>WNWU01000036.1:4743966-4784135 GCA_012654045.1 Ptyas mucosa
TACGCTACGCTACGCTACGCTACGCTACGCTACGCTACGCTACGCTATGCTATGCTATGCTATGCTATGCTATTCCCATTCCCATTCCCTTCTTTACTGTGCAAATAGGCTGTATCCAGTAACTATCGAGTTGAAATTGCTAAATGGATCTCTTACGTGTACTTTTGACAGTCTTTCACAATCTAGCATTTTCTATACATAACCCACAATCTCTCATTGTGACTGAAGGGGCCAAGGGATTATAGACATACAGGTAGTCTTTGATTTACAACTACAGTTGGAATTTTGGTCACTAAGGGATACAGCCATTAAACAAGCCATCATCTGATTGGCCCCAATGTTTATAATTTTTACTGTGCTTGTCAAGTGAATCAAACATCTCCCGTTGACTTTGCTTGGCAGAAGCTGGTTGGGAAGGTCCCAAATTGTGATCATGTGCTTCAAACCATCATTCAGCAAATGTTCATATATTGAGGACTACTTGTATTTCAGCTTCCCTTGGGGGTCAGTATCTTGGGAAGAACAGGATATTTTCCATAAGGCCACAAATAGTTCAACATGATTTGAAGCTTTCCTGAATCCCAAGGCATATGTGTCATAAATGCCAAAAGAGGACAGGTCTATGAAGATTCTCAGTCATCCAAGTCATGGTTGTCCCAAAAATGCTTTTTCAGGAGGCAACTAGACTTTATTTTTTGTTTTTTTGTTTTTGAAGACATTTTGCTTCTCATCCAAGAAGCTTCTTCAGCTCTGACTGGATGGTGGGGAATGGAAGGATTTATATTTCTTGCAGATAGCTGGTCACTTGCATTCTTTTTAGAGAGTCATTGAGGCCACTTGGAGCTTTATCTGTGTCCTCAAGGTCACTTGAGTAGTGCAAATGGGTGCGGAACCTTCTTGGCTGCAGGATGTTTTCTGCCCTGTGCCCTGCAGGCTGTTGGGGATGAGTCTGTGCTGCCTGCATCTCAAACTCAAGAGCCTTGGTAGTACAATGGTTTAAAGCACCCTGTTATTAATACCAGCTGCCTGCAATTATTGCAGGTTCAAATCTCACCAGGCTCAAGGTTGACTCAGCCTTCCACCCTTTCTAAGGTAGGTAAATTGAGGACCCAGTTTGTGGGGGCAATAAGCTGACTTTGTATAAATATACAAAAGTATGAAGGCTATTGCTTAGCACATTGTAAGCCGCCCTGAGTCTCCAGAGAAGGGCGGCATATAAATCAAATTTTTTTTTAAAAAAAACTGAGATGCAAATGGTTCCTGTAGTCTGATTTTTTTTTTCCTGGAAATCCGTTCATACTCCCGCACCATTCAAAGGGTGTTCATCCCAAAGTGCATAGCTAAATCTGTGGAGATTCTCAGTCATCCAGGTCGTGGTTGACCCAAAGGTACTTTTTTAGGAGGCAGCTGGACTTTCTTGTTTTTTTCTTTTGAAGATGTTTCACATCTCAGCTTGTTTTTTCTTCTGAGGACGTTTCGCTTGTCAGCTGAAGAAGCTTCTTGGATGAAAAGTGAAACGTCTTCAAAAAACAACAGGAAAGTCCAGTTGCCTCCTGACAAAAAAGGACAAGGTATATGGCATGAAAGATGATAAATTATATATTAGTGCTAGATCCACACTTTAGTCAGGCTGAGGCAAGACTTTGGGTCCAACACAATTTTATTTAACAGGAGTCTGAATCGACAACAACTACAACAACTTTGCTGACAGCGTTTATATATGCAAGCTCTCAAACGCAGCAACCAATGAACGTGCACCTTTTATCCCGGGCTTGGAACTGCGTCTGCAACAGCCAGTTAGGAAACGGTGCCGCCGTTGTTAGGCAACGTGCCGAATACAACACCCCTTTCCCCCCGGTTGGTACACACGTAATCTTTCAAGTACGCAGGACGCGTGCGCACTCGGCTTGAACGTCTCAAACCTGGAACGGCCAGCAGCAGGGCGGTTTCCTTGGCTGCCGGTGGACTGGCCGGGGAACAGGCCAGTGGAGCATCCGGGCTCTCCGCAGTTGCAGACACATCTGGTAAGCATATCGATGGTTGTCTCGTGGCAGGGGTGTCAGACGGCAGAACAATAACTGCAGCTGCCAACGGCGGAGGCCTTTCCGGATGCGCCGGGGAATGGCTAGGTGCACTAGTTAGTCGTAGGGGTAGAGTTTGGCCGCGCAACTGATCCACGTCGCCGCCATGTTCGGCCATCAACCAGCTGGATTCTGTAAGAGCAGGGACCTGTTGCATGAGTCACTTGCCCTGGCAGCCACCGCAGTTCACCCCCAAAATTGCGCACAAAAACCAAGTCCCCCACCTTAAGCACCCTAGAGGTCTGACCCCAACCTGAGTGCTTTCTGGTGCATATGTGGGGTGTAGCCGGTCTAGCGTAGTTCGCAGGTGGCATCCCGTCAGCAGCTCTACCAGACTTCTGTTGGTCATAGGGCAAGGTGTTGTGTGTTGAGCCAACAGGTAAATGGCCACCTTCTCTTGCCAATTGGCAGGTTTAAGCTGGACCAGCATTTCCTTGGTGGACCTCACTGCCCGTTCAGCCAAACCATTTCCCGCTGGATGAAACGGGGCCACCTGAGCATGGCGGATTCCCAGGTTAGCCAAGAACAACTGGAAGGTGGCAGACATTAATTGCAGCCCATTATCGGTTACCAGCACATCAGGGAAGCTGTGGGTGGTGAATAACCTGCGCAACACTCTGATGACCGCCTCAGACGTGGTCGAGGTCATTAACTCCAACTCCACCCACTTAGAAAAAGTGTCCACCACAATGAGGAAAGTGCGCCCCAAGAAAGGCCCCGCAAAATCCAGATGGATACACGACCATGGTCCCCTGGGAATCTCCCATTCCCTCGGGGGAGAAACGGGAGCTGCTGGCCATGAATGTTGGCATTCTGGACAACTGGAGACCCAATTTGTGATGTCCCTGTCAATGCCGGGCCACCAGACGTAGCTCTGGCTCAGCCCCTTCATCCGGACAATGCCGGGATGACTCTCATGTAAACACTGCAGAATAGATGTCTGCAGCGTGGGGGGAACCACCACTCTATGGCCCCAAAGCAAGCATCCCCGGTGGACTGATAATTCCTGCTGGCGGATCTTTTAAGGGGAGAACAGGTTGCCCACCTTTCCTAATGGCCACCCCCTGCCCACCCAATCCAAGACCTGAGAAGGATGGGGTCCTGACAGGAAAGAGCTGCGATATCCGTGGCAGTCAAGGGGGCACCCAAGTCTTCTACCAGGAGGACAGACAGAGCTGGTGCGGGGTCAACCACAGGGAGTGGCAAAGGGCAGCGGCTAAGGGCAGCGGCATGCGCTATCAGCTTACCCGGATAGTGAACCAGGGTATAGGAATAGTTAGCCAAGAACTCCGTCCAACGGGACATTCTAGGAGATAGGAACTGAGGCATCTGTCAGTGACTGGTAAGAAGCCCCAAGAGGGGCTGATGATCCATCACCAGCTCGAAATGCTGGCCATATACATAATCATGAAACTTTTTTACAGAAGCGACAGCAGCTAGAGCCTCCCAATCTATTTGACTATAGTTGCATTCTGTGGAGGACAAGGTCCTTGAATAAAAAGCAATAGGGGCCTCCAAGCCGTTGGGAAACCGATGGCTCAGAACAGCACCAATACCAAAAGGGGAAGCATCAGCTGTCAACACCAAGGGCAGCGTAGAGCTGTACTGGACAAGGACAGCCGAAGATGTGAGCAACTCCTTCACAGCTTGGAAAGCTCAGGCATGTGTGGAATTCCACAACCATGGTGTGTCCTTGTGCAGTAGACAGTGTAGCGGTTCCATCACAGTAGTTTTATGAGGTAAAAAAACACTATAGAAATTTAATAGCCCCCAAAAGGCTTGTAACAGCCCTGCAGGTAGGTGTTGCGGCTTGCTTAATAGCCACAACCTTAGAGGGTGTTGGGTGGATACCCTTGGCATCTATTAAATACCCCAAAAACTCTATGCTCAGGACGCCAATAAGACATTTGTTCCTTTTCAATCTAAGGCCCGATTGCCTGAAATGTAAAAGGACAGCCCAAACTCGACTGATGAGCTCATCTCGCAAAGAAGCAGAGATGAGCACATCATCAAAATATGGCACAAAGCCAGGCAGGCTATGTAATAAACGCTCCATCAAATTCTGAAAGAGCCCAGGGGCAACACTAATACCAAATTGCAGGCGCCGAAATTGAAACGCTCTCCGGTGGGTTACGATGGTTTGAGCCTCCGCTGAGGCATCATCCACCGGGAGCTGCTGGTAAACTTGAGCCAAGTCGAGCTTGACAAAGATTGAGCCCGGGCCCAGGGAATGGAGTAAATACTGGACCACAGGGACAGGGTATGGGTTGGCCTGCAAGGCCTTATTCAGCGTGCATTTAAAATCAGCACAGATTCTTATGGATCCATCAGGCTTAATGGGAACCACAATAGGTGTTTCCCAATGGGAGTGGTCCGTTGGTTCTAAGATACCCTGGGCGATAAGCTTGTCCAGCTCTGCATCCACCTTTGCGCAGAGGATAAGCGGAACTCAATGAGGTTTTAGCCGGATGGGGGCAATTTGAGGGTCTAAATTAAGGGAAATTGGGGAACCAACATATTTACCTAATGAGTCGCTGAATTCATCAGCAAATTCAGCCGCCAGGGCGGAAACCTCATTGATAGATGTGGAGTGGACACCTGAAATGGCTAATCCTAAGGAGCCAAACCAATCTAACCCCAACAGGCTTGGAAGGGAGCCCTGCACTATAATCAAAGGCAGACGGCCAGTAAATCCATCCTTCTCCACTAAGAATCGGCCCTGCCCTATGATAGGAATTTAATTCCCCCTGTTCTGTTCCCCAGGCATCTGGCTCCACTGGGAACAGGCAGATAAACTCTAGCAAACAGGTTTTCAGGCAGATTATATTTATTTGGGAATCCTTGAACACATAAGACTTACAATCATAGTGAGTCCAGGTGAGGTGCCTCCATATTTCATAATCTGTCCCATTTCCTAGTGTAAAAGGATGGTAGTTTGTCCCCCTGTTCAGAAAGCATGTTCTCTCTTCTGAGGTAATTCAACATATAACCAGGTCTTTGTTCTAAAACCCCGGCAGAAGCCTCAGTGGCCAATCAGACACACAAGATATGGTCACATGTCATGGACTACATTTCCCATAATGCAATTTCTCACTACATCTCCCACAATGCAATCTCTTAAGGAGACAGCTCTTAATCCTTAAGGTAACTAACTCACCATGACTCACTATCTGTAACAACACCCCCCTGATAATCCCGAAGTTTAACAGGGCAGGAGCGAAAATGATGCTTTTGCAGAGACGGAATCAGATGCTTAATAGAGGACCAGGACACAATGGACTTTGAAGAGCCAGTGTCCACTTCCATCTGACAAGGTGAGCCCTCAATTCTAACAGTCAGAAGCAACTTGGAACTCTCGGCGGAAGCTGAGTGGGTGGTGACCTCTGTGACTCTCCGACCCCAGAAAATAGCGAAGCAATCTTCCTTAGACGAATGACATGGCTGAAGACCGGAGGCAGCCTTTGGTATGGAGCGGCAGACCTGGACGATGTGGCCCTGTTTTTCGCAACGGCGACAGATGGCAGAACGAAAATTACAAGACACCCGAGGATGAGCGTCCCCGCAGCTGAGGCAAGAAGGTGAAGGCCGCAGCCTCACTCCACCATCCTTCGTACGCAGACTTTCGCTCGTTCAGAAGACACCTTAAGATGACTGATGTCAGCTTCCTCATCAGAGGTACCATCGAATTCAACATCCTGGGCATGCACAGCCGCGGTCTGACTAGCGGGAGAATTAAATTTACGAATGTCCACAGTGGACTTGTCAGACATCTCAGACGCCTGGGCTTCCTCAAGAGCAGTAGGAAGATCCAAATTTTTCTTCGCTAACAGCCACTGTTGCAATGCAATGTCCCTAACCCCACACACCAACTGCTCTACTAAAGCATCATCTAGATCACGAAACTCACAGTCCAGGGCAGCGGTGCGGAGGTGAGCCATGTATTTATTAACAGACTCGCCCTCCTCCTGCAGCACTTGCCTCAATTTAAAGCGGCGGGCAATGCGGGAGGGGGCGGGGGCATAATGATTCTTAAGTTTTTCCCTCAGCACATCCCAGGTGATCGTATGAACAGGCTGAGGAGTGACCAAAGCCCTCACAGTAGCAAACACCTCAGGCCCGCAGGAATTCAGAAAATGAGCCCTCTTACAGCTGCTCTACAAATCGGTGAAGTCATTCGCCTCGAGAAAACACTCAAAGCATTCCTCATAGGCATCCCAAGTCTCGGAATTGGTGTCATACGGGGTGAACGTAGGTGGAGCCATCCTTCTGCGACAGCCAGGAAATGGCTGGATAGATAAAAGGGTTCTTAGCTTACACCTTCATCGCCAGTGCTAGATCCACAGTTTAGTCAGGCTGAGGCGAGACTTTGGGTCCAACACAATTTTATTTAACAGGAGTCTGAATCGACAACAACTACAACAACTTTGCTGGCAGCGTTTATATATGCAAGTTGTCAAACGCAGCAACCAATGAACGTGTGCCTTTTATTCCAGGCTTGGAGCTGCGTCTGCGACAGCCAATTAGGAAACGGTGCCGCCGTTGTTAGGCAACTTGCCGAATACAACAATTAGTGTAGGCAACAAGATAATCTTGGCTATTACTGCACCTAGATACACCAATTCTCCGCAAGCTGCACTGGCTCCCTATCGGTCTCCGAGCACAATTCAAGGTGTTGGTTATTACCTTTAAAGCCCTACATGGCTCAGGACCAGGCTATCTTCGAGACCACCTTCTACCACATAGCTCCCAGTGACTGGTAAGATCTTACAGAATCAGTCTCCTCCGGGTCCTGTCAGCTAAACAATGTCAGCTGGCGGGCCCACAAGGGAGGGCCTTCTCTGTGCCTGCCCTGGCTCTCTAGAACCAATTACCTCCTGAAGTCCAGACCGCCCCCACCCTATAGGCCTTCCGGAAAGCGGTGAAGACTTGGCTCTTCCGGCAGGCCTGGGACCGTTGATCTCATTATAGTGATCTTGCGAGACCCAGCCACAAATTGGAGTGTATGTGTTTTAATGTTTTAATGTCTTCTTTTAACTTTTGTATGGGATATTGTTGCATTGTTTTATTCTCTGTTGTAAGCCGCCCAGAGTCCCTCAGGAGTTGGGCGGCATAGAAATGCGACAAAATAAATAAATATTAGTTTGTCCACATGTATTTCCCTTGGCCTCTGCCAGGACTTATTTCCAGGTTATTTTTGAAATTCTTTTAATTTAGATAAGAAACAGATAAGCTTCAAAATAAAGTGCTACCATCTTTTAGCTCCACATAGGACCCAACAGCACTTTTATAAAATAAAAATGATAGACAGCTAAAACCATGGCTGAAATAAACTGCATCTAATGTGGCATCATCTTGTTTTCTAATTCTATATCTGTTTTGATTAGCGATGGCCACTTTGTGATAGCATGCCGGCATTCTTGCAACTTTCCCATTAATTTAAAAAAAAAAGTGAGGCATAAGGAAATCCATAGTTTTATTCATTTTATCCATTCACAATGACTTACATTTTTAACAAACCAATAATGAAAGAAAATGATAAAAAGCATCAATGTCTTTGGCAACTTATGGTCTCCTCAGGAACTGAATGCTTTAGCTCCCCTTCTCCATCAGGGCACACAAGCCAGGGATTAGCATTGACAAAGGAGGTTTTATCAAAAGGATGGGGATTGCAGGTAGTCCTTGAGATATGACTGTAATGGAGCCTGCCCGTCATGATGGTAAGCTGTAATGGTTGTAAAACATTACTGATCTGATTTTGTTATTTTTTTGGGTGGTGGTCATTGTGTGAACACAGTGGTCATAAGTGCATACCCATTGTGGTGTAGTTTTGCTGGAAACCTTAAAATGAAGTCACATGACTGTGGGAAATTGCAAACAGCTCTACATGTGGCCATCCAAAGTCAGGTCACATGACCACAAAGGGGTGGCGACATTCAGAACTTCAGATCTGCATCTTAAGTCCCCCCCCTTTTTCAGATTGGTTGTAACTTCGAATGGTTGCTAAGCAACCAGTTGTAAGTCAAGGACTACCTATATTACCTTTCCAGATATTTCTAAACTGCAGTTCTCAACACTTTTCACCATTGTTCCTACTGCCCGAGACTGCAGTCAGACTGCTTTTCCACAACCCTCAATTGATTTCACAAGTTCTGTAAGATAATTGAAGAAGGCTTAGCTTCTACAGCTCTTTCAGGACATAATTCAATGGTAAAATCCAATTTTTTTTACTACCGGTTCTATGGGCGTGGCTTGGTGGGCATGGTGTGGCTTGGTGGGTGTGGCAGGGGAAGGATACTGCAAAATCCCCATTCCATCCCCACTCCTGGGGGAAGGATACTGCAAAATCTCCATTCCCACCCCACTCCAGGGGAAGGATATTGCAAAATCTCCATTCCCACCCCACTCTGGGGCCAGCCAGAGGTGGTATTTGCCGGTTCTCTGAACTACTCAAAATTTCCACTACTGGTTCTCCAAACTGCTCAAAATTCCTGCTACCGGTTCTCCAGAACCTGTCAGAATTTCACCCCTGATATAATTGTCTCATTTGTGTTATTTGCTGCCTCCTTATCCTGCATGTACAAATATTTCTAAGGATTGTTGGATTCTTTAGTGTGAGATTTTATCATATGCTTTTAGATTTCCAAATACACAACTTTTCAAATACAGAAATTTTATTGCCATCCTTGAAACATTGGCGACATTTTATACATATTTTGCTAAAACCTATGGTTCAATATACATATTTCAAATACAAAAATTACAATGTTAATCTATCCTGGTGCCTGCTAAATATTTTGGACCAAAACTCTCATTATTACTAGTCCACTTGGTCACCTATCAGTTGACAATGCTAAGAATAAGCTCTCCGGTTGAGTGAAGCTGGCTATTAAATCACTGTCATCTACCTGTTTAATAGATATCAAACAACTACAGATATCTGTTCTCTTCCAACCCTCATGCTTTTGATAGATTTTAGACTTTAAAAAATGTGGAACAATGACGTGCCCTCTACCTTCTTCCCAGGTTTTGGAAAGTCCTTGTTGCATGCTAGCACCATTTTGTATGTTCTCAGATGGCCATCATACTGCATTCACAGCTATACTCTACTATCAGCATGGCTTAAAAACCAGCTCTGTATTTTCCTCCCCTCCCTTTTTTTCCTGGATCATTATAATTCTTTAAGTTTTCAGATTGCTTCACTTTTAAAGGAAGAAAGGTTCACATGTGCCACATCAATTTAAATATTCTGTTTTATTCCACAATGAGGTTACCATGTTTCTTTTAATTATCATTTAAAAATGAAACTAAGACACAAATGTTAATATTGTGATTTAAACAGTATAGACAAAAGGCAAATTGTGAAATCGCTCCAACAAGATTAATTTGGTTAGGACTTATGGTGATCAGCATTAAAAAGTAATTCGGAAAGAGCTGCGAATAGGTTAAGCAACAAATAGTAAAATTGGCCTTCACATGGGCTCTGGCAGATGGAGAGTCTGGGAGTAACCCTGTAGTAGAAAACCAAGTGAGTAAAAAATGTACAGAAGTGTAAGAATTCCCTAAGGGTGCATGAAATAGTAGTCTCAGAGCAAATTTTCCTTGTAGATTAGTTCTCAAATTAATAGAATGCAGTCAGGAGGATCATCTACCTACAGACTGTTGAGATTATCTGGCTGGAATCCTCTGCAGTCTTTGAATCCATCCTGAACAACGGGATCTATGTCATATTATTGCACAGCTATGGCAGTTCCAGGCGGCTGTTACGTATAAGTTGAACTGACAAAATCAGAAATGAGGAGGTGATAAGCCACCTGGGAAAGCCAAGGGAAATCATCAAAACCATAAAAAAACTAAAGTTAGAATATTTTGGACATGTGACGTGACACCCAGAAAAATATGGCATACTTCACTTAAACCTCCAAAGAAAGATTGAAGGCAAATGAGGTCCAGGCAGAAGAAGAACTTCATGGCTTCAAAATCTAAAGGACTGGTTTGGACAAAACTCAACAGCACTTTTTCGTGCGGCTGTAGATAAAAACAGGATCACCAACATCCAATGACGGATATGGCAAAAGAAAAGATTGCAGTTCCCAAACATAGTTTAGGGACAGACATTTGGAGGTTCATCCTTCCTGCCACCAGTTATCAGAACCTCAAAGATCCAAGGTTACACACTTAAGTTGGACAGATCAATGGTCCTGTTTGATTTAGGGAAATTTTGTATGCTCTTGCCTGATAATACTTTAGAGTCAAAATCTAGATGAGCATCACTCCTACAAAAGATAGAACAGGTGGATGGTGGGAATACCCATACCCACAATAACTATGTAACAAGGAAACTGGCCTGATGTAATGAAAGATAATTTAGGATATACAGTATTCTGGAAACAAGCATCATAGAATAAAAGAACAGCCTATAAAAACCTACCCAAGAATGAAAGATTCTAAAAATATGTTTCCAAGCCCAATCCATCAGTGTCAAACTTTCCTCTTGAAAACTAACATCTCTCCACCCTAAGTGCTCTCTTTTGGTTGAGGGTAAGACCACAAAAATAGTTGATCTGTTAGCCTAGTTGGCAAGTAGCTTACAGGGAGATAAAAGAGTTTGGCATCCCAACCAGCTGAGTAACGGAAGCGAGGACGCACAGCAGTCAATGCATGTTCCATGCAGTCGGTAACCAGATGAAGATTAGAACTGCAGTTGTCTTGCATCTTAACGGTTCCTTCCATCACTACAGAAAGAGAGATGGGGAAAAAATGAAATAAGAATACACTTGTTCTTCACAAAATATAAATTAGAACCACCCTACGCTCTCATTTAACAATCCTGTGTACAAATGACCTATTCTTTCCAACTATAACTTTTGCTCATTACAAATTTAGGTGCCTGAAATTAATATCCTGAGAAGCGTGGGTTTCATTTATAAAATAGTCAATGTGGTAAGAATGCATTCAGCCAGAAATAATGCTCAGGGTTACAGCGTAATTCGAATATGTAGAAGACTTTCTGTAGATATGTGGCTCACTGTACCAAATGCATTGGCCCCAAGAAGATTGATCTCTTTCATCCAATAAACAGGGGAGGTTCTAACTAAGTAACTCCCACCCAGGCATACATCATGGCCACAGCAGCTTAGTAATTGGTGTGTTCCCAACCTCCAGGAGTTCCCAAAGAAAGCTAGGATACTTCAGAAAACTAGGATAGTTCATATAGGTTAGTTATTAGAAAACAAATATCAAACGTTCCAAAACTGCGTGTAATTTTTGACACATAAGACAGAATCTAGACACAAGGGGCAAGCAGATACAGACATCTATACCAGCAAAACATTTTCCATGGAACTAATTTGATTCAGCTTCATATGCTCCTTATATGAGTCATATAGTCATTATGTCCTTCTTTCTTACAATTTTCCCCTAATATTATGGACATGGAGGACAACATATTTATTTTGGAATCCAGCTGAACAAAGTTAATGTTTGCACCCATTGTTCTGATTATTACAATATTTTATTCAAGGTTCTGGCCCTTATCATTGCAAGGATAGGAATGACATTCTTCAGGTGGTTTCCAACAGGGTTTTTGAAGCCTACATATAAAAATAGTCCTCGATTTACATCCAAAGTGACTTATGACCTCTTTTCACTTTTTATGGCTGCTGCAGCATTCACATGATCAAATTTAGGCACTTGGCATGTTTATGACAGTTGTACTGTCTCGGGATGATGTGATCGCCGGGGTGGCACAGTGGTTAGAGTGCAGTACTGCAGGCTACTTCTGCTGACTGCCGGCTGAATGCAGTTTGGCAGTTCGAGTTTCACCAGCTCAAAGTTGACTCAGCCTTCCATCCTTCTGAGGTGGGTAAAATGAGGAGCCAGACTATTGAGGGCAGTATGCTGACTCTGTACACCACATAAGAGAGAGCTGTAAAGCACTGTGCTATTGCTATCGCCATATATAAACTTCCCAGCCAGCTTCTGACAAGCAATGTCAAGGGGGGGGGGGGAGAAACGGGACTGATTCCCTTAACAACCTCTTGACTCACTTAATAACTGAAGTGATTCACTTAACGACTGTGGCAAAAGTTTGTAAAATGGGGCAAAACTCATTTACCACATGCTTCACTTAGCCACCGAAATTTTGGTCCGTACGTCGAGGACTATCTGTACATAAACTCACATACTACTGTATAGAACAGGTAATGAATAGTGCTAAGGCAGGGATCAGCAACCTTAAACACTTAAACAAGAGCCATTTAGACCCATTTCCCAAAGAAAACCAAACACCGGGAGCCACAAAACCTGGGTGGGCGTGGCCAACTCAACATAACTCCCACCCAGTCACATGAACCCCCAAGCCACGCCCACCCAGGTTTTGTGGCTCCTGGTGTTTTCTGTGGAAAATATCTCTCTCTCTCTCTCTCTCTCTCTCTCTCTCTCTCTCTCTCTCTCTCTCTCCCCTCCCTCCCTCCCTCCCTCTCTCCCTCTCCCTCCCTCCCTTCCTCCCTCCCTGACATCAGATTTGAGAAAATAGGAGAATCTCACTCACGTGACTTATAATAATCCTCTCCATACGCTTCCTTGGTTTCTTCTGGAAGACGCTCCCAGAGGTTCCTGAAGTTCTGGTGCAAGTTTTTAACATTGGTGATTGCAGTTTGGAAGTAACCTGGTTCTATTATGCAGACTTTCACTCCAAAGGGGGAGAGTTCAAGCCTGAAAAAAAATTAATATTACCTACCACAGGTAATTATGGCTGTGACATCTTGAAAAAATGTGGGAGCATGGACAAAAGGAAAGAACGGGGAGTAAAAGAAAGTGGAAGGGGAAAAATACAAAAAGGAGAAAGTACAAATTCTACACTCTGTACGAAAAAGTATTATAAAACAGATTAATCTCCCCAAAGTAAGCATGGGAAATAATGTTAAGGCTCTTATTTCTATACACTACGCTTCTACAGCACATAATATAATTCTTTGTATTTGAAAGTAAAAAGTCTGTGTTATAGAAGTACAGGTAGTGTCCTCTACTTACAACAGTTCATTTAGTGACCGTTCAAAGTTACAATGGCACTAAAAAATGACTTTTGACAGGTTTTCACAATTAAGACTTTTGAAGCATTCCCATGATCATGCGATCAAAATTCAGATGCTTGGCAACTGGTTCATACTTATGACAGTTACTATGTCCCAAGGTCGTGGGATCCCCTTTTGCGACGATTGTATAAAATAAATTTTATTAGAGTATAAATATTAAAAAAAACAACATAACATGACATGACCTACACACAACAAACATTTATACAACATATAAACGAAAAAAAAATTGTTTCACTCTTAAGCATTATTTCAAAGTGACATTCTACTTAATGTACATTTCTTTACCTCTCCTTAATCTAATAACATTTTCTATACCGGTAATATTTGCCCTCTAAGTTTTTTGTTTGTTTCTAATTTTTAACCAATTATACCATTTATTCCATATTTTGTAGTAGTCTGATTCTTCTTGTAAATGGAGGCAAGATTGTAAATGGGGGCAAAACTCACTTAACAAATACCTCACTTAACAAGAGAAATTTTGGGTTCAGTTGTGGTGATAACGAATGGGAAGTATGAAAAAGGATGCTTGGTGAAATGATGAAACAAAAGTGACTGTGAATGAGGGATGGGAGAAAAAAAATGGAGGACAAGAGAAAAAAAATTATGACAATGTTTTGGGGGGTTTGCAAAGAATATACTATAGGAGTTAGGAATAGCCCAGGATAGGAGAGGTAGAGAAAATGCAGAATGATTATGATAGATATAAAAAAATGTTGTGGAAGTAGGTGAAGAAAGGATAAGATGCAACAAATACAAATCTGAAAAGTGAATAGCAAAAGTTAGGTTTGATGGGGGAAAATGGAAGTTATATCTACACAGAAAGAAACTAGAACATGTCAATTATTTTAGGTGCCATGCTAGAATATTTACTGTTCTTCTGTCAACTCTATTATATGGAAGTGGGAATTGGATATAATACATAAAGATGTAAAAATGCAGTAGGAATGATCTTAAATACACCATCCCTACTATTGTATTTTGGTATGTGTATTTACTATGTCTATATAGTAAAGCAAGAAGAGAGGGCCCTTTTTAAAAAAAACCAAAAACCTATTTTTATCTTATTTATACAGTTTATAGGCTGCCTGATTCCTATCTCTAAGCAACTTACAATTGAAACTTTTTTTTAAAAAAAAAGAAAAACAAAAGAAAAAATAATGAACAGCCCCAAAACAATATAAAACCAAAAACTTCATCAAATAGGGGCTCAACTTTCACTTTGCCCAGCCTGGGAGAACAGCCAGGCCTTTAATAACTTCTTGAATATCCCCCAAGTGGGAACCATCTAGATCTCTAGAGGGATATAAATCCAGAGGGGAGGTATGACCCATTGTGAAAGAACAGATTGCTTAAGAAAATTGCAGGCACCTGTGCCACCTTAACAAAGAAGGCCTACTTCCTGCAATATGACACTACTAGATTAATGGCATCCATAACATGTTCCCTCTGGCCAATCTCACCAAACGGGCAGCAGAAAACCAGAGACAGGTGGTCACTCAAATAACTAGGCCCTATGCCAGTGGTGGGTTTCAAATTTTTTTACTACCGGTTCTGTGGGTGTGGCTTGGTGGCTGTGGCATGGCTTGGTGGGTGTGGCTTGGTGGGCATGGCAGGGGAAGGATACTATAAAATCTCCATTCCCTCCCCACTCCAGGGAAAGGATACTGCAAAATCCCCATTTTCTAACGATCAGCTGGAACTCGGGAGGCAGAGAATAGATGGAGGTGGGGCCAGTCAGAGGTGGTATTTACCGGTTCTCCGAACTACTCAAAATTTCCACTACCGGTTCTCCAGAACTGGTCAGAACCTGCTGAAACCCACCTCTGCCCTACGCCATGGTGGGCTTTATGGGTGATAACTATGAGTTGGTGGCAGTTGTGGCTAGAAGAGCCTTTGCACAATTTTGTGTTGTGTACCAGTTGTGCCCTTTCCTGGATTTGAAGTTCCTGTGCTCAGTCCCTCAAGCCCTGGTCATCTCACGCTTGAACTACTGCAATGAATTCTATATGGGGCTACCCTTGAAGAATATCCAAAAACTTCTGCTAGTGCAGAACACAGCTGCATGGGCAATTATTGGGGCCCCTAGCTTGGCTCATGTTATACCACTATTCCATGAGAGACACTGACTGTCAGGTGTTGGTTATCACCTTTAAAGCCCTTCATGGCATGGGTCCAAGCTATCTTGAGAAACTGGCTCACCCCAATGGCATTAACTTGCTCCACCTGTCCTGATAGAAGGAGCATGCTGTGAGCCCCACCAGCCAAGAAATTTTGGCTGGTGGATTCAGAAGAGACTTTTCTGCCATGGCTCCTGCCCAGTCTAGAACATCATGCCCCCCAAGGTCAGATCTGCTCCCACCCTTTTGGCCTTCTGAAAGTCCTTGAAGATGTGGCTATGCCAACTAGCCTGGGGCCCAATGGGAGTGTGGCAAGTTGGAGGTGTCTAATGAAGTAGAGAATGTTACACCTCCTCCTGTGCTCCCTCCCTCTCCATCCTGCTTAGTTTTATTTTAATTGAAATTTTATTTCAATTAAAATGAAACTAAGATCTTGATTGTTTTAATGTTTTACACTGCATTTCATTCAATATCTATAAGTTGCTTACAGTCGTCTTTGGAGACACGGGCAACGTACAAGTTTGATAGATGATAGACACAGACAGACAGACAGATAGAAATAAGGAGAGTGAGAGAGAGAGAGATAGACAGATAGATAGATAGATAGATAGATAGATAGAAGATAAATGGATGGATGGACAGATAGATGATGGATGGATAGATGGATGGATGGATGGATGGATGGATAGAGAGAGAGAGAGAGAGAGAAGATAAATGGATGGATGGATGGATGGATGGATGGACGGACAGACGATGATAGATAGATAGATAGATAGATAGATAGATAGATAGATAGATAGGACCGACCGACCAACTGACCAACCAGGATTGTGAATTGTACCTGGAAGTCAAATGTTAACCAGTGCAGCTCCTGGAGTGATGGTGTCATATAGGCATAATAAGCCACGCTCATCACTGCCCATGTGAGTCCCTTCTGCACCAGCTGGTGCTTCCAGGTGATCATCAAGAGAAGCCCACATGAAGTGCATTTCAGTAGTCCATTTGTACAGTGACTAAGGCAAGAGTGTTTACCTGAAGAGCTTCCCAATCCAGGAGAGGGCGCACAAGATACACAGTACAAAGGCTCTCTTTGCACATATTTCTATGAATGAGTAATGAATGCATATGGATAAAAAGAGTGAACAGTATGAGACAAGTACACCGAGATAGCTTGATCATACAAAGATGACTTTCTACCATGAAGATTTTTTTAACAGTCTTGCTTACAGTTCTGGTATTTCTTGACAAGTCTCCATTCAAATATTAACCAAGTCTGTCCTGGTTAGATTTTGAGCTCATCCAAGATCCAATATTTAATTTCCAGTTAAAAACAATAGCTATATGAATGAATATATCTTATTCTTTTGGCTGAAAACAACATTCATCGAAGAGAGGGAAATCATATATACCAACTTTGTTTTGATTTCCCTCTTCCCTTTTTAATTCCTGTTTCATTATTCTTGGTGTTTAGTTTATTTTTTATTTATTTTTAAAACTTATATATCCCTTAGAATTCAGGCTACAGGCTTAAAATGGCAGGTCTGAATGCTTTGCAAAAAAGTCTGCAGACTGCAGATTTTCCATTCTCTGATTCTTCTTTTTAATTTAAATTCTGCTTGTTTCAGATAGGCTGAATAATAAGTTAACTCCTTAATAATTAATAACAAACATTCAATAAAAGTCCAAGAAGGACTCTGAAGCAAGATCAGTGCAAAGGTTTTCTATTTTCTGTTTCCACCTAAGCAGCCTGATGCCTCAAAACAGACCAAAACCAGAAATGAATTTTGCACCCTCATGCTTGTGTTGCACAACAGCTGTTCTTTCAAAATATCTCACCTTAGATACTGGTGGCAACACTGAAGCGCCAGAGCTAGTAGCCATGTATTCATCTAATTTCTTCTAAAAGTTGTTCAAGCCAGTGATTATTACTTCACCTTGTACTAAAATATTTTCTTATCTCTTCCTTGTTTAAATGCAGCAGACAGATAACAGACCTCCAGATATTTGGGAGGTGAACTAATTTTCAGAAAGAGTAATGCAAATTTAGAGCAAGGGTGAGGAATCTTGTTCATTTGCCTGATTCCCTTGGGGGTATTGTCTAAATGGTTCTTGCTTGTCTTGCTTGTCTGCATGTTCCCAGGGAGTAATCTGTGGGTTAGAGGCTACAATAGTGGGATAACTCTAGAATTTAAATTTATTTTATTTTTATTTTTTAAATTTGATTTATATCAAATTAAGCAATAAATTGGCCAGTTCCGTCTTTTTTTTTTCTTTCCCCTCCCCCCAGCCAAGGCCCAGACCAGAGGTGGTATTCAGCAGGTTCTGACCTGTTCTGGAGAACCGGTAGCGGGAATTTTGAGTAGTTAGGATATCCGGTAAATACCACCTCTGACTGGCCATGCCTCCATCTATTTTCTTCCTCCCGAGTCCCACCTGATAAGGAGGAAATGGGGATTTTGCAGTAACCTTCCCCTGCAGTGGGGAGGGAATGGAGTTTTTACAGTATCCTTCCCCTGTCACGCCCACCAAGCCACGCCACATCTACAAGCCACACCCACAGAACTGGTAGTAAAAAATTTGAATCCACCACTGGCCCAGACTTCTCCAACCTGGTTCCCCCCCATGCATAGGGCTTTACCTCTTATAACTCTGACCAGCATGGGCTTGGGGGGTAGAATTGTGGGAAGCCAAGGCAAATGCAACTGGAGGAAATCAGACTGGGAAAGACCGAATTAATTCAAGCTGTGCAAATTTAAAATCTCACAAGGGGTTAGCTATTCACACTGTGCTAACCATAAGGTGTTTTGTTTGGAACTCATTGTGAGGCATGAATTCAATCACTGTAGGTTGTAATGTCATGTCTGGGAGCCTTGATGGAGGGGGTCATTTCTTTTTTTTAATGTAGCCTTCCAATTGCAATTTTAACAATGGCACACACACAAAAAATCTGCCCTGTCATAGTTATGACAAGTAAGGCAGTTGCTAATCAATTAAGCACTCCAGTGAGCACCTCCCATCTTGGCTTGTAGAACAAGGGCTGTGGCATTGCAACAAACGTTTTATAGTGACCAGAACGGACAAGATTGCAAATACTACAAATATGGTTTTGCAAATCAAAACCCATCTATGCTGCGGAATTACTCAGTTTCAGAAAAGCATGTGCTTGAAGCAGGTGGAAAGCTGGAGAGAAAAGCAGGGGTATTTTGTGTGAACTATTTCTATATGTTGGATAGAAATGGGTGACAGGCATCTGTTTCAATGGGAATAAGTTGTTGGCGCTGGAACCCAGAACTTTTGGGAGAAATCGACATTTGCGATGCTGTGTTAACGTCATTTTTTAGAATGTATACATTTGTGTATATTTAATAAAGTTTTACCTGCAGGTACAAGTAGTACTCGATGTACAGCCATAATTGAGTCTGGGATTATGGCTGTAAATTGTGTCGGTCGTTAAACGGGTCACCACATGACTGAACCCGATTTTTCAACCTTTTTTGTCATGGTCATTAAGTCACCATAGTTACTAAGTGAAGACATCATTTGCTCAGTGACTGCATTGTCTGCAATGGGTTGTTTGTTTGTTTTTGCCAGAAACCAGAAGTAAGTGCTGCTTTCCAAGAAAAAAGCCATAAATTGCGGTCATGTGACTGCAGGACAATGGAAACAGCTGTAGATGCAGGCCAGTTGCTGAATGCAGTCACGTGACGTGTGTCTATGTGTCTGTGTGCGCGCGCCATCAGAACTTCAAATCCAGGTTGTAGGTAACCTTGGACAGGTCTGCCATAATTTTGAACGGGTTGTAAGCGACAGGTTATAAATCAAAAGGGTTCTACCTGTATTCTACTTTGCTTTTTAGCCAGCAAGATTTACACTGATGTTTTATGTTTGTTATGCCTCTCTCACGTACCTGGATCTAACTGTCAGTTCTTTTAAAGGACAGCTCACTCAGTGTTACTCACAAATCAGTCTCCCTGCACTTGCAAAGGTTTAGCTCAATTTAATTTTCTGTTGGATTACAGTTCAAAACTGACTTTTTCTTCTTTCAGCCTGAGCCAAACATCCATGAGTCACACACTCTGTTACTATTAGCAGAAGAGTTTCAACATATCGATGGCCAAATATTCTTATTACAGTAATTAACAATTATCAATCATCTGTTTATGTACCAATTTTTCTCTTACTGTAACATTTTTTTAAAAAAATAAAGCAATTGGGACATGCGGGATGTGTTAGGAGAGAGGTATCAAAATCCCTGGTTGGAACATAAAAGTTTGCTCAGCAGTTAGGAATGTTGGTACTTATAAAAGTAGAGTCCAAGTTTGGATTGTAGATACTGTATTTAACTTTGGTGCTAAATGAGATTGATCGGTCTGCAGTTACACTAGTGTTCTATCCTGCAACACTTCTGTAAACTAACACTTATTACTGTGACAGTGGCTTTTGTATTCTGAAATGCACCTGTTTTATGAAAGAATTCACCCCACCGTCCCAGAAACATTTGAATTTTTGCCAATACTGTTAACAGAAAACAGCACTTACCTGAGACTATCAGAGAAAGATTCCACGCCGTATTTTGAAGGACAGTAGCCTCCACCAAAAAGACTTACTCGGCCCATTATGCTGGCAATGTTGACAATACGTCCCTTGGCTTTTCTCAACAATGGTATCATGTGTAAAGTCACATCAATCACCCCAAGTAGATTGATATCTATGATTTTCTTGAAATCCTCCTTGGTTAGCCACTCATTTGGGGCAGTCGGGACAGAAACACCGGCATTGTTTACCAATCCCCAAAGTCCTAATGAGAAGAAGAAAAACAGGGGACATCAATTATGTGATAGGAGGTCTCTACAGCAGCATCCTTCTGGAATACCTTCTCTCGTTATACGTTAGGCAAGCCAATCTTGTTCTTGAAACATGTGAAGAAGACAGCTTAGAGATCTAATAGCAATAGCACTTAAGAGTTATATACCGCTTCACAGTGCTTTACAGCCCTCTCTTAAGCAGTTTAAAGAGTCAGCCTATTGCCCCCCCAACAATCTGGGTCATTGTACCGACCTCAGAAGGGTGGAAGGCTGAGTCAACCTTGAGCCGGTGAGGATCAAACTGCTGAACTGCTGGCAGCCGGCAGTCAGCCGAAGTAGCCTGAGGTACTGCATTCTAACCACTGCGCCACCATGGCTCTAAGATATCCAAACAGTATCCCATGAAAACAGAACAAAATTAAGTAACTGATAAATATTTCTTTCTCCTCCAACATCCTCCATTTTGTTATATCAAAACATTGGAGTTCATAAAAATAAGGGGGAAAAGGACAGCTCAAACAAATCTAACTAATATTATCTCAGGGGTCAAACAGTTAAGATATTGGGTGAGGAACCCAGAGGCCCATGTTAATAAACTGAGTTTAGGTATGCAGGATCCAATTCAGCTCTCAAGAGCTGGGATTTATGGAAGCCTAATCTCAACTCACAGACTTGGGAAAGTTAAGTAATATTTTTGACACCTCTCCCTAGTAAACAATAAAACACATTGCAATAAATATCTTGGTCACTTCTTTTAAAGTTATGTTTGCCTGAAAAGGATTAAGAGCATTTTGGTTTTGGCCATGTATTTTCCTTCCAAAGTGCAATGTTCTTATTAAAACCTGTTTTGTAACTCAAGGTGGGGTACTCTTGAGCTTGCTTTCATTTTCCCTACAAGAATAACCCTTGACAAAGATTAGAGGAAAGTGACTCGCCCGAAGTCACAAAATGAGAATAATCTAGAATCTGGGCTTCCCTACTCTTAATCTTACATTTCAATCACTATTGAAATGTATGCAGGACCACACTGGTCCACACACGTCTCTGTTATGATTTCATGCAGCAACCAATTTAAATATGATGAACATGTTTTTATTTGCCTTGGCATTTGATAGTTAATAACGAAATCTTCCCAGTACTTGTGGTCATTATTTGCAATGGTCTGTGGGAATATCCTTGAGAGACCGGAGGAGGAGGAGGAGCTGCTGCCAGGATAATAGTTGTCAGGGTTCCAACAAATGCCCTAATTAAATCATGAGCCTTGAACCATGGATGATTTGCGAGTTGACAATAGTCAGGTAAGAGACATCTCAGACCTCAGGAGAATGGAGATGTGGGTCATGTCTTAGAAGAGATCCTCTCTAAGCCCTTGGAAAGTAAAGCCAAGGGGAAGAAATGTGCTTTCAATTCCATTATAGTAGCCTTCTATTGAAGGTAGTGTTAGTACTCAATCTTGCAAGTCCATACAAATTGGGACAGTGTCTAAATATTGTCAGATCTGTCAATCTGATATATGCCTGGCATGATAAATACCCACTGCTGCTGGAAGTAGTAGTAGTAGAGTTAGTCCTTGTTTAGCAACCATTGAATAGCTATAAATCTGGTTTAGTGGTTATGAGATAATATAAGAATATAAGAAACTACAAGATGTGAATTCTAGTCCTGATTTAGGTATGGAAACCAGCTGGATCACTCAACTGTCTCTGAGGTCAATTCACCTCACAGGGTTATGTGGGGAAAAGCAGAAAAAGTAGGAACATTAGGTACAGTATATTCAGTGTCTTCGGTCGTTTATAAAAAATAATGAAGGCAGGATGAGACCTTGAAAAAAATTGAGATGGACAAGTTGATTGTTAAGTGAAGCAATCACTAAATGAGATCACCACTGCGCTTATGTTCTTACTTCAACTTTCCTTTGCTTTACAAACTTGTGAAAGTTGCAAATACAGGCTACAAAATTACTTTTTCATCATCATCATAACTGCAAATGGTTGCTATCCAAGGCAATTGCTACTATTGATAATAAAAATACTAATTGATGGGTAAACAGCTAGCACTGAATCTGGATGGGCAAGCAAAATCACTTCAGTATTTAAGTTGGTGTATTCTTTTCTAGATAAAACAAAGCTGGCCATATCAAAAGCCAGTTTACTTTATGTTAATGGATTTCTATGTATAATTTTTGAGGTGGGAAGGCCACCGTGGCCAAGATCACACCATAAATGCCATGACATAACAATTAACTGTTATACAATTACCATGAATCGAGACAGGAAATGCTGGCTGCATTTAGTACTGAAGCCAGCAAATGTTAATAAAAAGTGAAGGCAAATCTTATAGGATGTATGTACTATATTTCAAGATTAGTGGGACAAGGGAAAAATTGAGCTTTCCTGATGTGGCTAACACATGGCTGTGTTGGTTGGAGCTGCATAGAACTTACACATCTGCATGGCCACCACAACCTGATTCAACCTGTAGTCAGGCATTTATATCTTTATTACCAATTGCAATGTGCAATTACCACTTCCTGAAACCACTTGTGAGAAGAAAGATCAGTCGCAACCTCAGAAGACACAATAAGCAAGAACAGAATTGTATGTAGTGCAGGACCAGCAATTTGCAGGGGGGTTCTGGACAACTCCCATAAATGTTTGCCATCGTCTGTACTCAGGCTGATGGGAGTCTAAAACACCTGGAGTGTATTAGGGCAACAGTTCTGTCCAGTTTAGTACCGGTAACACATGTCTCCAGTATATACTGTAGTAATGAAGAGGGTTGCGCAACAGTCACATTGCCCAATATATACAGAGTGGCAATGTGTAGAGATGAGATTAAAAGAAATGGACTTCAGACCTAGAGAAGCTAAGGTCAAAAGCTCCTGCTTAGTATCTTTTTTTTTAATTTATCACTTTCAAAGGTCTGTTGTCACAAAAAGTGGGGCTAACTGGCTTCGACTCAACCCTTCCAAGACTGAGTGGCTGTGGCTTCCGGCGTCCCGATATAGCCAGCTGGTGCCATCGCTGGCTATTGGGGGCGAGTTATTGGCCCCCACGGAGAGGGCTCGCAACTTGGGTGTCCTCCTGGATGCACGGCTGTCTTTAGAAGAGCATATGACAGCCGTGGCCAGGGGGGCTTTTCATCAGGTTCTCCTGATTCACCAGTTGCGTCCCTTTCTGGATCGGGACTCCTTATGCACGGTCACTCAGGCACTCGTCACTTCCTGCCTGGACTACTGCAATGCTCTCTACATGGGGCTCCCCTTAGGTGCACCCGGAGGCTCCAACTGGTGCAGAATGCGGCCACGCGGGGGATTATGGGAGCGACGGGGCACTCCCATGTGACACCTCTCCTGCATGAGCTGCATTGGCTCCCGGTGGACTTCCGGGTGCGCTTCAAGGTATTGTTTACCACCTTTAAAGCGCTCCATGGCATCGGACCTAGGTATTTGCGGGACCGCCTTCTGCCACCAATAGCCTTCCACCAGCCAGTATGCTCCCACAGAGAGGGACTCCTCAGGGTGCCGTCAGCCAGGCAGTGTCGGCTGGCGACTCCCAGGGGGAGAGCCTTCTCTGTGGCAGCACCTACCCTCTGGAACAATTTGCCCCCGGAGATACGAAGGATACCAGATCTCCGGGCTTTTCGCCGTGTCCTAAAAACTTTTCTTTTCCAACAAGCAGGTCTGGCGTAAACCCCCCTCCTTTTTTTTTTTTTTTTTTGAGATATTGGATTTTTAATTGTATAATGGGTTTTAGTTGGAAGGTTTTTGAATTTTCGGCCAAAGTGTATAATTCTTTTAAATTTCTTTTAAATTTTGTATTGGAATGTTTTTACTTGGCTGTGCACCGCCCTGAGTCCAGCAGGAGAAGGGCGATATACAAATTTAATAAATAAATAAATAAATAAATAAATAAATAAATAAATAAATAAATATCTTCTAAAAATTCACCCTAATTTACACAAGAAGAATATTATTCCATTTTTAGTCAGACCCTAAAGAAAACCCAAGACGGCCTGAATTCTGTGCCAACCTTTGTCTCCTACTTGGCTTTTCACCCATTCCGTTGCTTTGTCCAAATTTTCTGTGCTGCTGACGTCTATGAGGTAGGTCTGCAACCGTTCTGAAGTGGCTTCTTTCAGCTTTTCTGCACCCTGCTGGGTCAGACAACCTGCCAAGACCCGAAGGCCTTTCGCATCCAACTGCCGAGCCAGGAGATTGCCAAATCCAGAGTCACAGCCAGTTATGAAGACATATTTCTCTGTCAGGTTTGGCAAAATCAGTTTTTCACGGTACCAACGGAACAGGAAATAGAACCCCAGCAAGGCCACCACATAAAACCACATGGTCTTCTAATACTTCTGTGGCTGGAAGAGAGGAACGTTACTGGAAATGTCAGATTATCAACCGAGCGGAGGGAGAGGAGGAGAGAATAATCCATAAACAATTATTTATTGAATAAACCACGTGCTTGGATTCACACAAGTTATACTATAACTCAAGTTTTACAAACCAGAGTGGTTAAGAGTTCCCACTCTACCGCAAGCCAAACAGCTGGTAATGTCATTATGTTTTTTATCTGCTGTGTTTTTATAATGAATGATTTTAATGTTTTCAGTGTTGTTATGTTGTAAGTTGCCTAGAGTGGTTGGATACAAGATTGGTGGCAAATAAAACAGACAGACAGACAGACAGACAGACAGACATAATAATGATGATGATAGATAGATAGATAGATGATGATAAAGATAGATAGAGATAATAATGATAGAGATAGATAGATAAATGATGATAGATAGAGGTAGGTAGGTAGGTAGGTAGGTAGGTAGGTAGATAGATAGATAGATAGATAGATAGATAGATAAGATAGATAGATAGAAAGAAGAGAGAGGGAGAGAGAGAAAGAAAGAGAGAGAGAGAGAGAGAGAGAGAGAGACTTTCTCTACTAATCTGACTTTGCATGGAAGAGCAGCAAAGAGGGTGAGCCATAACTTCAAAATCCCCAGCTGAAAGATGACATTTGGCCAAGGATACACAAAGTCGACTTCAGCAAAGGACTCCTCCCTTGCTGAATTACATTGCTTTCTGTTATAGAGTAAAGACCACCCCCCAAAAAATGCTATTATATTAGTTTCCTACTTTTAAAAAAACAACCTTGAGAGATGATGCATGAATATCTTTTCTCTCTCACACACATACGCATGCCTGCATGCCTACACACCCCAACACACCCACACACCCATCACCACCACTTTATCCCTGTGGCTGTTCTGTAAAATCAGTGAAGCTAAAAAAAGGTGATCGTCCCAAAGCCATTCAATCAGGCTCAGGGCTAAATGGGGACTTTGAACTCAGGTCTTCTCAATTGAGGTTCAGCCCTGGGTTTTGTTTTGGTTTTTTGATATAAACTCTTGATATAATTCTACTTTTATTGTAATATAGTAAATATAATATTAATAAAAAGCATAGCTGAGAAGTTCTTCAGGATGCAGGAAACCTCAGCAGGCTTTGCTCTTCTGGTGGATCCCAATTTTTTTTTTTAATTTGATTTATATGCCGCCCTTCTCCGGAGACTCAGGGCGGCTTACAATGCGTACATTACATTGCTTACATTACTGCCCAAACCAAGAGACAGCTGTCATTTAATCACCTTGTCTGGCATTCTGTATAAATCTACCATATAACAGCGACCATTTAATGACAAATATTGGCGCAGTTGTTTATAGCCCTTTTCTCTCCAAGGGAGAAGTAGGACACAATTACGGCTGTAATTCACATCCTAGCTGAACTCCACCATTCATTTGTAAATGGGTCAGCCATAATCGTGTAACGTCTTGTTTTATTCCCTTTGAAATTCTGAGAAAACAACAATACTGTCTTTGCAAACCACAGCACCAGATGTTCAGCCATTTTCAATACTATATCTCAATTCACTGACCAAGGAAGCTGCAAATGTTATTCTAGGAAGGGATACATTTCCCTGCCCCCAAATGCTTAAATAGGACAGTTGGTAATTATACTTGGGGAGGGGGGGGCATTATTGTTGCTGTTGAGGCAGTTGTGGACTCCTGGCAACTGCCTGAACAAGAAAAACTGCAGTTATCTTGGCAAGATTTTCAGAAGTGAATTGCCCTTGCCTCTTTCTTAGGGCTGAGAAAGAATGAATGTCCCAAGGTCCCAAAGCAAACTTCGTGAACTAAGGTGGAATTAGAACTCCCAGGCTCCCAGTTTTTAGCATGGTGCTTTTAACTACTCCACCAATTCAAAGGATCACAGGGCCTGCAAGACACTGACAGGGTTCATAATCTCAGAATCAGTTTGATATGAGAGCCAGTTGGGTCTAATGGTGAAGGCATCAGGCTAAAAACCAGGAGATGGTGAGTTCTAATCCCACAAAAATGGGACGCGGTGGCACAGTGGCTAAGACGCTGAGCTTGTCGATCGAAAGGTCGGCAGTTCGGCAGTTCGAATCCCTAGTGCCACGTAATGGGGTGAGCTCCCGTAACTTGTCCCAGCTTCTGCCAACCTAGCAGTTCGAAAGCACGTAAAAAATGCAAGTAGAAAAAATAGGGACCACTTTTGGTGGGAAGGTAACAGTGTTCCGTGCGCCTTATGACTAGCACATACATGCGAGGGGAACCTTTATCTTTACCTTTAATCCCACTTTAAGGCGTGAAAGCTGCCAAAGTGAGTTTGAGCCACTCATTCTATCACAGCCCGACCCACCTCACAGGCTTGTTGTTGAAGAGAATTAGGCATATTTGCCACCTCGAGCCATTTGTAAAAAATAACAAAGCTGGGATAATAAGTAACATTAAATAAATATAACCTTTCGTTAACTGATTGCCCTCCAGGGGCATCCAACGTCAACTCTCACTGGAATGACTGAAGGCTGGTTTAAAGTATGATATTCAACAGGCATTCCCAGATTCATTGTCCCAGCAGTTAAAAAGAAACTATTTGCAAGGTTTGGCAATCCCTGAACAAAACAAAACCAAGGGGAGTTCAAGGTGGCATATGGTGGTTATCACCACTCCTATTTTATCTTCACCAGCTGAGAGGGAAGTTTTGTGCTATGAGAAATAAATCAGGTGAAGAGGATATAAAGCAAGTAAATGGGGGGGGGGGGGACCCTAGGAGCTAAAAGACTTCTATTTGAGACACTTTAATGAGAGTTTTAAGAAATTAATAAAACACTGACTTGAAGCATTAGTTAAAGCATTCTCCCCATTTTTCCAAAGTGAGCTCAGCTAACCTCAGCAGGATTGGGGTTTTGGGGGAGAGGCGGTTAAAGGGGAGACGAGAGAGACCAGAGTGGATTCAATATTTCATAATTGAAATATTTCAGATTTACTCTACTTTGAAAATAAGCCGCCCTGTTCAACTTTACAAAAACGGAGCACTTTTCGCCATTTCTTCTTAGCTAAAAAGAGGGGAGCCGACATACACCCAGCAATACCGCACCGTTTAAATCACCGTAAATCCCATAAAAGAAGTTACCTGTTCAAACGTCCCTTTGCTTAGCCGAAGCCACGACAAGCGCTTCAGGAACCGCGATCGTCTGACTTGTTTTTGCCGATCTCTTTGCGTTGAAAAACTGAAACTAGGTGGAGTTTACTGCCCTCACGGCCCGCCCACTCAACTGGAAAGGCAGGCAGAGATCTAAATGGGGGATTCTGTCACTAACTTGTGTGTAGCCTGTTGCCTCTGGTAATTTGTTTAAAGTTCCAGGGGTGGGCAACTGTGACCTTTTACAACCTGTGGACTTCAATTCCCAGAATTCCTGAGACAGCCAAGCTGTCTCAGGAATTCTGGGAGTTGAAGTCCACAGGTTGTAAAAAGGCCATAGTTGCCCACCTCTGGTACAAACCATATTCATTACAATAGGAGGAGAGACGCTAGAAGAAAAGATGTGGCTGCAAGTCGGATGAAGCCTTTGTGCCGAATGGACAACAGTAGAAATGTAAATGATTAAGTTTTGATAAGGCTGGACTGAATTTATATTTATATAATTTTAATTTTATAAATATAAAATAATTTGTAGTTTATATAATTTCAGTAGAGATGTAAGTGATTACATTTTGATAAGGCTGGATTGAATTTATATTTATATAATTTTAATTTTATAAATATAAAATAATTTATAATTTATATAATTTTAATTATAATTGTAACTTATATTTATGTAGATTTATAAACTGAATGCAATTTATATAAACTTAAAATATATAACTAAAACAGAATACCAGTAAACAGCCTGAATCTACAAGTCAGGAAAGCTAAGTCTCAGAATTTAGTAAGACTTGCAACAAATGCCAAAAATAAAAAAAAAGTTTCTTTCAACATATAAGAAACAAGAAAAAAGCCAAGGAAATATTGGTCCACTAATGGGAAAAGATGAGCCAAGGAGCTCATGGGTAGCAAGGATCTACAGTATATTGCATATAAATGCCACAGAACTGCATCCGATTCTGGTGACCAAGATACAAAAAAAGATTTTGAGATTCTACTAAACCATATGATGAATGACTGAAGGAACAAGGTATGTCTAGTCTGACAAAGAGAAGGACTAAGTTTCACCCCTGATTCAGGGGTGGGTTCTACTTATCTTTACTACTGGTTCACAACGGGGCCATGCGCGCGCCCGCATGCGCAGAAACATTTTCATGACGTCAGGGTCAGTGTGAGGGGCTTTCCGCCGGTTTTACTACCGGTTCTATAGAACTGATGCAAACCGGTGCAACCCACCACTGCTAAGGTTGATATGATAGCAGTCTTTCAGTACTTAGGCTGTCACAGAGAAGAGGACATCAGTTTATTCTCCAAAGCACTTGAGGGCAGGATAAGAAGTAACAGATGGAATCATATCAAAGAGAGATTCAAGCTAGATTTAAGAGAAATTTCCTGACAACGAGGATCACTGGAATAACTTGCCTCCAGGAGTTGTGGATGCTCCATCACTAGAGGTTTTCAAGAAGAGACTGAAAAATCCTTTGTTGGAAATGGTATAGGATCTCCTGTTATTGGCAGGGGGTTGGACTAGAAGACCTCCAAGTTCCATTTCAACAAGGGGGGGAGCACAAGTCTTAGTCCTTTCTGAACTTGGTGGTTTTCTTGCAGACGTTACAAAACGTCAAGGTAACTTGCTTTATGGTACACTTCAAAGTTTGAGCAGACAAGTCTATCTCTCTCTGTGGAATTTTTCTGCTCCACATGAGGAGGAGGAGGGGTTGGAACTGGGACTGTCCGACAGGGATGGCACATCTCCCTTGGCATGTTTGGAGAAGCCAGGAGCTGAGGAACATGCTGTCCCAGGCCCCTCAGGCATTGGGGGAGGTGATCAACCGGATGGAGAGCTGCCTACTCTCACAAACACAGGGGAGGATTGGCTGCTGACAGGCAATGGTGCTGATAGGCAGCAGATCCCCTCTGATGAGGAACAGCTGCCTCCCCCACTCGATCCAAGGGCACAGAGAGCGGAGTGTAGGCAAGCATAGAGAAGGTCTGCAATGCTACTTGAGAGAAGGTTGCACCACCCATTCTCACAAGGAACACCAGGAGTAGAGTGAGTTAAGGAGAAGCTGTGGGGAGTTAGTTTTTGCCAGGAACAATTCTTTGTTTTGCATTACACCTCTCCCCTCCCCGGCTTTGATTCATGCCTTTTTGCCTTGCTTTGAGGACTGCCTAAGACACTGAGCTTGTCAATCGAAAGGTTGGCAGTTCAGCAGTTCGAATCCCTAGTGCCGTGTAATGGGGTGAGCTCCCGTTACTTGTCCCAGCTTCTGCCAACCTAGCAGTTCGAAAGCACATAAAAAATGCAAGTAGAAAAATAGGGACCACTTTTGATGGGAAGGTAACAGTGTTCCATGCGCCTTTGGCATTTAGTCATGCCGGCCACATGACCATGGAGATGTCTTTGGACAGTGCTGGTTCTTTGACTTTGAAACGGAGATGAGCACCACCCCCTAGAGTTGGGAATAACTAGCACATATGCGCAATGGGAACCTTTACCTTTTACCTTGAGGACTGCCACTTGTCTTGCCCTAACCTTGTGGACTGTTTATGCCCTTTGCTTTGCTTTACCTTCAGAACTGCCTTTGCCTTGTACCTTGTCTTTGCCCTGAGGACTGTCATTTGTCTTATGCCTGGGCTTTGCCTTCTGGACTTTCCTGGTAATATATGGGCTATTGTTTGAGAGACTGAGGGTGGCTTCCTTCATGGTAGCATGGGTGGAGCCTTACTAGTCATTGGAGGGGCGTTCGTTGAACATTTCTTGAGGACAATAAAGGACTTTCTAAAAGGCCTGCCTTGCTTTGACCATCTGGGTCATAACAATCTCTTGCCCCCTCCTCTACCAGGCAACAGAGCTTTACCTGCCTATGGACCTGGGACTTGAAACTTCCTGCTGGTTTCTGCACTGACCTTTATTGTGGGAAGCCAGCAATTAGAAGCCTCACCTAATGACTGTGAGTATCAGCCTCGGAAGCCATCTTTTGCATTGGATCTTCAGGCCTGCCACATTTAGTGCTGTGGGAAACTGGAAGGGGGGATTGTATGGAGCAGGAGAGAGATATAGTCATAATAACATTCCTTTCTCTGAGAGTCAAGGACATCTTGCCCTGCACCTGGAGTGGTGTGACTGAGAGGCATCTCCAGTTGGGACGGTGCAATGATTGGGCCATGTGATGGACATGTGGGTGCTGGGGCAGGGATTTGGACTTTCTTTTGGGTGGGGAAAACCTGGAAGCTTTCAGATTCGGGTTTTCCCAGATGTGTCAATATGACATCTCTAATAAAATGGAACTTTGAGGAACTTCTAGCCTCGGAGTCTTCTTTTGTTGGGGGTATTACTTGGAACCCTGACAGTGAGATTCAATTATTGATAACAGCTGGGGTGGCAAGATTTCCATCGCTAAGCAGCAGCATCATTCTTTATGACCACATCACTTAGCAATGGAAATTCTAATCCAATTGTTGTCATAGGTCAAGGATTATGTGTATACTATGTTAGGGATGAGGCAATTAGAAAGTCCATCCATTAATGGGACTGAAACAAACCTTCTTATTCGTTGAAAAAGTTATATCACTATCTGGGCAGTCATCAGATTTAACTGAGTAATGACTAGATGGCAGCCAAAGATACAGCAGAAGAAAAAAATGAATATGATGGAACTTGGCTATGCAATTTTACTGTTGTATATTATCCATTGTAGCACATGCCTGTGGACTATATGAAGGCCCAATGTGATTTTAACCCTGGAGATACCAAATGGAATTTTACATTTTTTTAATAAAGTCCTAACTGCAGTTAAAGAGTTGTTTCCAGTGGAAGATACAGTTTTGCGAAAATTATGTGGCAGACAACAACTTCAGAAACTGCAAGAGTGTATTAGAGTAAAAAAGGCGGAGGAATCAGAGTGAAGAAAAAGGTCCATAAAAAGTTAGGAAAAAAGAGTGGAGATGAATCCCTCATTGATGAGATGATGGTCCATAAAAAGTCTTGTTTAAGTGTTCATAGATTTTGAATTTTTGAAACATCCAACAGTTTATTGCCAGCTATTTAAGTGATGCAGGAGGTGAAAGGCAAAATCATAGACATATTGGAAATATTGGAATATTTTGAGAAGAACAAACAGGTCACTGCAATGTTTTTGGCTGTGGAGCAAGCCTTGGCCTGAGTGAATTGGAACCTTTTATTAAAGACTGGAACAAAGAGGAATTTAATTGTTATTGTAGAAGTCTTATTGAATATGATAAGTGAACTTGAGCTCTTTGTTGGATTGTAATAGCTACAGGGCAAGAAGATAATAGGTCTATTGCAGATGATCTGGTGGCTACCTTAACACGTTTGATGAGTTTAATAATCTAGTTGAAGGACTTTATAGTAGCTTATGGAGTGGTATCAAATAATTCAATTTTTTTTCCTCTTTTTCTCTTTTTACAATACCAATGAGGTGGGATTATATCGTGGTTGGATTTGTCAGATACCATGTGGAATATAAATATAAAAGTCACTCGGGGTTTTTTTTTATATAAAGAAGCATTTTTTTTTAATGCAAGGAGGCAGACGGTAATTGAAGATATTATATACACTGTTGGAAGATGGGAATAATCAAGAAGATTAAGATCTGGTTTAACATCGTATGAAGAAGGACTAAATGATAGATGTAGTTTTTAAATAGATGATGTGTTGAAATGTATTACTAAACTAATAACAGGCCTGATTATTAAATGTTGTGGTTTTTTTTAGTTAGAAAATGTTTTTTTATTTTGTTAAAGTGTTTGGACTTTAATGCTTTAAAATTGGAGGATAGAAGAAAATGTATTGCTAAACTGATAATAGGCTCGATTAATAAGTATTGTCTTTAGTCAGAAAATTGTTTTTTTTTTCTTTTGTAAAGTGTTTTAATTATAACTGGACTCTATGGAAATGATTATTAAATATTGACTATTAAGTATTGTTTCTAGTTAGAAAATATTCTTAAGCTGTTTTAATTATAATTGGACTTTAATGGTCCAGAATTGGAGGACAGAAGAAGGGTTTATATAATTTTTTGTTTTAAATTTATAATGAAGCCAATTGGTTAAAATGATTAATAATAGGTTAGACTATGTATTGTTGGATTGTTTTACTAAGTGCTTCAATTGTAAGTGGACTTTAATTGTGTAAGGTTGGGAAGAAGAAAAAGAAAGAAGAAGATTTGCTTTTCTTTTATGTAATTGTTTCATGATTATGTGAAGTGTGGGAGTTAAATTTACAGATAGTTTTCTTATGTGTTTTTATTACGCTTGCTGTATTTTATATTTTGTACTTGTTCGGGGAAGCCGGGGGTGGGGGAGGTCGGGGAGGGGGGAAAAACTTTTGTAAAACCTCTTAAAAACTTTTTCAATAAAAAAAAAATGAACACTTGGCAACTGGCATGTATATTTGATGGTTGCAGTGTCTCAGGGTCATGTGGTCACCTTTTGCAACCTTCTAACAACTAAAGTCAATGGGGAAGCCAGATACACTAACAACCATGTTATTAGCTTAACAGCTACAGTGATTCACTTAACAATTGTGGCAAGAAAGGTTATAAAATGGGCCAAATTTCACTTAATGACTGTCTTGCTTAGCAACAGAAATTTTGGCCTCAGTTGTGGTCAGAAGTCGATGACTACTTCCTATCACCCATCTTCTCCCACTTACAACTGTATGACTGTAACCTTGTTGCTGGTATACTTACGATTTATATTGACTGTTTCTTAATATGATTTGATTGCTTATTTGTTCCCTATGACTATCATTAAGTGTTGTACCTCATGATTCTTGACGAATGTATCCTTTCTTTTATGTACACTGAGAGTGTATGCACCAAGACAAATTCCTTCTGTGTCCAATCACACTTGGCCAATAAAGAATTCTATTCTATTCTACTTATAGTTGTTCAAGTAACAAAGTAAGCCTTAACACTTTAATACCATTGGCTTTTTTCCCAGTGGCAACTCTATCTTCTATGTAATTAATGTGTGTGTAAAACAAACTGGGACACATAGAGAGCAGAACTTTCTTGTCTGAACTAATTGAATGATTTGAAAGTTTTTTTTCAGTTTAAGGTTTAAAAGATTTGATATGGTGGCATCTTTCTTGGAAAATCTTGGAGAAGAACACTTCATATCAGAGCAGGGTGGGAAATTGATTTTTTCAATCTCTTCCAGTCCTATGATCACATGGCGGTCCACAGTAAAATGTATTTATTTTTATTTTGTTTAATATATATGTATACCCTGCTTGATTCCCAACAATTCTGAGTGACTCATATGTAAAAATATTTTTAAAAATACAATAAAGGTAAAGGTTTCCCATGTCCAGTTGATTCTTACTCTAGGGGGTGATGCTCATTTCTGTTTCTTAGCTGAGGGAGCCAGCATTGCTCAAAGACACTTTCCATGACCATGGGACAGCATGATTATACGCGAGGCACATGGAATGCTGTTACTTTCTCACCGAAGTGGTACCTATTTATCTACTTGCATTTGCATGCTTTCGAACTTCTAGATGAGCAGGAGCTGGGAGAGGAATGGGAACTCACCCCATTGAGCAGCACTCAGGTCTCAAACCCAGGATGTCAGCTTTCCAGATGACAACCTCAGCATTTTTAACTGCTGAGCCACCGCACCCTCTAAAAAATACAATGCCATGCCATGCCATGCCATGCCATGCCATGCCATACCATACCATACCATACCATACCATACCATACCATACCAGCAATGGATGGAAACTAGTCGAGGAGAGAAGCATCTTAGAACTAAGAAGAAATTTCCTAACAGTTAGAACAATTAATCAGTGGAACAACTTGCCTCCAGAAGTTGTGGGTGCTCCAACACCGGACCTTTTAAGAAGAGATTGGACAACCATTTGTCTGAAATGATATAGGGTTTCCTGCCTGAGGATGGGGTTGGAGTAGAAGACCAAATCCTGTCCTGTCCTGTCCTGTCCTGTCCTGTCCTGTCCTGTCCTAGCCTGTCCTATCCTATCCTATCTTACCCTACCCTACCCTACTCTTTCTTTTATACCTGACTCAAAATATGAAGTGGCAACTTTTGTATACCCAAAGCATTTTCCTACCAGAGGTTATATACAGAGGGACAAAGAGCTACCAGTTAGCTAACAAAACATGGTCTGTTTGCAATCTTAAAGTGGACAATTTATTCTCTGGTAGCTGTAGCAGGATATAGAGGCTAATCCCTTCCCAGATTTACAGCACAAAGGTCCTCCGGGCTGTGGGTGACCTTGTTACGCCCCAAACAAGCAGATTGTATCCTGGTTCTGTAACCCTTCTTCTCCCAACATCTGCAAGATTGCAATTTCTAGCAGGCAGTGCAGAAGTGGCTGGCACATGCTCCTATCTTCACTTTAAGCTTCAACTTGTATTGATCCAAGACAAAAGATAAATCTTTTAAAGCCAAATCTCCAGTTTTGCCTACCTCTATCAAACAAAAGCAGCTGAAATGCTGCCAGTGATGGGAAGTTGTTCACAAGAAAACACATGGAAGCAGCCGTTGCAACAAAAAGAGTTCCTTACCAATTACTGTAGTTTTAACCAGGTAGACAAAGAAAAAAAGAGAGAATTCTGATACACGTTAAAAGAAAATGGGTATTTGATTAATGTACTTCGGGGTGTTGAACTGTTGTCCACGGGCCAGATGCGTCATGCGCAGACCATGCCCACCCCAGCCCCGCAAAGGCAAAAACATTGCGATACAACATGTAACTTGATTGAGTTTTACACCCGTGGCTGGATATTCATAGTAGTTGCAATTCTTACAACTATTATTTAGGTTGCCATATTCTTACTGAATAGTGTTATAAATCCCATTAGGCTCACTTTTCCTGTTCCTGAAAGCTTGGTCCAGGGACACCCTTACCCCAGGCTCCTTGTTTAACTTGGCTTTAATCTAAACGTAATTAAACTGAAAGAAAAAGGCTGTGTTGCAAAGCAAAATGATCTAATAAGTGAGAGAAACAAAGATGTTATGTTCCGATAATGTGGCTGGCTTAACTGATAACATTGGTTGTTATTCATTATTAGAAACAATCTCTTATCACAGGGAATCAATAGATGCTTCTTGTCTCCTCTAACGGGTGCCTGAAGTTCTTTCCTCAGATTCTTGTTTTTCTTGGCTTTAGCTTCTATTTGTTTTGACATCCAGTATGGTTGCTTGGTTTTTGGAAGTCTCTTTTCACATTCATTCTTAACAATTTCAACCAGAATACAGCTGAAAAGGACCTTGGCGGTCTTCTGGTCCAACTTCCTGCTGAAGCAGGAGATCCTTTACAATTTGAGACAGGTGGCTATCCAGTCTCTTTTTAAAAATCTCCAGTGATGAAGCACCCACAACTTCTGAAGGCAAGCTGTTCCACTGGTTAATCGTTCTTACTGTTAGGAAATTTCTCCTTAATTCCAGGTTGCTTGTCTCCTTGATTAGTTTCCATCTATTATTTCTTCTTTTGCTTTCTGGTGCTTTGGAAAATAAGTTGAACTCAAATGCTGCTATAATGTCACCTCAGTTCTTTTCTCTAGAGTTTAGATTAACCATATCCAGTTCCTGTAACCGTTCTTCATACATTTTAGTCTCCAGCCCTTTAATCATCTTATTTGCTCTGTTCTGCACTTTTTCCAAAGTCTCAACATCTTTTTTTTTTTAATGTGGCGATTTTAATTTATTTGATTTCATTCTGCAGTTCCTCTGGTTCCTTGGGTTCAGGATTTCAAAGGGATTCCTGATGTTCCTCAATAAAATGTGTGTCTATATGTGCAAAATCACATTTAGAAACCAGTTGGTTTTGTTCTTTAGCTTACACTGGAACAGTAATGCAATATAATGTACTGCGCAAGAACAGTATGTTTTGTTCCAGTCAGCCCTGGGATCAATCTTCCATTACAACTGAGCTCTTAATTTCCTTGTGCAAATTATACAATCAATTTGATTTATGTGTGCTTTGTCTTTTGATGCCCAGGTATCCAGGGTGAAACATTTGGAAGATGTGAACCAGGGGTGAAATGCTCCCGGTTCGGACTGGATCGCCCGATCCGGTAGCGATGAAGGTGGGTGGTTTGGCGAACCGGTAGCAAAAATCCCTGCCCCGCCCCCCTCATTGCCCAGCTGAGCCACATCATCATCAGAGGCTCTCTTTTTTTAATTTTTAAAAGCATTTTTTCTACAACCTCTTCGGCCGAAGAGGTTGTAGAAAAAATATTTTTAAAAGGAAAAAAAGCCTCTGTCGATCAGGCAAGAAAGCTGGGATCATCAGAGGCTTTAAAAGCATTTTTTTACACCCTCTTCAGCCAAAGAGGTTGTAGAAAAAATGGTTTTAAAAGTAAAAAAAAAAAAAGGTTGCCCACGCCCACTCAGTCATATTACCCACCATCACCACCAGGCCATGCCCACAGAACCAGTAGTAACAAATTTTACATTTCACCACTGATGTGAACTCTTCTTTTCTATGTACATCAGTAACAAACTATGGCTGGAAAAGATTGAGAAACAATTACATTCATCTCAAGGCATAAACTGTACAGTCAAGACATGCACAAAACTGCAATCAAGAAAGTTCCCTTTTTAAAAGTATTACACGAAATACACAGGGGTGGGTTCTACTTACCTTTACTACCAGTTCGCAACGTGCGCAGAAGCTTCCTGATGACATCGGGGTCAGTGGGCGGAGCCTCCTGTCAGTTTTACTACTGGTTCTTGCGAACCGGTCCGAACTGGGGGTAACCCACCACTGGAAATACATAACAAAAGGCATATATGTCATAGTATATTTATATAAATAAGCAGCCACATATATTAGATAGGAAGATATAGGAAGATGCTGGAGATGGCTGAATATGACAAACACATAATTTTCTACTGCATGGGAGAAAGCAGTGGTAACTGAATTTTACTAAGAAAAATCATTTTTTTCCCCTGCTCACATTTTTGAAAGAGCTTTAAATAGAATTCTTTTGTATAGGTAATCCTTAAAGTTAACGTAAACAAAGAAAACTATAGAAACAATGGCAGAGGGCACATCCTAATAGGATTTAAGAGTCATGAGGTTGAACAGCAATTAAGAGCAGTGCTAGACACAACAATTCACAGTCCTTACTGAGTTACAGCTACTTTACAAAAGTCTTGAGAAGTATAAACAGGAAGACTTTCAAACAATGTATGCTTTAAGTGAGGTAAAGGTTAATCTCAGTTGAGCTCCATGTAAAAGACTTAATCCCTTCAGTAGTAGAAAAAAGTTCTACTAAATTTAGGATGCATTGGAAGAATAATAACACAGGTAGTCCTTGATTTATGACCATAATTGAGCCCAAAATTTCTGCTGCTAAGTGAGACATTTGTTAAGTAATCACTGCAGTTGATAAGTTAGTAACCCGGTCATTAAGTGGATCTGGCTTCCCCATGGATTTTGCTTGTCAAAAGGTTGCAAAAGGTGATCACACGACCATGGAGATGCTGCGACAGCATCGTAACAGTGCAAAATGGTCATAAGTCACTTTCTCAGTGCCGTTGTAACTTTGAACCGTCACTAAATGAACTGTTGTAAATTGAGGACTACCTGTAGTTCCAGATTAATCTGTACATGCCTTTTTAAACTTATCTAAGCACTTTGCTATATCCTTTTGAGCAGGTAATAGAAGGGGTGATCAGACCTTCATCTGAAAACTCATAGACTTGCTCTAGCTGTGATGTCTAACAGCTAAGAGCCAGTTTGGGCTAGTTCTAGTGGTTAAGGCACTAGGTTGGAAAGTGGGAGACTATGAGTTCTAGTCCTGCCTTAGCCATGAAAGCCAGCTGGGTGACTTTGGGCCAGTTATCAAAGTCATAGAGGATTGTCATCTTACAGGGCAGTGATGAGTTTCAGATTTTTTTACTACCGGTTCTGTGGGTGTGGCTTGGTGGGCGTGGCAGGGGAAGGATACTGTAAAATCTCCATTCCCTCCCCACTCCAGGGAAAGGTTACAGCAAAATCCCCATTTCCTCCCGATCAGCTGGGACTTGGGAGGCAGAGAATAGATGGGGGCGGGACCAGTCAGAATTTTTACTACCCGTTCTCTGAACTACTCAGAATTTCTGCTACCGATTCTCCAGAACTGGTCAGAACCTGCTGAAACCCACCTCTGTCACAGGGTTGTTGTTATGGGAAAAATAGGAAGAAGGTGGTATGGTGGAGAAATGTCCTTTGCATTTTCTGCATAAACAATGGCAATAATTCCTTCTTGCCATGCTACTTCCACTGAAGAGGTAGATCTTCATCTTCCCATGATTGTTAGGATATTGGATCTATTTCACTATCCTGTATGGAGCCTGCCATTTTGCCTGCCACTATCACATTCTTTAGTTCTTCTCATTTATCTATCAAATTTGTTCTTTTACAGTTTCCGATATCCTTCTTGGCTGCCTACTAAGTAGCTTCCAAAGGACGAAGCCCAAAAGATCCACTTTCCTATATGCAAAATAACAAATTTGGGATTGACTGTTTAAGATCCTTCCTGTCCCATTTGCTTCTTGTGACTGGTTCATCCAATTAGTCAAATAATCAATATGATAAGGGGGTGATTAGAATTGGTTCTTATTCCTATAATCCCTGAAAGGACAGATATGTATCTTTAAAAAAAACCTGACTGCAAGTCTATACCTTGGTCCATTTGGATCTCACATGGTATCCTCCTTCTACTGAAAACAGTGGCTCCTATTTTCTTAGATGAAATGTTTCTTAAGGAAACTAATGAGTAGCAAGGTAAATTGGCACCAGATAAAAGTCAATGGACTTCAAGAGGGGGTTGTACTTAGATCTCTTACAGGGGCATAGGGAGTCCAAATTGATGATGCATTTGACTCCACCCTTTGGCTCAGCCTGGTCATTTCCTACAGGTGATCAGAGAAAGTACATTTCCCTCCCAAGTTCAAAAAAGTGTCAAAAATAGATGAATGGGCAGGGAAGCAATAATGTATTGGCATCTCCACATTCACTGGTTTAGAAACCCAAACAAGCACTTGTGCACAGTGGGGAGAGGGGATACCCAACAGGTCTGCTGCAGCCTCTCATAAGCAAAGAAATGAGCCTTGGTAAACAACGACCAATAGCTGATATCCCCAAAATAAGTTGCGTTGCACAGGAAAGCTCCATTTACTGTTAATGTTAGAATAGGAACCCGGCACATCTTAAAATGTGAAATGCATGCAGGATTTTGAAATCTGTGCTGGGATGAGATGTGCACAGCCACTAGGAGGTCACAGGTCAAAGGAACCTGTGGCCATTTAGTGTTTTTCCAGTTTTTCCTGTATTCTCAGGGACCTCCCACAGACACACTGAGAACCACAAACCTTCCCTCCCTCTCCTCATGTGTGAACCATAAGAAAAGAAAGCAAGAAATATCAAGGACCCAGGATACTAACTGATCTGCCACCTTGTATATACTGAGCTTGTTGTCTGGACATGCATATATGTGCTGGGAAGACCATAAAGTAGGAAAAATGACCTCCCTCTCTCTCTCTCTCTCTCTCTCTCTCTCTCTCTCTCTCTCTCTCTC
>WNWU01000036.1:4802119-4817847 GCA_012654045.1 Ptyas mucosa
GATGCAGGATGACGCAACACAGTTTTTAAAGCTACATAATACTTTTAGCTGCAAACACACAATGTTGGTTAATATATTTCCTGACCAACCAGTTGGGCAATAATAATTTCCTAACACCCCGCACATGTCCTGCCTTCCACTCATGCATGGCAGGGCTGAACTGGGTGATGGCTTGCATGCCTATAGAGAGGGCGCTGTGTGCCATCTGTGGCACGCATGCCATAGGTTCACCATCACAGTTCTAGAGAATAAGGTTGCCATTTTATTATAAGAGTAGGGCAACTTGCTGGAAACTATTTTGGTGTTGTTTTCATAACCTGAGTATTGGAGCTGTGCAAATATTGAACTAAATTGGGAGATGAAAGTTAAGGTTAGAGTAGCAAATTGGGTAATCATACAATTTAACATCATAAAATTTTGAAGTGCAGATTTTTTTTCTTTGGGGAAAAATAATGATAGACTCAAGTTTACCGGAAATCATCTATGCCACAGCAGAATCCATTTTAGCAAATCCATTATTCTAGCATCAGGGCTAACATTTTGACATCTGTAATACATTTTTTTGATTTCTTATTAATGACTCTCCCCAAAAAATTGCCTTTAGTTTCTGTTTGCTATCCATAATTCCAGATACAGTCAATCTAGAACTGCAGTTCTAAAAAAAAATTATCAGGAAGTAGGCCCTATTGAGTAAAATGGAAGATTAACCTTGCACCCTACACCTCCTATGAAACAGCAGAAAGAGAAGGATTCTTTTTAGATGGGTACAGTATTTCTAAAGACTGGTCTTTAGAAGGCCAGATCCTGAAGATGAAACTTAAATACTTTGGCCACCTAATGAGAAGGAAGGACTCACTGGAGAAGAGCCTAATGCTGGGAATGATTGAGGGCAAAAGAAGAAGGGGACGATTGAGAATGAGGTGGCTGGATAGAGTCACTGAAGTAGTAGGCATGAGCTTAAATGGACTCTGGGGGATGGTAGAGGACAGGAAGGCCTGGAGGAACGTTGTCCATGGGGTCGCAATGGGTCGGACACAATATCGCAACTAACAACAACAACAATAGTATTTGGATTTTAAAAATGGGCAAAGCTACTGCACTTTAAAGATGGGTCTTTTCTTGAAGTCAAACATTATGATGCGGGCCTTGGAAAATGTATATTGAATTAAAGAGGTAACAATAGATTGTGACCATATATCATCACTCTGTTGTTACCTCATTTTCCTGGGACTAGGCAGCTTCCATGTGAGCCAAGAAAAGTTACGGCTCCTTTAAGGAACTAGAACATGATGTAGTGAGGGTAATCACATTGGGTACAAAACAATGTTGCCTGCTTTAGGTGTGAATTCTGAATACCTTCCCCACCCTTCCAAGGCTGTGTCCTTCTTTAGTAAGCTGCTTAGCTGCTGTAGCAAGTAAGATACATCTCATTTGCCTGGGAGTAATCCTAAGCAACATAGATATTTAAATACCTATCCATTTCATCATTCCCTGTAGGACAAACAACATTGTGTGGGTTCAGAAAAGGAGTAAGCTATGGTAAACCAAATAAATAGAGGCATGAGATAAAAAAGGAGAAATTGTATTTATTCATGTCTATAACATCTTTATTATTTTTATAAATACCTCTAGGCTGTGAATATATCTAATACTTCTATTTTCCCCACAGCAACAACCCTGTGAGGTGGGTTGGGCTGAGAGAGAATGTTTGGCCTAAAGTCACCCAGCAAAAATACAGTGAAATTGCCATCACCATTTAGTGCACTTTTTCCATACAAAACCATCCTCCTTTCCACCTCATCTATACAGTGACACATTTCTTACCTTTTTTTTTCCCTTCAGACTTTTCCCTCTCCATTTGAAGATCTCATTAATGTCATCAACTATAATTTTCTCTGGACCAATCTGTGTCTTCGTTCACATATTTATTTTTTTAGTTCAATTACAATTCATTCCTTTGATATCACAGCTCAAAATATTTACTCACTCGTTTTAACACTTCAGTTAAAGTTTTGACTGAAGTGTGACTGCTAAGCTAGAGGGATTAGAAATTCCTAAGTAAGAATAATTCCCAGCCATCATCATCACCAAGGCTTAGAAACCAGGGGTGAAATGCTCCTGGTTCGGACTAGATTGCCCGATCCGGTAGAGATGGTGGCAGGTGGTTCGGAGAACCGGTAGCAAAAATCCCTGCCCCTCCCCCCATGCCCAGCTGAGCCACGCGATCATCAGAGGCTTTTTTTTTTTACTTTTAAAAGCATTTTTTCTACAACCTCTGAAGAGGTTGTTTAAAAAATGCTTTTGAAAGGCTCTGACGATCCCACCTAGTTGCCTGATCGTCAGAGGCTTTTTTTCCCTTTTATAAGCTTTAAATGCTCTTTCTTTCAATCCCAAAGGTGCTTTTTTCAAGAGGCAACCAGACTTCCTGGTTTTTCTTTGAATACGTTTCGCTTCTCATCCAAGAAGCTTCTTCAAGAGCTGAAGAAGCTTCTTGGATGAAAAGCGAAACGTCTTCAAAAAACCCCAGAAAGTTCAGTTGCCTCTTGAAAAAAAGCACCTTTGGGACAACCATGACCTGGATGACTGAGAATATTCACAGACATCTTTCTTTCAATGTCTCCCATTATTTGCACATTTTTGCAGGTATCTTATATCCTATCAGGAGAGTTTTGTATAGTTTTTATTATCCTTCAAAGACTTGATTTATGTATACAGCTTTGCATATCCTCTCCTTTTCTCATTGGTTTTCATTCCAATGAAATCATAATACTGCTTTAGTGATGTCATCATCATCTTACAGCAGTGGTGAGATTGCATGCCCAATCACACAGGTGAATACTGAACCGGTGGTGGGAAGCCAATAAAAGACTGCAGACTCCCAAGAGAAAGTAAGTTTACATAGAGAAACTGGGAATGTTTCCAACATCTATCAGAAATGTTATATTTAGATAGCACGGTAAAGAAGGCATTGACAGTTCTGTAATAAAAAAACTGGAAATGAAACCTGGAGATTCAGCCAAGCTGCACCTGAATCTTATAAATCATGCTAATACAGGTTTTTTTCCCCCATGCTCTTTGTCTCCCAAAAAGTGGGTGATGAAATATGAATCTTCTCATTAAGAGAGGTCACAATGGCGTTCACACTAAATAGGGACTTTATTTGAAAAGATGTTCACTTTTCCTTCCATATTTACCCTGCAGATAGTTTGTGAATGAGTTTAAATTTTTGAAAAATACTAGTGTTATTAAAATATTATTTGAGAAATGTCACATGGAACAAGAATAGTAGCTGTTTATGCTCCAAATAGAAACCTGGGAGAATTCTATGAGAAATTGGGTGAAAAAATAAGCAAAATGGAATACAGAAATATTTGTATAGTTGGGGACTTTAATGGGGTAGTAAATCCAGATAAGGACTACAGGAGTAGTAAAGAAAAAAAGAAAAAGAGGGAAAAGCTGCCAAAAGCCTTCTTTGACCTAGTGGATGAACAAAATTTAGTGGATATATGGTGGGATTTACACCCGAATGAGAAGCAATATACCTTCTACTCGAATCCCCAAAAATCTTGGTCAAGAATTGACATGATGTGGGTCAGTAGAGGTTTGGAGATGGAAATTGACTCAGTGGAAATAACCCCAAATATATGGGCTGATCACAGTCCGCTAGAGATAAGGTGGAAAAATTCACAAAGAAAAAAACAGAAGAGATGGAGGTTAAACACCCAAATCCTGAGAGATAAGGAGTACACTAAAAAACTTGAGGGAGAGCTAAAATCATTCTTTGTGGAAAACGAAAGTCAAGAGATGCCTCGAGCGATTGTTTGGGACACAATTAAGGCTTATTTAAGAGGGCTAGTAATATCACATAGTATACATAAGAACAAAGAGAAAAGGAAGATACAGAAGGAATTGGTAGAGCAATTAGCAGAAGCAGAAAAGAGCCTGCAGCGGAATCCAGGCAATGAGGTAATAAACGAAAACTGGATGACAATAAGATACAAACTAAACCTGTTGGACCAGGAAGAATTGGCATATAAAATCAAACAATCCAAACAATACTATTTTGAGAATGCAAATAAACTGGGGAGGTGACTGTCATACAAATTAAAAAAGGAGAAGGAAAAGGGGATTATCCATCATTGGAAGATGTGGAAGGAAAGATATTGAACAAAGAGGAGGATAAACTTGAATTTGCCCAAGAATATTATGAGATTCTGTATAAGGAGGAGGAAATTGTCAGGGTGGCATTTAAACCCTGTTCCCCTCCTGGGGTAATTGCACTTAATTAGAGGTGGATCGTGGCCTCTCTCTTGAAGCATACTCGATAAGCAAAATAAATCCGAGATATATTCTAAGAAACTCATTTTATTGTAAAGAAAATAAAAAAACTCTTACTACCTAATTAGTTACATTTTGGCAGCGTTCCTGCCAGACCTCTTGGCAAGAGAACAAAGAAAGAAAGATGAAGGTAGAAAGGAATGCTGACATGCGCAGTTAATACTGATAAAAGTTCTGAGCATCTACAGTAAGTGTTAGAGTTCAAAAAAGCACAGCTGGCAAATTAAAAAACGCAGTGACAGAAACTCCAAAGGAGAAAATCAAACAATATTTGGCAAAGGAGAAACTCCCGCAGATAAAAGAGAAAGAAAGGGAAATGCTCAATAGAGAGAGTACAATGGAGGAATTAAGGAGGGTAATATCTAAATTAAAGAATAATAAATCACCAGGCCCAGATGGTCTCCCAGGAGAATTGTACAAAAATCGAGACCTGGAGGAAATACTTTTATCAAAATTGTTGGTAATAGGCAATGAGGCTCTGAGGGGATCCAAAATTCCAGACTCGTGGAGGGAGGCGTACATCACATTATTGTTAAAAGAAGGTACCAATTCGAAACAAATAAAGAATTATAGGCCAATCTCCCTACTCAATACAGATTACAAAATATTTATGAGTGTAATAGCAGGAAGGATGAAGATAATATTGAACAATTGGATACACACTGACCAAAATGGATTCTTCCTGGGAAGGCAGATTAGGAACAACCTGAGAGTAGTCATAGACGTCTTAGAATAGTATGAAACACATTTGGAGAAACAAATGGCACTAGTCTTCCTAGACGCCCAGAAGGCATTCGATAATTTAAATTGGGAATTCATGATCCAGCAAATTAAAGCGATGAATTTTGGAGAAAACTTTGAGAAAGCGATCACAACAATATATGATAAGCAAAGAGCAAACATTTTATTAAATGGTGACATGACAAAAACCTTTCAGATTAGTGAGGGAGTGAGACAAGGTTGCCCGCTGTCACCACTTTTATTTATATTGGCTTTAGAGGTTCTCTTAAGAAGAATTAGACATAACAATGTGATAAGAGGATTGAAAATTAGGAGTGAAATATTTAAAATTCAGGCATTTGCCGATGATGTAGCATTAATTATGGAAGAACCGTTAGAAACGGGACAAAAAGTCTTAGAAGAATTGGATGATTATGGAAAGCTATCCGGATTTAAATTGAATAAAACCAAAACCAAAATGTTAACCAAAAATATATCAGAAGGGCAAAAGAGAATATTAGAAGAAACTTTGGGCTTGCAAATAGTCAAAAAGATAAAATATCTAGGAGTCTGGATAATGGCAAGGTGTTCGACTTTAAAATAAGATAATTATGTACCATTATTAGGGAAAATTAAGCAAGATTTGGAATGGTGGGGGAAACTACAACTATCACTGTTAGGTAGGATAGCTACCATAAAGATGAGCATCCTACCTAAGTTGGTATATCTATTTCAAACTACGCCAGTTAATATAGATAAAAATTTTCTTAGACCTGAATAAGACCACAAGGAAATTCATTTGGGGAGGGAAAAAGCTGAGGACCTCACTTCGAACATTACAGGAAAAAAGGAATAGGGGTGGATTTGGGCTCCCAGTGTGGGAAATTTATCATAGAGCTGCCAACCTAGTGTGGTTAAGCGATTGGGCCACATTAGGAAATAAAAGAATTTTGACATTGGAAGGATATGACCTGAAGAAAGGTTGGCATGCCCATCTGTGGGACAAAGCAAAAGGGGCAGGGACGTACTTCCATAGGCACAAAATCAGAGATGTATTAATGCGGACCTGGAAGGAAATTAGACATACACACTACACAAAAATTCCGAAATGGACCTCCACAATGGAGGCAATGATCTATCCGAATATGCTAGGCATGGAGAAAATGTTTAGATATCAAGATATCTTAGATGATAGTGGTAATCTTAAAACGAACGAGGCCTTGAAGGAGCAAGGGATCTACATTGACTGGTGGCCCTATCTACAAATTAAATCACGATACAAAAAGGATAAGAAGGAATGTGGTATAGAAATGGGGATTAATGGATTTGACAAGATATGGATGGGAGTAGAGAATAAATTACTAGCCAAACTATATTCGTATTTGCTTGAATATGATACGGAAGGAGAAATAGTTAAAGATCAGATGATTGCTTGGGGGAAAAATATCGGACATAACATAAATTTAGACGATTGGGAAGTGATCTGGAATAGTAACCTCAAATTGACAAGAGCAGTAACACATAAGGAGAACCAATATAAAATGCTATATAGGTGGCACTTAGCGCCATCCAGGATGGCAAAAATATACCTGAGCACAAGCCCAAAGTGCTGGAAGTGTGGCCACTGTCAAGGGACCTTCTACCATATGTGGTGGACGTGTCCTGAAGTGATGAAATGTTGGAGAACAATACAAAAATGGATTCAAGAAGTAATAGAGGAAAACATTAATCTGGCGCCAGAGACTTTTCTCCTGGGAGTACCAAAAAGAGTATATGGGAAGAAAAAGAAATATTTAATCATGCACATCATCACAGCCACTAGATTAATATATGCAAAACATTGGAAAGAGAAAGGACGCCCAACGGAAGAGCAGATAATCAGTAAAATATTAGAATGCGCAGAAATGTGCAGGCTAACACATGTGTTAAACGAGAATGAGGACTCGAAATTCTACACGGTATGGGAAATGTGGTATAGGTGGTTGGAAAATAAATGTAAATGTTAATTTGAACCAAGGGGGGTAGTATCAAACCATTTATGTAACCTATGTATCTTAAGTAATAATCTACATCATAATTTACACTGTAATAACTTATAAGTAATTCATATCTTAATCTTAAAATATTTATGTAATCTATTAGATACTACTTATATAAGTATATAGCATGGTTGAATGTAGCCAAACCGAAAATGTTGAATTGTACTATTATGTTACTCAATAAAAATCCCAAAAAATAAAAAATAAAAAATAAATTGTTTGAGAAATGTCATATGGGACAAGAATACCGTCAAGCCCAAGAACCAAAAATGACAGGTAGAGTTACTTAAGAGTAGTTTCTTTTATTGTTCTTCACCTATAGACAGAATCTTGCCAGACTAAACAACTATCTGCATAACAATAGATATTCTCTGCGAGGAGATGTTCTTACCCTCTTCTTGCCTACCAAATTTTCCAAGCTTCACTGACTCTTTGCCCTTTAGGAAGCAGTCCCTCCCTCCTTGGACTCCAGACTACATTCCTCTACAAATATCCAAATTCAATAAACAACAATAATTATTTAATATACGAATCAACAAATTATTTATTGGCATCAGTTATGAGCTAAACTAGTTAACAGAGTATTCTGCCCAAAATAGCTAATTCACTATACTTCCCAAAACTCTGTAGGTTGCGTGGTGCAAGGGAAGATGGGAGGGCCATACTCTCATCTTTCCCGCCTCCCTCCAACCCCTACACCCAATCAGTTGCTGTCAAGGTCCAACAGGTAAGTGGTGATTGATGGTTTTGAAACTGAGGTTGAAATTTGAAAACTCTTAACACTGTGAGGGAAGGATGAGGAGGTGACTCAGATGCTTGCTGGTGCGGTAGGTCTGGCTGTGGGTACTGGTAGCCGACAGTTGAACCCTCCTCCTCTCTGGAATGAGAGGGCTCATGATGTTGTGTCTTTGGCTCCCAAGCCCGGACCTTCGGAGGAAGAACCCTCCAAAAGTGAAGAGGAGGAGGAGGCAAGGCCCCCCTCTCCTGGCCCGTCTGGTTTGGCACCACCCCAGGCCCTAGCTGAAAGCCCTGAGGAGGAAAGCTCCTCTGAGTCAGACGTTAATGAGGAGAGGGAGTGGATTAATCCCAGGTGGCGACGATCAGAGAGACGGGCTCAGCAAAGGAGTGGGTGGGGCCGAGCACGAGGTGATGAGTCACAAAGCCAACGCCCCACAAGGTATAAAAGGAGCTGACCTTACCTTGTTGGCTTTTGTGACGAACAAATTATTAACTTGGCTGCTTGTTTCCTGAAGTACTGCATCAGATAAGTGTTTGCTAACCTTAAGACTGTTTGTTTTTGGACATGCCGGAGAGCCTTATCAGGGACTGGCCGTGGCAACTCAAAATAACAGCTGTCTTTATCTCTCCCGGGCTCGCTGCCAGCTTGTTGTTTATGAATGGTGAATAAACGACTTTCGTACACTTCTGTTTGTGTGTGTGCTTGTCTGGGCTCCTGAAGCAGGGAGGGGACAGAACACATGAGGACAAGCCAGGATGGGGAACAGGGGTGAAGTTTTCCCTATGTTTGTTCTCTTTCTCCTCACCAGATTGACAGGCAATTCTGGGGGTGGGGGGGAGGAGCAATGTCAATGGTGAAGCTGGCAAAAAGTCATTCTCACTACCACTGCTTTTTTGCCCGTTCATGGTCATTCTGTTTCTCTGTTTATGTAGGGAAATATCTCTGAAAGGATGACCCAATAGGTCCGTGACAGTGAACCTATGGCATGTGTGCCAGAGGTGGCACACAGTGCCCTCTCTGTGGGCACATGAGCCGTCGCCCCAGCTTAAGTTCTGCTATGCATGTACGCACGCCTCCTGCTGGCCACCTGGTCTTTGGGTCTCTGCTGCCCAAGCGCAGGATGTGGGGCACACTTGGGCGTGTATGCATAGGGGGTGGGGCACATGCAGGGCGTGTGTGTGCATGCATGGGGCGGGGTGCATGCGGGGCACATCTGCACATACTCAGGGGTTGGGGCGCATGCAGGGGGCCGCCGCACACATTGCATTTTGGGAGTTCGGGCATGCACATTCATGCATGCACATGCGCATTTTGGGCACTCGGTCCAGAAAAGGTTAGCAATAACTGCAATAGGTTGTCTAGATAAGTATATGTGCAAAAAAAAAAATCACAACCAGAACACATGAAAAGAAAGATGCTTTTATGGGGTACATATCCTGAAGAACAAATTGGAATAAATATTGGAACAAATCCACTTTCCCAATTCTGAAAGGTATTGTTTTTTTAACATTGATAACAATATTTACTCAGGGTGAAATTGTGTCTCCTGGCACCTAGACATTTATTTCAAAGATTTTTCACTAGCCATCAATATTTTACAGTCTTTGACAAATACCATCGTATGACAGTACCTGACAGTTAATATGAAACAACACTCTATTTGACAGTATCAGAAAGAGATTGCAGCTCCACTTATTTAAGAGTAAAAAGCAATTGACTTTTGATATCACATTTTAACCTTCTAAAACTAAGAACTTGAACAATTTATAATTTTGAAATACCCAAAGCTCCATTTCAGTTCTAATGTCTGTAGGAGTACATTGACGGATGTTCCTAATGTCAGATATGCAGATCAAACAAATTTATTTGCTTGTATATATGTTACAGAAAATGCGAACAGTTGCCATTTAGCCATAATACTAATTTTAATGAAAAGCTAGATTGTTAGGATCTTTTGTGTTCAAAATTCCAAAATAATTTAGATTTAGATTTTATTGAATTTCTATACCGCCCTTCTCCCAAAGGACTCAGGGCAGCGTACAGCCATATTAAAAGACATATAAACCACAAAATTTAAGAACAATTTAAAAACAAATATATAAAATTTGGCCCACGAAATTAAAAACTAACAAACAAACACCCAATTTAAAAATATACACAACTTTGCAGACAATTGGGATGCTAAGGGATGCTAAGCTATTATCTGCCCTGGTCTATGGTAATGAGGGGGAAGCAGCCAGGTATAAGAAGGGCAGCCATGTTGGAGGGCTGGCATAAGAGATGGAAGGCTGGCATAAGCAAGCTGCATTTTATTACATATTACTACTGAAATGTCAGCATGGACATCTCTTACTATTGGCCAAACTGGCTAGTTTTGCTGGGAATTACAATTTCAACAACATTGGAGAACCACATATTCCTCACCCCAGATGCAAGATAGGACAGTGTTTTTCAACCTTGGCAACTGTGACATGTGTAAACTTCAACTCCCACAATTCTTCAGCATGGGTGACTGTGGATTTCTGGGAGCTGAAGTCCTCACAGGTTAAAGTTGCCAAGATTGAAAAAACACTGGATTAGAGACTAGAAAGAGTCAAAAAGGCATCTTGTGGTACATCTTTAATTATAGAGCAAGAGGTAGAAATGAGTAAATAACAAGAACTAGGCACGTGTTAAACACAGTTATGAAAAGGGGAAGTGATTAAAATATGAATATATACATAAATATACATATACATATGAGAGCAGAAAGTGGGCTTTAGCAAAGTTACAGTTCATAGGCTATTCATGAAAGGTTATAGATTAATTAAAAATTAATTTGCACTGGGCGCAAAAGCATTCAAAATAGCCGTTTTGTCTCTTGTTTGTGTATAGTAATAAGCCAAAAACAGTTATGATTTTGTTAAATAATTAAATGCCTCATCCATAGGAGTAGGAATTTAAGACCCTGAAGAAGAATGGAGAGATCTAGTATCAATATTGTCAATCATAAGAAGCGTCCAATCAGTGTATATTAGTCCCTGCCTACATAGTATATAAGTAGATGTACAAACGGTTACTTTGTATTGTATAGTTGTTTAATATATTAGATGGATACAATAAATACTTTTACTTAAAAGAAGAATATGGTCTCTGAATATTATTGGGTCAGATCCTTAATTCATTAACAAAATGGTAGCAAGAGGATGGTTTATGACCCAATAATAAAAATATGATAAAGAAAATATTTAAAGAAGATAGAACAAAAATGCCAAATACAAGAGCATGTTCAAAGAAAATGACTGAACAAAAATACTCAAACGAAGATCAAAAAATAGAAATAAGAGATGGATCCATAGAAGAAAAAATTAAAAATAAATCCACTACTGAAGATATTAAAGAAAAAGAAAAAATTGTGGAAAAGGATGAGAGCTTAAGAGAAGAATTAATTAATATTCTGAGAAATCAAAATGATGATGAAGAAATATTAAATAATATACAGAGACTGATTAATTCAAATGATACAAAATCCTTTTTTGTATCCAAGAGCCTTGGATAGTACAGTGGTCTAAAGCCCTGTTATTAACATCAGCTGCCTGCAATTATTGCAGGTTCAAATCTCACCAAGGCTCAAGGTTGACTCAGCCTTCCATCCTTTCTAAGGTAGGTAAATTGAGGACCCAGTTTGTGGGGGCAATAAGCTGACTTTGTAAATATACAAAAGTATGAAGGCTATTGCTTAGCGCATTGTAAGCCGCCCTGAGTCTCCGGAGAAGGGCAGCATATAAATCAAAATTTTTTAAAAAAATAAAAAAAAATAAAAAGACAGAGACCAAAATACAACACAAATAAGCAAAAATATATGCGAAGCAATTGAAAACTCAAATAACGAAAAAACTTCAGTCGTTGAAATAGACGGTTACACTCAGAGATTTGAAAAGCAAACATGTCCATTAGAACTGACAGTCAAAATGGCCGACCGTAAATCAAAAGGTGAAAAATTAACCAAATATTGAGAAAGATCTGATACAAAAAACAATGAAGATGACTGCGAGGATGAAGACGAAATAATTACTGAAATATATCCTTCAAAAAGACAAATTAGTGAAGCTATGAAGACTATTGCAGAAGCGTTCGGATCCGGATTTAACATAAAAAATAAAGACTCACAAAATAAATATCTAACTGCGGAGATTGCCGAGCACAGAAGAAAATGCCAATTTTTGCCATCAACACCTACACTTCCAGAAGCTAGGGATGAATTTTACCCTGAAAACTTCGAAGTGGGAGCTCCTGTTATCTAATATGCTAATTACTGAAGACAATTTGGGAAAGGACCAACAATTAATGATAAAAGAAACAAAAACATTCAAAAAGGTATATTTTAATGAAAAGAATAGAGAAAATATAGAATGCTATATTTGTGGGTCAAGAGAACATTATAAAAGAGATTGTCCTAGAAATTTCAAAGAAAAATATAGAAATGAATATAGAGGCAGAGTAACAAATAGACATCCAATAGAGAACATATATAATAGAAGAGATTCACCTAACTATAGAGATAGAAGAGAGTACAGAGAAGGATACAAAGATAATAAGACAGGGGCTTCATTTGGAATTGAAAAAGAATATAAAGAAACTTGTAGTAAATATAGTGGTAATAATTGGTTAATAGACACAGGAGCAAATAACCACACCACACCCAACAAACTAATTCTATCTTCTTTCACAGAAGAAAATTTTCTAATAAAAGTGGCTAATCAGAACCAAGTACATGTAATTGGAAAAGGAAATATAATATTACCGGGAATAGGAAAAATAGAGGGGGTGCTATTAGTGCCAGAAATACCACAAAATATATTAGCTGCAATAAAACTAAGTGAGGAAGCGGAAATAAATATGTCTATTTCAAAGGGTAATATGTACATTAGAAAAAATAATATAGATGTAGGTAAAATCACCATTAAAAAAGGAATACCATATGTGCAATTTGAAGAAAAAAATATTTCATGCATAGATACAAATTTGGAATCGGAAAATGAAGAAGAAAATAGAGATAATATAAATGAAGAATACTTAAATGAAAAAGAAATGAATGAAATGAATGAAATGAAATAAATGAAAATGAAAAACCTATTCATGATGAATGTGCACATTTATTACACAGAAAGTTAGGCCACGCCAGTTTCCCAGTGATACAAAAAGTAATTAACTGTACTGAAGGAGCAAAAATAAAAAATTGTGAGAACTATCTTGAATGTTCATTATGTAAATGCTCGAAATTAAAAATGAAAGCAAGACCAAAAAAGTCTAAACGCACTACTAAACACATCTTTGAAATGGTATATATGGACTTAGTAGGACCATTTACACCTTCTGTAAAATATAAAAACAGATTTTTCTTAACAATAGTAGACGATTTTAGCAGATATGGATTTGTATATTGTTTAAGACATAAAAATGAGGTATTCATGAAATTTAAAGAATTCTATAAAAGAGTGGAAATACAAAATAATAAGAAAATTAAAAAAATAATGACAGATAGAGGATCGGAATTTCTTTCTAATGAATTTACTAATTGGCTAAAATCAAAAGGAATATTACATTTTATGACAAATCCATTCTCTCCATTCCAAAATGGAGTATCAGAACATAGAAACTCGACACTACAAACAATGATTAGATGTGTTCTAGAAGATTCTGGTATGAGCAAAAATTTCTGGTCTGAAGCATTATTGTATTCTAATTATACTCTAAATAGAACATGGTCTAGTGTAATCAATAAGACTCCTTATGAAATAATGTACAACAAAAAACCTCAGATATCACATTTACATATATTTGGTGTATCAGCTGATGTACATATACCTAAACAAATTATACGTAAAGGAGATAAAATATCAAGAAGATTAAAATTCATAGGTTATGACCCAGGTACAAAAGGATATAAATTTGTGGATAATAATAATAAATTCATTGTATCAAGAAATGCCATATTTCATGAACAATCAAACTGGTCAAAAATACATCTTAATGAAATAAATATAGGAAATGAAAATAATCCTAGAATAAAAATAGATTCACTAAATAAAAAGGAAGCCATACATCTAAGAGATAATAATAGTAATTCAAAAAGGCCAATTAGAAATAATAGAAATAAAATACCTAAAAGATTTGAAGATTATATTTTGCATATAGATTCAGGTACAATAACTCCCAATTCATATGAGGATATATTAAAACTACCAATTGATGAAAAAATAAAATGGGAAACAGCAATGTTAAAAGAAATGAATAGTCTAAAAGAACTAAATGTATTTACAAAAACTAAGGTACCAAGCAACAAATCTACTATAGGCACTAGATGGCTATTTAAAATTAAAAATTTAGAAAAGGGAGAAAAATTATACAAAGCACGAATTGTTGCACAGGGATTTGCTCAAAAATATCCTGAGGATTATAATGATACTTATTCGCCTACAATCAGAATAGAAAGTGTAAAAAGTGCACTAGTTATAGCATCCATAATGAATTTGGAAGTGTATCAATATGATGTTCAAACAGCATATTTACATGCTGACTTAGATAAGGAAATATATGTAAAAGCACCACATAGTAAGGACACAATAAAGGGAGAAACATGGTTACTCAATAAAAGTCTATATGGACTTAAACAGTCCGGAAGAAGATGGTACGAGTGTCTAACTAAAGAATTAATAACAATGGGATTCACTGCAATGACAGCAGACAATTGTTTTTTTACAAAAATGGAAGGAGATTATCCAGAATATATATTGGTATATGTAGATATTTTGTATATATGTAAAAATAAAGAAAAATGTATTGAATTTGCTAATAAGCTAGGAGAAAAGTTCTCACTTAAATTCTTAGGAAATATTAATAAATATTTAGGAGTACAAATTAGTAAGACATCAAAAGGATACCATTTATCTCAAGAAGAAAAGATAAAAGAACTGTTGTACAAATGTAATATCAGTGATGCTAAACCTTGTGAAACACCTATGCAAACTGATTTCATGTGGATTAAGTGTGTGGATTAAACCCAATTATCCTATTCATATTTATGAAGATAACAAGGCTGCTATAGAAATATCTTTAGCAGATGCAATAGGTAAAAGATCAAGACACATAGATATAAAATATAAACATGTGAGACAATTATGTAAACTAAGATTTATTAAAACCATACATTGTAAAACTGATGAACAAATAGCAGATATTTTGATGAAACCTTTAATGAATAAACAACACAGCATATTAACAAATAAGTTAAGTGTAAAAAAATTATACAAAATGGATTAGGCATTTAGAGGGGGTTTTGTTAAATAATTAAATGCCTCATCCATAGGAGTAGGAACTTAAGACCCTGAAGAAGAATGGAGAGATCTAGTACCAATATTGTCAATCATAAGATGCGTCCAATCAGTGTATATTAGTCCCCGCCTACATAGTATATAACTAGATGTACAAACGGTTATATTGTATTGTATAGTTGTTTAATATATTGGATGGATACAATAAATACTTTTACTTAAAAGAAGAATATGGTCTCTGAATATTATTGGGTCAGATCCTTAATTCATTAACAAGGAGCGGTCCTGCTTCAGAAGAATGAGCAAGACCAACTACAACCCTGCACTTACACATCCAAAAAGTTGAATGAGACTGAGCAGAGGTGGGCCATTTGGGAGAAAGAGGCTTATGCAGTTCATTGGGCATTGTTAACCTGGAGGCATTTCCTAGAAGGTAGTAAGACTCCTTTTGAAGTCTGGACTGATCACAAAAATCTAGAAGCCCTAAAGACCCCAAGGAAACTCTCCCCAAAACAAGTACAAAGGGCTCAGTACTTTAAATGGTTTGATTTTACTCTAAAATATCTCCTGGGGGGGGGG
>WNWU01000036.1:4822847-4845593 GCA_012654045.1 Ptyas mucosa
TTCTATTCTATATTATACCCCTTCCCATTGTCATCTATTTTTATATCAATCCTCACATTGCTTAATTATGTAATATTACAGTTGTTTAATACAAATTCAACATTTTAATATAAATCAATTAGTTATATAACTATCTTTTTTGTATATTAATCAATATGAACATGAATATTCCAATTATTTCCATGCAATCCAATTTCTTACAAATCAATTACCGGTAATTATATTTACCAATAATACTAAACCAAATAATTTCCCCCAATATTCTTCCAAACCACAACTTAACCATTTCTGCTTTCAACACAATATACAATTAATAATATCTCAATTATTACAATTCCCTATTTAAATAGAGCTTTTTTTTTCTTTTGTGTTTTAAAATCTTGAACTCCCCTCTTTTGCCATTTGCCATAAATTTCCCATTGTTTGCACCAACCTTTTTTGATGAGGAAAAAGAAAAGAAATCTGCCTTAGCAAACAGCAAAGCCAACAAGCTGTTTTAGTTTCGCTTTTGGTTTCAGCACAAGGAGAAAAAAAAATGTGCTCTTTGCAGCAGGCACCTTTTTGCAGCCGGCACCAATCTTCTCATTTGTTTTCTTTTAACCCTGATCAGCTGTAGGGGGGGCCTTTGAAGCCCCGTGGCAAGAATTTAAAGTTTTTTTTTCCTCTAGCCATCAGCTGGAACTCAGGAGGCAGTCCCAATAGATTGGGAGCGGGCGGGGTAAGCAAACCCCGTTCTCCCGCTGTTTCTTAGCTTGCAGGGAAAAAGTCATTTTTTTCATGACCTTTCATGATTTTTTTCATAAGCCTACGGGGCGTTTTTCAGCCTGAAAAACAGGCTGAAAAACTCAGCTTATACGCGAGTATATACGGTATTTTGTTTGAAAAATCATAAGCTACAAACAAATTATTTTTGAAGAGTGTTTAAGAGACTTTGAGGCTGTTAAAAAGGAAAAAAGTTTTCTAAAATAAGATGGCTTCTAAGCAAGTTAAGACTGTAGCCCCCAAAAGTGGAGGAAGCTTTCCAGTAGTGACACAGAAAGTATAGCTTCCGGTGGAGTCACACAATCAGGAGGCTTCTATAAAAGAACTTAAAGATTTTATAAAAGAAGCCATGATCAATCAAACTGCAGCCATGAATGATCAAACAGTAATTATGGAAGGGAAGCTTAAAGAATTTGCTGAAGATATAAAAGCAATTAAAGATATTGTGGAAGTTAAACATAATGAAATAAGAGATGATATTGTTCTAGCAGTTTCAGGACTGGCAAAACATCTTGTTAAGCTGGGGGAGAGAGTAGAGGAAAGCAATGAATCTAATTTGAATCTGGAGGATAAAGTAGGAGAAATTTTAACCAAAACAGAAAAGGTGGATGATGAGATGGTTATGCTGCAATACAGTTCTATGGAATTTGCCTTGAGATTGAGAGGGCTAAAAGCTATGGCAGTGATTATTAATGACAGGCCAGAAGATGTAGCAATTCAAATTGATAAAATCTACAGGGTTAATTCCTGGGTGGCAAGACAAAGGCAGTTACCAAGAGATGTGGTGATCTACTTTACAACCAGGAGAATTAGAAATGATATTTTGCAAGCATCTTACAAGAATAAAGTTCAAGTGGATGGACAAGAATTAATGATTCTGAAAGAGATTCCTCCCAAAATGTTAAGGGGAAGAAAGGAATTTGGATTCTTGGTAAATGAATTGAGAAATCAACAAATTCAGTATAGATGGGATGTTCCAACTGGTCTAACAGTAAATTATGGTGGAGAAAGACATCGTTTAAACACAGTTTGGAAAGCAAAATAATTTTATGTTAATGTTCTGAAAGCTGGACACCCACCCTCACTGGGGGGATAGAAAGGAAAAGAAAAAGGAGATGGTACAGCAAGAGAAAGATGGAAAACAGCTACAAACCTATGCTGAAGTTGCAGCTGGAGTAACTACCTTGCAAGAAGAGTTACTGCAAATTGGGGGTCCACCCACAACTTCAGAATTATCCAAGAAGCCAGAGGAGCCAGGAGAACAATGAGTGACACGAGCAACTTATAAACGCAAAGTACAACAACTTAAAGAACAACCTCAAGTTTCATCTCAAGAAGTTCGTAAAACAGAAGCTGTGGGAGGGGCAAGGCTGAAGACTACAATGGAAGAGGATATTCAGCGCATGCTCATGAAGCTTCGAGGGGCCAAAGATGGCAACTAAATTTCTTTCCTGGAATGTCAATGGCTTAAATTCACCACAAAAAAGAAGGAAAGTATTTCACTACTTGAAACAATTTAAGAATGATGTTATCTGTTTGCAAGAAACACATATTAGATTATCAGACCAAAAATATTTGATAAATTCAAGATTGGGTACACACTTCGTGGCATCAGCCTCGGAGAAGAAAAATGGCTTAGTTATATATGTAAAGAAGGGACTATCAGCTAACTTAATTGAGGCAGATGTTCAAGGAAGATATATTGCAATTGAACTATTGACTCAAAATGGAAAAATGCTTTTAATTGGAGTATATGCACCTAATCAACAACAAGATAAATTTTATAAATTTTTGCATACCAAAATAATACAATGGGACTATAAATCTTTTATGCTAGTGGGTGACTGGAATGGAGTAATAGATACATTAAAGGATAAAAAAAGCTTGTCAAAGACCTCTGCACGTGCGAAATTACCCAAGTCGTTTTTTGACTTGATGGAAGATATGGAATTGAGAGATATCTGGAGAGTTCGGAATGAGGAGGAAAGGGACTTTACCTTTTTCTCTGACAGACACCAATCCTTTTCCAGGATTGATTTCATACTAATTACAAATGATTTTTTTTCCAGGGTGAAGAAGGCGAAGATATGTCCAAGAATTTTATCCGATCATAGTCCGGTTTGGGTGGAAATGGAACAGGAAAAGGGAGAAAGGAGGTCTTGGAGATTAAATGAAAATTTATTTAGATATGAAGAAAATGTTAAGGAACTTAAAAAACAAATGAAAGAGTTCTTTGCTAATAATATGCATAAGGGTACTTCTATGGAAATGGTATGGGATGCAAGTAAGGCCTATATGAGGGGAACCTTAATATATATGAATAACAAATATAGATTAAAACAACAAAAGCAGCGGAAAGAGATTGAGGAGGAAATTTAAAAAAAGAACAGTTACTTATAATTAATCCAGGAGACAAGAAAGTAAAAGAAACAATAAATATGTTATGAGAGCAATTTAATATGCTTATGGCCGACCAAGTGGCAACTAGTCTACAATATGCTAAACATAATACATTTTGTAATGCTAATAAACCAGGTAGATGGCTGGCCTATCAGTTGAGGAAAAAACAAAAATCACGAATTATTGATAAGATAGAATTCAGAGGTAAGGAAGTTTATCAACAGGGCATGATTAAAAAAGCTTTTTTAGAGTTTTATACAGTTATATAGCAGTGACCCAATCCAAGGTATAGAGATAGATAGATATTTAAAAGAAGGGAGGATTCCTGAATTAACCCTAGAACAGAGGGAGGGGCTGAACCAGCCAATAACTTCGGAAGAGATTATTGAAGCAATTAAACAGTTAAAAACAGGTAAATCTCCGGGAACAGATGGATTAACAGCTGTTTATTACAAGAATTTACAGTCTGAAATGATAGAACCGCTTAGAGTTTTATTTTGTAAAATCCAAGTAGGTGGAGGAGTTCCACCTTCTTGGAGAACAGCCTTTGTATCACTGATCCCAAAGGAAGACCAAAACTGTACTAAACCTGAAAACTTTAGGCCAATATCACTTTTGAATACTGATTATAAAATTTTTGCCAAAATATTAGCGAACAGATTAATGCCAGTTATACAACAAACAGTTCATAAGGACCAATCAGGGTTTATAAAAGGGAGACAAATGAAATATAATGTTAGACAAGTGATAAACTTATTGGAGTATTTGGAAAAAAACAACCAAGTCCCTGCAGCGTTTGTTTTCTTGGATGCTGAGAAGGCATTTGATCGATTGAATTGGCAATTTTTGTTTAAGGTAATAGAAAAAATGCATTTTGGAGAACATTTTATATAATCAATTAGAGCAATATACCAAGACAAACAGCACAAATAATAGTCAATGGAGGCTTAACAGATGTTTTTAAAATTGAGAAAGGAACAAGGCAGGGCTGTCCATTGTCTCCGTTACTGTTTATCTTAACTTTGGAAGTCTTGCTGAATAGGATACGGGATTCTGATAAATAAAAGGGAATTGTAATTAGGCAGCAAGATTACAAATTAAGAGCATTTGCAGATGACTTGGTGGTTACCTTATCTAGACCCATGGAATCGGTTTCAGATATGTTGGGTATACTAGGGCAATATGGTAAAGTATCTGGATTTAAAGTAAACCAATATAAGACAACGGTGATAACTAAAAATATGTCTCTATTACAAAGAGAAGAATTGGGAAGAATAACGGGGTTTGAAATAGTCAAGAAGGTTAAATATTTAGGAGTATATATAGCAGCCTCAAATACGAAACTATTTAAAAATAATTATGAAGTTCTTTGGCAAAAAGTGCAGAAAGATATGGAAAATTGGAAAAAGTTACAACTATCTTTATTGGGAAGGATAGCAGTAATAAAAATGAATGTGTTGCCTAGGTTTTTATTTTTGTTTCAAATGATACCAGTGCTTAAGAAAGATGGAAATCTGAAGGAATGGCAGAAAGGGGTGAACACTTTTATTTGGGATGGGAAAAAACCAAGAATAAAATTGAAAATTATACAGGATGTACGGGAGAGAGGAGGTCTTAAAATGCCTAATTTAAGATTGTATTATGAGGCTGCTGTCTTATCACAAATCAGTGACTGGTTCAATTTAACTGAAGAGAGAGTGTTGAATATAGAAGGTTATGACTTGTTATATGGATGGCATGCTTATTTATTATATGAGAAAAAAGTTGACAAGGTTTTTAAAGGTCATATACCGTATATACTCAAATATAAGCTGAGTTTTTCAGCACGTTTTTCAGGCTGAAAAAGCCCCCCTCGGCTTATATTCGAGTCATGAAAAATATGCCTTTTAAAAAGAAAACAAATGAGTAGACCCCTGTCTGCAAAAATAGAAAAAACAGCCCCTTTCAGCTTCAGTATAGGTTAATTACCATAAGTTGATTTGAACAGCCTCCCGACTCTCAGCTGATTTGCTCTCAGCTGTTTTGGGCAGGGGTCTTTTGCTAGCTGCAAAGAGTGCTGCTGGAGCACTTTTTTTTTTCTCCTTGTGCAATTCAAGCTGAAAACGAAACCGAAACTAAAGCAGGTTGTTGGCTTTGCTGTTTGCTTGCAACGTTGGAAAAGCAGATTTCTTTTTCCTCATCAAAAAAAGGTAGGTGCAAACAATGGGAAATTTATGGCAAATGGCAAAAGAGGAGAGTTCAAGATTTTAAAACACAAAAGAAAAAAAAGCTCTATTTAACTAGGGAATTGTAATAATTGAGATACTATTAATTGTATATTGTGTTGAAAGCAGAAATGGTTAAGTTGTGGTTTGGAAGAATATATGGAGGAAATTATTTGGTTTAGTATTATTGGTAAATATAATTACCGGTAATTGATTTGTAAGAAATTGGATTGCATGGAAATAATTGGAATATTCATGTTCATATTGATTAATATACAAAAAAGATAGTTATATAACTAATTGATTTATATTAAAATGTTGAATAACATTTTAATATTACATAATTAAGCAATGTGAGGATGGATATAAAAATAGATGACAATGGGAAGGGGTATAATATAGAATAGAAGTGAAAAATTGAATTTGATTAAGATTAGAGATGAGGATGAAGGGCAATATTGTTTTTTTTAAAAAAATAGATGAGGAATAAATATGGCAAAAAGGAAATATAGAAATTGTAAATTTAAGTGAAATGACTAAACACTGTTTAAATTTGTGAACCGGCCAAATATTCTGTTCAAAGAAAATACATTGTATGTTTGTATGTGTGTTTCTAATTATTGCTATTTATTCATATTTGTTCTCTTTTATTCTTTAAAGTTTAACAATTCATTCTTTATCTTGATATCTTTATATTTGTTTGGGGTTGGTTTTCTTCCCTTTCATATTTTTTATTGTACAGCAATCTTTCTCCTCAAACCTACCACCTCTCTCTTTGAGAAAGGGGGGAGAAAGAGAATGAGAGAGAGAGTGGGGGAGAGAGAGAGAGAGAAAGAGGGGGGAGAGAGAGAGAATGAGAAAGAGGGGGAGAGAGAAATGGTGATAAGATAGGGCAAAAATGTAAAATGTGAGGACAGTTGTAAGTTCGAGGACTGGTCACAAGTGCGAGGACCAGTCAAAAATTACTTTTTCAGCCCTCTGAGTAGTCCATATGCACAAAAGGACTACCCAGAAGGCTGAAAAAAGTGATTTCTGATAAGTCCTCGCACTTTTGACCAGTCTTTTTTTATTTTGAAATTTAACAGTAGCCGCTGCATTTCCCACCCCCGGCTTATACTTGAGTCAATAAGTTTTCCCAGTTTTTTGTGGTAAAATTGGGGGCCTCGGCTTATATTCGGGTCGGCTTATACTCGAGTATATACGGTACTTAAAAATGCTTTGTTGAGGGTGTGGAAAAAGTATCAATATAAGTTAGATTACAAAATACCTATATGGGCAAATCCCAGACATGCAATAGAAAATATAAGTATAGAACAAAAACAGGAGGTGATTACCTATAAAGAGCTCCTTTTTATGGAAAGGGGCAAATGGCAATTGAAATCTCTAAATGAACTGAAAGAAGAAGGTATAATTTATACTTGGTTTCAGTATGGCCAACTTCAAGCTAGATGGAAGGAGGATCAAAAAATTGGTGTTATGCAAAACGAGGAGAATTTGGTAAAACAGATTAGGGATCAAAGTCAAATGCATATTTACATACTGCCGGTTCACAACGGGATCGTGCACGCACGCTTGCTTCGCTCGTGCACGCGCCTTGCTTCTGCACATGCACAGATCACTTCTGATGATGTCAGGGTCAGTGGGCGGAGCCTCCCATCGGTTTTACTACCGGTTCTATAGAACCGGTCCAAATCGGGGGCAACCCGCCACTGCGCTGCTCTTATATTTTCTTCCTCCACTATTTCAGGCAAGATGTAACTATCTTTCCCTCAGATGCTACTTTCTGAACATTTTATATTCCAGCCTACAATTAAGGAATTATAGGCTTATCTGGAAGGAAACGAAATTGCAGAGCCATCCCAATTGGTCTAGGAAAGAAAACACTTAAGAAAGTGAGAAGAAACTGGCATTCTCTTTTTTAGACACTAGAGGGCAGTAAATGTATTCATTTAAGAGCCATTTTTAAGAGTGACAGAAACAGCACTTTACACTTCAAGGAGGGTGGGGGGGAAGTCCAGTTGCCTTTTGAAAAAGCACCTTTGGATGCACTTTGCACTGTTAGCTTTTGGAACAGAGAGAACAATCGCTACTACTTTTTGTGCAATTGAGACAAGATCCGATAAGAGATAAAAAGGTCACCAATCTGGATGTCTTGAAAAGGAAATTTGATAAATTAAAGTGGGATCAAGCTATCAGTGGCTGTGCAAACTATAATTGGGTTGGAGGAATCATAGAATCCTAGATTCTAATTTTTGGGGATCACAATCAGAAAGGTGTTATTGCACTCTTCTGTTTTGGGTTCCCCACAAATACTTGGTTTGACTGCTATTGAAACATAACGTTGGGCTAGAGAAATCTTGGTTTGATCTAGTCCAGGGGTCAGCAACCTACGGCTCTGGAGCCAGATGTGGCTCTTTCACCCCTCTGCTGTCGCTCCCTGTCACTCAAAATATACGTCACAACTGCCAATATGCGACACCTGCTAGCACACGATTTATTGAGCTTTTCAACCCCCAGTAGGCCAACCATAGATAAATCCAAGAAAAGAAAAGTTTCAAAAGAAAACAGAACATTTAATTCAACTACATATGCTAGTTTTGTGGTCGCTCAAGAAATAGGCAGGCATGGGAAGGGTTTTGTGGTTCCCGGTGTTTTCTTTTCTGTGGGAAACGAGTCCAAATGGCTCTTTGAGTGTTTAAGGTTGCAGACCCCTGATCTAGTCATACAGTGCTTCATTTGATCATTAATTGTATTCAGGTGTAATAGGTTACAGGGACTAGTAAGAATCCAAAATACCTAATAAACTAATCCAGGATGTTTACTGGGGTCAGTCCTAAATGAAAGTTTAAGTGTTGCTCCATAGGTTCTGTCATAGCAGATCAAATGATTCATTTCGAGACAGTTACAGCTTGATCAGTTTGTTGCAGACATATTTAAAGACAATTATGGCATAAGCAGAGGTGGTATTCAGTCGGTTTAAACCGGTTTGCCCGAACCAGTAGCAGAAACCGTCCACCTGCCCTGGCTCTATATCATCCTATTTAGGGATGTTTTTGAGGCCTGGTGCATGCGCGGAAGACACGTGCGCGAGCAAAGAACATATGTGGAAGGCAGGCACGTGTGCAAATCAGGCGCACGTGCGCACGAAGCGAGCGTGCACACGTGTGGCGAACCAGTACTAACGTAATGTGCCACCCACCACTGGGCATAAGCCTTTGTAGACTACAATCTACTTTCTGAGAAAATGGAGGGTTTGCTTCCTGCTTCCTGTAAATATTCCTTTGCATTCCATCTGAGAAATTATAGTTTGGCATTCAGTTTTTAAAGATCGTTCTTCCCTTATCATCATGCAGTCACTTACTCTCTAAATATAATAATATATCTAAGGCAAACATTGCAAGATATAGCTCTTAAGAACGAATCATGTTTACAACCAAAGCTAACAGGTAATAAGCTGCTATTATAATTTTTTTAAAAAAAGTTATAACTATAAATCTACAACTACTTAGGTACATGAATAGAGTTATGGCTGCTGAAATAGCAATTGCAGCCTACAGTGAGAATGCAATGGACTTTCTCTAGCTGTGAACTTCAGGATGATTCTCCTGATGCTGTTGAACTAAAACAACATTGTGAGCCAAGGAACATGGATAGTGGGAATTGTAGTTCAGCAACACCTGGAGAGAGATACGTACTCTGTCCCTGACTTAGAATTGGAGACATCCTCCACAGTGGTGGGTTGCCCCCAGTTCGGACCGGTTCACAAGAACCGGTAGTAAAACCAGCGGGAGGCTCCACCCACCGTCCCGGATGTTGTCATAGGTGATCTGCGCATGGGCAGAAGCTCGGCGCATGGGCAATCCCATTGCAAACCGGTAGTAAAGGTAAGTAGAACCCACCCCCGATCCTCCATTGATATCATCTCCAGAACTAACTTGCTTCCTACTCCATAGATTAAAGAATCTGTCAAGCATCTTTTACAGGCTGGGTTTGGATTCACAAGAAATAATATGGCATGTTTGTTTTGGACTTAATGTTTGGAGTCAGGTGTCATACAAATTTAATAAATTATTATTTAATTAATTGCTAATGTGATTTGTGAACCACTGAGGTTTTAAACCATGATTTATGGCTTACTTGTATATGTACATTCAAGCATGATGACCTGTTCAAGAGACTATGGTTAAAAGAAATTATGGCTGAGTATCTACTAAATCAGGGGTGTCAAACTCACATCATCACAGCAGCGTCATGTAACGTATCGGGACTTTTTTCCACTCGCTAAACCAGACGTGGGCGTGGCTAGTGTGTGACGCATCCAGCCCGTGGGCTAGGAGTTTGTGAGCCCTGTACTAAATTGACTGCCCAAAACATCCATGGTTCTATTTTTGATTTTATGATTGGAAAGACATCTACTAAGCAGAATTTAGGTCTGAAAGATTCAGCCTAGGTTTTAGGACTAACTTTCTGAAATGGCTTAACCAACTGATCAGGAGCCAGTAAGGTTGGTTTAAAATCCGAGCTGCATTTTGGCCACTCTTGCCAGGTGATGTGTTTGAAATTAGACCCTGCAGATTCTTAAGAGGAAGCCATAGCAGTTAAAATGGCTTCCCTTGGTAATGTATGTAGACAACCGTATAGCTGCTGAACAAGAACGGATGTCTAAATAATTTCTTCAAACCTGGATGGTTCATTTAGATTCCTGTTCCTGATTTCTAGATTTTAGTCTTCAGGCAAACTGAATTGATTTTCCTCCCATTTCATTTTCCTCCATGTGACAGATGAATCTTTTATACAATACTTCTACTAATATAAAGGCAAGGGAAAGCCTCTTTCAAGTCACACTTCACTGCAGATGACTTCATGGATACATCTATGTGGTTTTCCAGGCCATAATAGAGACTTGAGTTTCTTTTGCTTTCTTCTGGGATATTTTCCTAACTTTCTAGTCTAACCTACTACCTTAGAGTTTCCCAAAGGACTTGAACCAAGTAACTATCAGATTCAGTCTGACTTCTTTCTTCCAAGCCAGACAAAGTTCATTAAGTGTGGCCAGTGCAACTGTCAGGGTTCCAAGTAACACCCCCAACGAAATAACACTCTGAGGCTTTCAGTTCCTCAAAGTTCCATTTTATTAGGGATGTCATATTGGCACATCTGGGAAAACCTGAATCTGAAAGTTTCTAGGTTTTCTCCACCCAAAAGAAAGTCCAAATCCCTGCCCCAGCACCCACATGTCCATCACATGGCCCAATCAAACCACCGTCCCAACTGGAGATGCCTCCCAGTTCCAGGTGCAGGGCAAGATGTCCTTGACTCTCTGAGAAAGGAATGTTATTATAACTAGATATCACCCTGGCTCCACATAATTCCCCCCTCCCATTTTCCCACAATAGTAAATGTGGCAAGCCTGAAGATCCAATGAAAAAAATGGCTTCCAGGCCTGACAGCAACATTGAGAGTACTGTTTCTATCACTGTAGCTGGCAAGCTTCTTCCAAATTTTCCAAGCAATAGAAGAAGCTCTATTAACCAGTAGAAGACGAGGGATGATGATAGCTGTAGCTCAGCATACCCCAAGGGGACTAAGTGAGAAGAGGCTGCTGTAATTCCTGCCTTACATCCTCTGTTTTTGATGGGAGGGTTGGAACTAAGAAAGAAATGTATACTGTGTGTGAGTAAAAGCAGCCTCATGATTTAACACTAAGTGGCATTTTTCATCCTTGGACAACAAAGACTCATAAGCAAGTATTGGAGTGCATAACACTAGACATGACACACGGGTGGGATTCAAAAATTTTAGCAACCGGTTCTCTGGCTGGTTGTTGGGTGGGCGTGGCCATGGTGGGTGTGGCCTACTCGGCCTCCTACACCATGGTGGGAGGGGCGTTTTCACCCACCCCAGGCTCTGGAGGCTTTCCTTGAGCTTCTGGGAAGGCGAAAATGGCCTTCCCAGGGCTTTGGAGGCCCTTCGGATGCCAGAAACGGGTCCGTTTCTGGATTTCCAGAACTTCTGGGAAGGCCCGTTTTTTGCCCTCCCCAGGCTCTAGAGGCTTTCCTTGAGCTTCCAGGAGGGCGGAAACAGCCTCCCCCGGGCTCTGGAGGCCCTCCAGAGGCCAGAAACGAGCCCGTTTCCAGACTTCCAGAACTTCTGAGAGACCCATTTTTCACCCTCCCAGAACCTCCATGCGGGCCCTGCACTTACCTGGCATCCAAAACGGGCTGTGTGGAGACTCCTGGGAGGGCAGGTGGGGTGGGCAGGGCCAGCCAGTCCTTGCAACTACTGGTTGGGTGAACCAGATGTAAAATTAGCATCCGGTTCACCTGAACCGGTCTGAACCGGCTGAATCCCACTCCTGACTGGAAGGCAAAATCATGAAACTGTGTCTCACTTATTTTGGTCAAGTCATGCAGGGGAATTCACTGGAGAAAACAATTATGCTTGGAAGATTTAATAGTAGAAGGAAACCAGGCCATCAGTGAACACGGTGGCTGGACACCATCAAAGGTAACACCAGCCAGAGCATAGAAAAACTCAAAGAAGTAATGCAAGATCGGAAGATGTGGAGAGACATGGCCCATAGAATCACCAAAGGTCAGACCGGACTGAATGGATAGATTCAGCAACTGCAGCATTTTTCAAATTATCCAAAGTATTTCTACTCACAAACATCTCCGTAATCCTCATATCAAATCTGTAAAATATTCATTTTTAGGAGGTGAGAGTAAATAGATGTACCTTTCAAGTTACGGGAAAATAGTAAGGAAAGCTAGAGAAATCTAAGCAATTTAGCTAAATTGAGTTCCTTCCTATTAGCTACCCAAAAAGATAAGGAGGCCATATCCGATCTGACCTCTTTGCAAGTAGAGCAGGGGGAAAAGACTTTGAAACTGAGAGGAGAGTTGCCTAAGGCTATTTAGCAGCGCATTAAAAACTCAGTTAAAATCTGAACTGACCACTTCCTGTTTTAAGCGTTTGCACACACTACACTATACAACGCTATCTGCTAACTTCTAAGGCACAATCCTAGCATTAAAAATAGGTTGGTCTCAGTCTAAACCCTGGAAAGGACCTGCTGCAACTGAGCCAGGCAGCTTTTATAGTTGACTTTTCTCGTCTCCTGAGAGTTGCAAACAGATATGACCAAGCAGAATTTTTCCCCAGAGACCCTCCCAATGTGGATTCTGGTTCCCACTTGGCCCTCCTTTAGTAGACAGAAGACTCATTCGAGTGGAGCAGAAGGTGTCCTTGGGATAAGTGATACCAAAAGGTGTATGTTTTAGTGGGAGGAGGGAACATCCTCAAATTTCCCTGATCCTGTGGAAACCCAGGGCTCGTCTTATGGCAAAGCAGAGGGGGTGGCATGCCCAGCACCTGAGCCAGGCAGCTGGCAGCATGGCTGGGTTGGGATCCAGCTCTCAGGTTTCCCCCCTCTCATCATTACATCCATTAAAGTCCCGTTCAGCCAGCATACAAAAGGATGGAACAGCAAATTAGCAGTAAACTCTTGAGCACAACATGACCCAGCCTGCATTATTAATGTCACTAGAGAATGGGTAACGTGAGCTTCCCTTGAAGGTCGGGGCTGAAGCTTGCTTGATGGTAGTCATAGGTGACTTCTCACCTACTGGTGGGTCAGGCCTTTCAAAGAAGAGGGATGGAAAGTGAAGCTTCTTATCCAAGGATATAATAGTGGATGCTTAGCAGTACTTTAGCACCGAGTGTTGCAAACGTTTTGGCATTCTTTGGAAAATGCTAAAATTCGATCTTCTGACCCAGACTTTCATTTGCCTGTTGTGGTAAGAACCCTTCTCTCTATTTTTGTCCATCTGGTTGCTTCATTTGCTCTTTAAATACCTTTAGTCCTTTTCTGGAGAACCTTAAAATGTACTGTACATGGTTTTGTATATGAGATACCAAGCTCTTTTTTGTATATAAAGATGGATTTTAGATTATAATCTGCCACCTGCTTCAAGTTCAGCTGTACATCGTAGCAAACAATCACTTCAGCCATGTGCAGACTGCAACCCTGCAAACCAGGGAATGCCAGGTTAGTGGCTTATTTGGCTAAGTTACAGCAAGTTTTAGATCGGGGTCCCCAACCTCTGGTTTACGGACCACTACCAGGATGTGACCCATTGGAACTGGGCCGTGTACAGGCACATGGTATCATCCCCTCCTACTGCCGCTGTAAGTTCATGGAGCTGGAAAAAATGAGGACCACTGCTTTAGATTATTCTGGTTACCAACTGCTTCCATTTCTATCAGGACAGAGCCTATTCTCTGGCCATAAATCTCATTAACCTTATGTGTACAATCAACCAATTATGTTGCTGGTTTCAAACTGTATCTCATCTGAATTATTAGTATAGTGTTTCCCACTAAAGACTTATAGCAGGGGTGTCAAACTGGCAGCCCGCAGGCCAATCACGTCACGCACTGGCCATGCCCACTCCAGCTCCACGAATGGGGAAAACGTTGCAAAACATCACGTGATGGCAACTTGATGCCACAAGTTTGATACTCGTGACTTATAGCATCATCTAGCACAGGGTTGTCCAACCTAATGGGCCATGGTGGTGCAGTGGTTAGAGTGCATTACTGCAGGCTACTTCTACTGACTGCCGGTTGCCTGCGATTTGGCAGTTCAAATCTCACCAGGCTGAAGGTTGACTCAGCCTTCCATCCTTCCGAGGTGGATAAAATGAGGACCCAAATTATTGGGGGCAATATGCTGACTCTGTAAACCACTTAGAGAGGGGCTGTAAAGCACTGTGAAGAGGTATATAAGTCTAAGTGCTATTGCTATTGCTATTGGCAACTTTAAGACTTTAATTCTCAGAATTCCCCAATCCACAGGTCTTAAAGTTGCTAAGGTTGGACATCTCTGGTCCAATATCACCCAACCACCTTTGCTTTACTGTTCTATCAACCTAAGTAGGAAGACTCTAGAACAAGGATCCCCAAACCCTAGTCTATGGACTGGAACTGGGCCGTGGCATGCCAGCAACTGGGCCATGCAAACAAGCAAAGCCTCATCTGCGGAATGCAGGCAGCAACCACCGCCCCACTGATCCACAGAAAAACCTTTCTCCATATAACTGGTCTCTGGTGCCCAAAAGGTTGGGGACCACTGGTCTAGAAGATGCTCACGACCTTTCCTTATTACCCAGTTAGAGCTGTCCACCCATCCTTAAGTCACCAGCAAACTCTATAGGCATGAAACTTCTGTCCCCATTCCTGAACCCTACCTCTATTGTGTCTTTTCTGACTCTCTGACAAATGACATTGTCCTAATTTTGCATGTGCAGCATGTGATAAGTAAAGGAATTGGTCACCCTCGCCTTTCAGCATATAATCAGCTGCTGAGAAAAACATCTGTCAGTCATGGGGCCCCAGCAGGAATGGGGTGAATCTGGTTACAGGACCCTGTCAAACATCTTTAGGCTGTTTCCTGCACTCCTCTCCTTCTATATCCTATTCTGTTATAACCTGAATTGAATAAAAAAAACCCTCAGTAACAATGCATTGGAACCAAGAAGAGAACTGAGTCACAAGCAGTAGCTTTTTTTCTCCAGTTTATCTCTTTTTCCACACTGTTCTTTATATAAATGGCCAACTTCAACATTCCTCAGTGCTATAATTGGAGGGCATTGGGAGGGGGTATATTTATTTATTAAGTTTATTCACTGCACATCTTGCTGTCGCATGACACTGGCCAGCTTACAATCAGATAAAACTTAGTATAAAAATTTGAACAGTAAAACAATGAAACAATAAATACATTAAAAAGAAATAGCTAAGAAATAGCGAGGGTATGCAATAGAGTAGAGATGAGATATTTTAAATAATACTATAAATGCCTCCAGGATGACAGGCCCCAGGCCAACTGGCAGGGCCAGGTTTTCACATCAAGGTCAAGATGTTCCAGTAGGCAGGCACTGCGGCAGAAAAAACTCTGGATCCCGCCAGCTGAAATTCCTTGCTTGACAGGGTCGGCAGCATTGAGCTGGGTGGGCTGATCCCATTGGGGTGAGCCAATTCCTCAGATAACCTGGACCCATGCCATAAAGGCTTATATAGACAATAACCAACACCGTGAATTGAACCCAGAAGCAAACTGGCAGCCAGCACAGTTCACATAAGCACATGTTGCATCAGTGATCCTTTCATTTCACTACTAATGTCAGGGTTCCAAGTAAAAGCCCTACATGGCTTAGGACCGGGATACTTGCAGGACCATCTTCTGCCTTCCACCGTCCCGTGCGCTCCCACAGAGCAGGCCTCCTCAGGGTGCCATCGGCCAAACAATGTCGACTGGTGGCCCCCAGGGGGAGAGCATTCTCTGTCGGAGCGCCGACCCTCTGAAATGATTTGCCCACCAAGCTCAGGATAGCCCCGGACCTCCTCTCCTTTCGCCGCGAACTGAAGATGTGGCTCTTCTGTCAAATAACTCGATTTACTAGGGGTTGCACAAATTGTAATAATTTTAAATATGGTTTTTAAGGGTTTTTAAACTTATTTTGTGATTTTGTGATTTGTATTATTGATTGTTGTTGTAAGCCGCCCTGAGTCCTTCGGGAGAATAGCGGCATATAAATCGCAAAAATAATAATAAAATAATAATAACAGCCCCAACAGAAGTAAAACTCTAAGGCAGGCATTTTCCTCAAAGTTCCATTTTATTAGAGATGTCATATTGGCACATCTGGGAAAACCTGAATCTGAAAGGCCACATGTTTTTCCACACCCAAAGGAAAGTCAAAGTCCCTTCCCCTGCATCCACATGTCCATCACATGGACCAACCAGGTCACCATCCCAACTGGAGTTGTTTCCCAGTCACAGCTCTCCATGTGCAGGCTGAACATCCTTGACACCCAGGGAAAATAATGTTGTTATGGCTATACATCTCACCCTGTCTCCATCCAACCCTCCTCCCGTTTCCCACAGCATGTTGCAACCAAGGCCCATGTAGTTAGCATTAAATACAAAACAGTTCCAAAAAAACAAACAGATTTTATTAAAACAGCTGAGAATTAACTCATTCTCAGCGTATTCCGAATTAAATGAAAGCAAAGTTCTCAAAACACCATTCTCAGTTTATCTCTGACCTTGGGATAATTAGGCAAATTTTCTTGGCAACAGAAGACGCTGACAAGAAATACATCCAAACATGAAGCAAATCCCTCAACGGTTGTTTTCCGGCAAAGAGCCCAAGAGCCATTGCTGGTCTTTTAAGCCTTATGGGAGGGGCCAATCATCTCTTGGCCCTACTCCCTACTCCCTAGTCTCCTCTCTGCTTTAGCTGCTCCTTCCTTCTGGCAGCTCCTCTTATATGTGCACTAGGAACAGGCTCCTCCTGTTCCTCTGCCTCTCTACTGTCAGCCTCTGGAGGCTCCGAAGTCTGTGCATCACTCCCCGATGGCCCTGACCCCATCTCTGCCTCTGACGCAGAGCCCTCATCCGGGTCTTCCCCAGCCTCCAGGACTGGCCCATGTTCTTCCTCAGCCTCATCGCTGTCTGACTCTGTTGCCAGCTCTGCAAGCTGCTGGCAGACCACAACACAGCATGCCTATCCACTGAGTGTGGCAGCCCTGAAGATCCAAAGTTAAAGATGGCTTCCACGGCTGACAATTACACTATTTCAGCCTGTTACACATTTTTGCACTAAATCAGTGCAGGTCCTAGAGCCAAAACACTTACAATATATTGCTGGCTGAGCGCTTTAGTACCATTGCACAATGTGGGTAGAATGCTAAACATATTGCTGGTATATCCAGTTCTTTAGGCTGATCAAAATGGTGGCAGGCAAGGTTTGCAAGGAACCTGAAAAGAGAATGTATGCCCACCTCAGCTTCAAACAGCCACCACATACTGCTTTAATTCCATTTACTCGACTTTATCGTGATTCTGTGTAATAGGCAGAGAAGCATAACAGAGCTTACAGTTCCAGTCACTTTGGATGGTGTCTGAATAAAGGTGCAAATACTACTTTAACACTGAAATAACAAAGATGTCTGAAGCCTGTCTCACTCATGGGTTGGGTAAGAGATACCGAGCAATGTCATGTGGATGTGGCAGAACCTAAGGTGACCAACTTTTTTACAATGAGAGGGAGGGCACAAATAAATTGAAGAAAAAAAAATATTGTAAATAAAAGAAACATTTTATTTTAAAGCCACTTGCGCGCGGCACACTCTCTCAAAACAATTCTCCTGTGCGGAGCGTATGTGTCTCATAATTGCGTCTCGCTGCACTGTACCGAGCCTTGATGAATTGTCATGTCAAATACAAATACGTCACATCACATGCAACAGATCGGATCGGCATCGATCGAATATGGAGATTTACAGATTAGTCTTCAAATATTGAAAAAGAGGACCAGTAGGAGGACACTTTTTGAGAGAGGACAGAACTTACAAAAGAAGGACTGTCCTCACTAAAGGAGGACGATTGGTCATCTTACAGAACCCCCTCCTCATGTTATAGATCATATTTGTTTTATGTTTAACAGGGGAGGCTATTCAGTCACTCTGCCTGCAACCTACCTTTTTGCTTTGTGTTTGCTCTGCCCATTTTATTCAATCTGCCTCGATCACCTGAGTTTTCCACAAAACAACCCCACCACCACTACCAATTTTGCAAGATGGTGCATGCTAAAATTAATTAAACGGCTGCAGTAAAACGTTCAACAAAACAAAAATTCAGGAAGACAGAGTAGAAACAAAAGAGTCTGGAACTTAGTTTCCTCAAGAAGCTGAGACAAGTTTAGGCAGGCTTGGGATTTCAGAAAGGGAGTGCCAGAGCAAGCGGGCCTCTTTACCTCATATCCCCATCCAGTGAATATTTCTAGAAAAGGGGACTCAAAACCGAATCTCTCCCACAGATCTTAGGGACCTTACCAATAGAGAATGGAAGGGGATTTCATGCAAGTAGCCTAAAAATAAGAACGATTATGTAAAGTATCAATTTCAAATGTAGCTCAAGTCTGAACTGGAGGGTAATTGCCACATATAATCACTGGTGAGGGCAGAAGAGTCTGCATACTTTCACATTTTTTTCATATAATCCTTTTATCCAGGGGTGAAATCCAGCAGGTTCTGACAGGTTCTGGAGAACCGGTAGCGGAAATTTTGAGCAGTTCGGAGAACTGGCAAATATCACCTCTGGCTGGCCCCAGAGTGGGGTGGGAATGGAGATTTTGTAATATCCTTCCCCCAAGAGTGGGAAGGGAATGGGGATTTTGCAGTATCCTTCCCCTGTGTTGTGACCCAGGCCCAAGTAGGTAGTAATCAATGCAAACAGTTCCAAAACAAACAGACTTTATTAGAATAGCTGAGAATTAACTCATTCTCAGTGTAGTCCAAACTAAATTAAAACAAACTCTTCATAACACAAATTCTTCAGTCTAATCACCAACCTTGGTATAATTAGGCAAACTGCCAAAGGCTTCTTTTGGGAAAAGTTCAAAAGCAAAAGACACTGACAAGAGAACCACAACACCCTGGAGTGAGGTGGGAATGGAGATTTTGCAGTATCCTTCCCCTGCCATGCCCACCAAGCCACGCCGACTGAGCCACACCATGCCCACCGAGCCACACCCACAGAACTGGTAGTAAAAAAAATTGGATTTCACCACTGCTTTTATCTAAACCAGGCATATCCAGCCTTTTGGCCTGCCCGGGCCACACTGAGTGAAGAGAAATTGTCTTGGGCCACGTATAAAATATATAATATGATGTATATAAATAACAAACTTCCTTTATTTTTAATATTTTTTATTATGGTTTTGTGGGGCCGCATTACTCGCTGTTCAGGGCTGCATGTGGCCTGTGGGTCGCACGCTGGACATGCCTCAATTAAACCAAGCCAGCTGAGTGACTTTGGGCCAGTTACTCTCTCTCTGAGCCCAAACCACCTCATAGGGTTGTTGTTATAGGGAAAATAGGAGGAAGACGTGCTGGATATGTTCACCATGTAAAAATGGTAACAGTGGGATACAAATAAATAAAGGAATAAATTTCCTCCTGTGAATGGCCAGCAGAAAACTGAACTAAGCACCTCATATATTGAGGGGAGCACTACAACTTTGCATTCCTGAGCTAGAGTGGCAAATCTGAACGCAGGATGTTTAGTCTTTGTCTATTTTCCCATATCATCATTTTTAAATAGTTCAACCTTATGCATCTCTAGTCAAGCATACAGTAAGCTTCATTGAATTTGACTGGATTTGAATGTAAATACCCTATTTGGAGTGGTTTTAATTCTGTCCATAATTATCTGGGATTAAGCCGCTGTGAGCTGGCTCAATCTTACCTCTCAACATGCATGCAAAGGACTGCATTATTAACTATATGAAGTCCTGCTGATTAACTATCACTTAACCTTGAAGTGAAACAAAGACACTAGGGTAGCTTCTTTTTTTATATATTATGAACCATATTTAACCATCATATATTTTGTAAAACTGTTTCTAGTGGTAAAAGACTTTTTCTCATATTTGGGTATGTATGTATTTATCCATTGAGATTTTTAAATTAGGGCCGCAGAAATCCAGATGAGTGCTGATTTCTGTACCTCTTTTGTGCCATCTAGTGATAGTGCAGATTTCTGCAGCCACAATCTGGCCATTCTTCTTCAAATCTGTTTCTCCTAAATTGACCGCTTCCCAATGCCATGAAGCGGAAATGTCTCTTCTCTTTCTTAAAAGGCTAAAAGGAAATGTTGCCATCACGTAGTAGGAAGTAGCTGGGAATAAGTAATCCCTCCCCATTGCTCCAGATAATTTGATGTGACACATTTTTATACCAGAAGGCATGCTTGTTCTTAGTATAATCAGGCTTAGTCTCCAAATTTGAGAAATCAGGCTATATCCTAAAGTGGGGTGGCATAGGCAGAATCACTCCCCCACGGTTATTTGAAAGATTCACTCAGGCAAAAATAAAAACCAACCCCTTGAAAATCCTTCTCCCAAAGGTTGTGTTGAGGTACAGGCAGTGGTAAAATCCAATTTTTTTTACTACCGGTTCTGTGGACGTGGCTTGGTGGGCATGGCTTGGTGGGCGTGGCAGGGGAAGGATACTGCAAAATCCCCATTCCCTCTCCACTCTTGGGGGAAGGATATTGCAAGATCTCCATTCCCATCCCACTCAAGGGCCAGCCAGAGGTGGTATTTGCTGGTTCTCTGAACTACTCAAAATTTCCGCTACCAGTTCTCCAGAACCTGTCAGAACCTGCTGGATTTCACTCCTGGGTACAGGTAGTCCTCAATTTACAACCACAATTGAGCCCAAATGTGGCTTAGTAATATATTTGTGAAGTGAGTTTTGCCCCATTTTACAATCTTTCTTGCCACAGTGTTTAACTGAATCATTGCAGTTGTTAAGTTAGTAACCCTTGTTACTAACTTAACACAGCTGTTAAGTGAATCTGGTTTCCCCATTGGCTTTGCTCGTCAGAAGGTTGCAAAAGCTGATCACATGAGTTCAGGATACTACAACCTTCATAAATATGAAGCAGTTGCCAAGCATCCGAGTTTTGATCATGTGATCAAGGGGATGCTGCAACGGCCATGTGAAAAACGGTCATAAGTCACTTTTTTTTCAGTGCCACTGTAACTTTGAACAATCACTAAATGAACTGTTGTAAGTCGAGGACTACCTGCAATTGATATCCTGTTGCCTTGGGAAGTTTCTTTCCCTCCTAGGCTTAGAAAGCAGAAATAGTTGCTCCACTTGGGCAACTATTATCTAAGTTTGCACTGCCAAAGGGACAGGAGGCATGAAGAACACCTCAAAGTCACAGGTTATGTCAGGAAAACAGGAAAAAAAAACATTTAAGACCATGATGGCGAACCTATGGCACGTGTGCCACAAGTGACTTGCGGAGCTATATCGGTGGGCATGCGAGCTGATTTTTGGGTCTTCTGGCCCCACCGGAAGTTGGGAAATGGGCCGTTTCCGGCCTCCAGAGGGCCTCAGGGAGAGGTAGGGAAGGCTGTTTTCCCCCTCCCCAGACTCCTAGAAAGGCTATGGAGCCTGGGGAGAGCGAAAAATGGGCCTACTGGGCCCACCGTGCCATCACGTGCTAAAAGCAGGGAGAACACGGGGGGTGCACACACATGTGTGTGGGGTGGTCGGGCACATAGAATTATGGGCACTCACACATATGACCCCCCCCCCTCCTCCCCCCCCCTTTCGGCACACGATGGCAAAAAGGTTAGCTATCACTGATTTAAAAGGCTGGCATTGAAACAAAAAAGAGGGGGACCAGAAATACATATGCATGTGGACTTTCCACCTGTGCTTGTTACCTGTACGCGCCCAATGGAAATTTTGGGCTCAATTGTGGTCTTAGGTTGAGGGCTACTATAAGATGGCATAAGCAACCTAATACCCATGCATACCAATATGTCCAGGGACATCCTTCCTCCACACGTTACCTTATCCCACTGATTTGAATTTTGTGAGTAAAGGAAGAGTTTATTTCAAGAGTGCCTTTGGGGCACGTATACGCCATATAGGCTATCTTGGAAAGTAGCAATGATATTGGCGGTAAACCATTTTTTCCCCTTAGAATTGTGTCCACCCATACAAAGAGGCAGACGGAGAGAGCAATAAACTGGCATGGTAAAACAATATCCTGGGACTTTAAGAAATAATGAAGAGCAATTTTTCCGGTTGGCCTTCCAGTAAATGGAGGCTTTGCGATTGCTTATGCATGGCAATCATTTTGTGAATATGCAAGATGCCCCAGGTGCCATTTTGTGCCTATAACGTATTCTCAAAATCCTATATATGGCCACTACCAATACTGCTTTATGAAATAGTGTGTAAGTCATGGAAGAATCTACTGATTTCTCCTTCAGTATTTATGAGATTAGAAAAGGCGTCTTTTACTGACATGTCTTCTCAAACTGATGATCAGCAGATTTAAGGAATTAAAAACCTATGAACCTAGCCTGGTAAATTGGTCAAGGCATCAGGCTCCAGGAGACTGTGAGTTCTAGTCCTGCCTTAGGCACAAAGCCGCTTGGGTGACATTGGGCCAGTCGCTGATTCTCAACCAAATCTTCTGGTTTAGTTTGATGTGTGAAATTAGTTACAGGATCTGAGACAAACCAGCTACCTTCCTCCTTCTCTGCAAGCTTCATGGAATTTGTTAGTGCATGTTCTGCTTTTTGGCGCCTTACCCAAACCACTTTAGAAACATCACTAAATGCAGTGATGTTTGTCTTCACACTACTTTCAATATATCACTTATAACCCAGATAAGGATACTAGCTTGAGTTTACTTTGGCCTGTACTGTTTATTATCCTAGGCAAAGCAATCGTGGTTGAAGCATATTTTTTTATTATCTATTATTTTTTATTATCATTA
>WNWU01000036.1:4852742-4875233 GCA_012654045.1 Ptyas mucosa
TATTATTATTATTATTATTATTATTATTATTATTATTATTATTATTATTATTTATTACATTTTAAGCTGCCCAGAGTGATCAGTGAGATGCGTGGCATATAAATTTAACAAATAAATTTGGATCTGCTTGCATAGTAAAAATAGTAATGGAGCAGATATTGGGGGGGGGGGGAAAGATCAGCTGTATTGATTTACCCAATGAAAGTTGTTCTGAGAAGACTAAAATTGGATTTTAGTCATCTGTGCTGTAATAAAATTAGGGATTGAGATTGGAATGTGCTTTATTGATATCCCTTTAAAACCATTCAAAAATAACCTTCTGAATAAAAATATTACAGTTTTGACTTGGAATGTTGAAAGCATATGTTTTTGACGGGGAGAGTGTCTGATAATACTGCCTACTTCTAAAATGGAATTCTATTGTGGGGGTGGGGGTGGGGGGAGGTTGTGCTCCTCCCTCCAGTTGAGAATTTCTCTTTTCTATGCTCCAACACTGGAGGTTTTTAAGAAGAGATTGGACAACCATTTATCTGAAATGATTTAGGGCAGTGATGGTTAACCTTTTTGTGCCAAAACTGGAGTGTGTGTGTGTGTGCACATGCATGCGCGCATGCCGGAGCACCGGAACCCGGTGTGCATGTGCACGACGGCCACCTGCTCTTCCAGGTTCCGTTATGCCCATGCGCACCGGCCAGCTGCTGTCTTCTGGGTTCCATCATGCACATGCCCGAAGACCTGCTGGCCAGCACACATGCGCGCTAGCCAGCTGCTCTCTTCCGGGTTCCGGCATACTCATGCATGAAGACCAGCTGGCCCGGAAGAGAGCAGCTGGCCAGTGTGCATGCCCACAGAGAGGGCTCTGTGTGCCACCTCTGGCACGCGTGCCATAGTTTTGCCATCATGAGTTTAGGGTTTCCTGCTTGATCCAGGGGTTGAACTACAAGACCTCCAAGGTCTGTTCCAGCTCTGTTATTCTGTTATTAAAGTCTTGCAGTGTATTATTTTATAAGGATAACCAACACATGGTTATTTTATCAGGGCTCTATTACTGAATCTAAAATGATGAATAGTATTTGCTTTGACTCTCAATTAAAAGAGTTTAAAAAGAAATAGTAAGATGGGAATTGATTCTAAGAGGCCACGAGGGTTATGAAAAGGCTATTGATGCTGCAACTACCGTGTTTCCCCGAAAATAAGACCCTGTCTTATATTTTTTTGAACCCCGAAATAAGCTCTTGGTCTTATTTTTCGGGAGGTCTTATTATTTTGGGGCGCGTGGAGCAGGACGGGGCTCCTCTTGCCATCTTGCCTGATTTCCAGCTCTGTCTCCCTAACCCTAACCAGAGGAAACGTCAGGGACCGGTTGCGCATGTGTTTAAATAATTTCAGGGAGGGCTTATTTGGGGGGGGGTATTTTCAGGGGGGTTATTTTAATGCATGCGCTCAAAAGCCCAGTTGAGTTTATTATCAGGGTATGTCTTATTTTCAGGGAAACAGAGTTATCATTGAGAGTTGTTCCTGGCTTGTAAACCATCCCATTTTACCATCATGCTGCCACTTACTCCTGTTTCTTTATCCCTCAGTAAAGCTCCATATCCTGCCCCATCCCTGCTTGAGCTGGAGCCATTTTTACTAACAGAGCTCATCCCATATCACAGATGATAAACAATGCCGATGGCACCACAATGCCTCAATAAAATGGGGGAAGCAAAGTGTTAATGTTAGATAAAACTGGTGACAGAAGAGAACAGAGGTGTGCCATATTATATTTCAGGAAGAATCGCAGAAACCCAGGTGCATCTTTCTTCCATCTGAAGAGGTCTGAGTAAATGAAAGGCTTCTTTGTCAGCCAAAAATGGACTAATGAAAGATATTTGATTACAAGAACAAATAGTGAAGCATGGGGGGCTAAGGGGTTGGACTAGGACTGGGAAGCCGGAGTTCAATTCATTCTGAGCCATAAAGATTATAATTGGGACAGTCACTGCCTCTTGTTCTTGGGGTGATAAAATGGAGATTACCCATAAAAATTGCCTTGAACTCCCCCCCAAAGACAAGTTACAAATCTAACAAAGAGAATCCCAAGGAAGTATCAGCAATATGGATAAGTATCTAAAAAGCTGGGGAAGGAGAAGCAATAAATACAGTTATTTGTGTAGAGGTTCTTGGTACCCTCTGAGCTTGGTCATTTTCTTGCAGATGTTGTGCACTGATGATGTTACCTAGTTGGGTAAGGAAATGTCTGCAAGAAAACAACCAAGCTTAGAGAGCACCAAAGACCCCACAGTTCAACCCTGAGTTACAAATATTCTATTTGTACAGGTATGTGCCTGCCCCACTAGAATAAGAGAAACTAGCATTACATTTCTATTCAAGCAGTAGATAAATTTTCACCAACCACTATCTTCCAGTCTAATCTAATCCAGTTGATAGGCTTATGATAAAGATACATCCATTATGGGTGAGAAGAACTACCGTATTAACTTGTCCTGAGATTTTCGAAGGAAAGATAGCTTGTTATATAATAACACTAGACTTATTGTTGGAAACTGTTTATGTATTCATAAAAGAGGTATTGCCAGGTTTTTGGCAGGAAACGTGGCAGTGAGGATGGGTTGGGCATTCCAAAATGAAGAACTCTCTCTTAAAAACAGAAGCTAATGAGGATTAAATGCCCTCAGATATGGAATGTCGGCCGATTGTTAGCTGAAAAGAACAGCATACCTGCAACAGGTATAATTGATCTGAACAGTAACACTCTGTGCTGCAAGTTTTTATTACCAGTGCTATAATTTAAATTTATAAAAGCCCAGATTGAGGTGATGGATTACTTTTGGTTGTTCCACACATGCAAAGTAAGATATTGTGCTAAACTACTAACATTGCTGAACTCTTTTGTTTCTCTGTTTTTCATTGACCACACTGCAATACCTTTAACAAACGCATGACAAAATTGAGGTTCAGCTGAAACAGATTTCCATTTAATCTGTATTCTGAAAAAGCTTCATCCGATGAATTTCTGCTTGTCAGAAACAGGGGAGCATTGCCCTGCCCAAAAGTTGGCTACCCTGTTATTGAGTGGTGAGGAACATTTCTATGCAAATTCATCTTTAGAATCATACATTCTAGTTTACCGCCAGAAAAACAGCATATTGATACGACATCTTAAGGAGTAATTAATTAATTGTTGCATAGTTTTTTTTAAAGACCAGAGTCTCTTTATTTACATTCATGGAATGTAGACACAATTTTCACTGTCCAGTCTACTGCTTGATATTTTTTGTTAACATGGAAAGTGACAGGTGGTTATCAGTTCAAAGGTATGTTGCAATTTATTTTACAAACTAACTAGATCGATCGAGAGCCAGTTTGGTGTAGTGCTTAAGGCTAGAAATCAGGAGATCATGAGTTCTAATTCTGCTTAAGGCATAAAGCCAGATAGGTGATCCTGGGCCAGTCTTTCAGTTTTAGGAAGGAGGCCATGGAAAACCACTAATTATTTTTTATCCAATAAGCCATGTTTAATGCATAAGTTCTGTCACTGTTATTTTTTAATCATGATTTATCTTAATATGATGGATATTTGTGCCCTATTCTTTTTTTAGAGATCCATCATGGTTTGTTAGATTATCAGTTATAGAAATCCTGACTTAGTACAATGTATGATTCTTTCATATTTATACCCATTAATGAAACATGCTACCCAGAGGTGGGTTTCAGCAGGTTCTGACCAGTTCTGGAGAACCGGTAGCGGAAATTTTGAGTAGTTCGGAGAACCGGTAGTAAAAATTCTGACTGGCCCCGCCTCCATCTATTCTCTGCCTCCCAAGTCCCAGCTGATTGGGAGGAAATTTATTTTATTTATTTATTTATTTTGTCAGACTTATATGCCGCCCTTCTCCCATAGGACTCTGGGCGGCTCACAACAATAAGTAAAAATTAAACAGTGTTAAAACCAAATTTAAAATCCCCACATACCTAACTTAAAATCCGCGGCAGATCAGGGAAGTTGGTGGAAGAGCCATGTCTTTAGGTCGGCATGGAAGGTGCGGAGGTCGGGGGCCATCTGGAGCTCGGTGGGCAACCCATTCCAGAGGATCGGTACGGCCATAGAGAACGCCCTCATCCTGGGGACCGCCAGCCGCCAGCTGAGGAGGGCAGTGCACTGGGTGCACTGGGCGGTGGGAGGCCAGTAGGAGGTGATCCTGCAGATACCCCGTGCCCGTGCCATGAAGGACTTTATAGGTGAGTACCAGCACTTTGAAGCGGATCCGGAGGACCACTGGCAGCCAGTGCAGCTCGCGCAATAGTGGTGTTATATGGGAGTAGCGGGACGCACTCGTAACTACTCGCGCGGCCGCATTCTGGACCAGTTGGAGCCTCCAGGTACACCCCAAGGGCAGCCCCATGTAGAGGGCATTGCAGTAATCCAACCGAGAGATAATGAGAGGCTGAGTGACCGTACGGAGGAAATGGGAATTTTGGGGAGGGAATGGAGATTTTACAGTATCCTTCCCCTGAAGCGGGGTGGGAATGGAGATTTTACAGTATACTTCCCCTGCCATGCCCACCAAGCCATGCTACACCTATCAAGCCACACCCACAGAACCGGTAGTAAAAAAATTTGAAACCCACCACTGATGTTACCGTGTTTCCCTGAAAATAAGACCCTGGCTTATATTTTTTTGAACCCTGCAATAAGTGCTTGGCCTTATTGCCATGCACTCAAAAGCCTGATTGGGCTTATTATCAGGGGATGTCTTATTTTGGGGGAAACAGGGTAGTCATGGACTAATTTACAGTATTTAGACATTTTTATATATATAAAGAATTCATTCAGCAGAAACAACACTACTTTTTCTCTCTTTGTGTGTACACATACATTTCATAGTTTCAAAGTTCATTTTCTGATGAGTCAGCTGTCTGTGAATGAAGGCTTCGTTTACTGAGCATAGTCTGCTTATGTCTTCCCATAGGACTCTACTTCTATTGCTGAGATAATTAATGTTCCTAGTACTCCAACAGCAGCCTTTTGCAGAGAAGGAAAATATATTTCTGTCCCTGGATGCTACATTAAATTGCTGCTGTGGTTGCCATGTGGAATGTGGATCTACAAATCTCTTGGCTACCTACAGCATGTCCCTTATGATGTCATGTTAAAGGCTACAATACCTTGTCTCAAAAGTAGGCAGCAATAGCTATGAACTTTTTTTTCTTATTCTACAATGGATGTAAACTCAACCATACTGTACTATATGTCAGTGGTGAAATCCAAATTTTTTTACTACCAGTTCTGTGGGCGTGGCTTGGTGGGCGTGATGTGGCTTGGTGGGCGTGGTTTGATGGACATGGCAGAGGAAGGATACTACAAAATCTCCATTCCCACCCCACTCCAGAGGAAGGATACTGCAAAATCCCCACTCCCTCCCCATCCTAAGGGAAGGATATTGCAAAATCTCCATTCCCACCCCACCCTGGGGCCAGCCAGAGGTGGTATTTGCTGGTTCTCCGAACTGCTCAAAATGTCTACTACTGGTTCTCCAGAACCTGTTAGAACCTGCTGGATTTCACCCCTGCTATATGTGCAATATTGCTCATCCAGATTCTTTTTGAAACATTTAAGAGCAGGAATGCATACATTCCTCCATAGCTCTCTATGCATGCAGACATACCTCAAAGTACTATACTGGAGATAGGGGGGAAAAACTCAGTTGCTCTATGTTGCCATTTTTAGCAGTATCTCCATGACAAGATTAGCATCTGTTTCATCCTTCATTGGATCAACCTAAAGGTTCACCAAGAAGCCAGAACTTCCTCGCAAGCAGAGCAATCTTCTGGAAAACACACGTTAAATATTGTGCAGATCTCTTTGCTCAGCTGTTTGCCACATAATCTGGATAAATGTGTATCGCCTTGACCAATTTATGGCACTTGCTACTGTATCAGTTTGACATATTTATAAACCACATATTCGTAGCAAGCCAACTTACGGCAGTTGATACCATAAATCAGAAACAATATAAATAACATTCAACAATATAATAAACCTTAAACATAACATTCATAAATAACAATACTGTATTCAAACGATACCTGACTACAAACGTCAAAATATCAGGATATAAAAATGTTAAAAGACAGAAATCCCAAGGGAGGTAGATTTGAAGGTAAAAGTAAGTAAGTCTTTTCTTGAAACAGGCGGAGAGGGGAGGTTTCTCAGGGAATTAATTCCCCAGGGCAAGTCACAATTCTGAAAGGGTTTTTGCCCTATTCAGCTAGGTCCTCCTCCGGACTGGTCCCAGCATTACATCTTTTGACTGATCAAAAGAATTGAAACTCCTGGTTTATAATATGCAGGAGAAATTCTTTCTGATAAGAAAGGCCCATGCCGTTGAGAGGTTTCTCTCTCGAAATACTCAGAATTTAATCTCAGAATTTAAGGGGTAAGCAGTGCCAGAACACGAGGAAAGGCAATACCCAACGGAAGCTGATCGCTGCATTCTGGATTATTGAGCTGCCTTCAATAAGCCAGGAGAGCTTGGACAAGCATTGTAGGAGAGCCATGTTAATCTATTATTTAAAAAAAAACACACCTTACAGTCTGACCAACAAATGTTATTAAAAGCCGTAGGTTTTCATAAACTGCAGCTTGTTTCATCAGATGCATAGATTGGCTGGACTGATAAAGGATTTAGATAGGAGGGGAAAAGATGCGGATTGTGTATCTGCTTATGCCTTTTAATAAAATTGTTGATTGAAAAAATGCTACCCAACTTTGGTTTAGAACAAGAGCAGTAGACTTAGCCAGGCTGGAAGATAGCTGGTAAATTCTTTGTAGCAAGAAATTCCTTGCTATTGCATTGACCTGAGAGTTCAGGGACTACACAGGATCAAAGAGCATCCCTAGAACGGATGATTATTCCTTAAAAGAAAAAGAAGTCCAATTAGAGCAGGTAGAGTCTCATCCAAACAGATTACGCCTCCTCTGACCACCAAACCATCTGGATTCAATTTTAGCCTGTTGTCTCTCATTCCGTCTGCAATCTGGTAACAGCGGGAGTCCACCAGAGAGCCTGACGCATGTAATGAAGATGGAATATCTTTGCTCTTGTACACAGAAACATTAGATTCTGGGAGAATCTCAGACTAGATGACATCGCCCAGTTAGCTAAGTCAGGGTTCCATCATATTAGGTCAACTTGTTTGTCCCAGATCTAGTCACGCAGAAAATATGTCTTATGTATCATCAACATGCCATTGGTAGAAGAGCAGAAACAGTGGGATTGCTGAGATATGTCCATGACTTCATATAACTGCATGTCTGTCTCTTGAAGGTCCATCACAATAGTACTTTCTCCACAAGCTTTAAATTATTTTGTCTTTCTTCCTATAACTGAGAACTAAAAAACAAATACTCTTCCCACCCAGGTTACAACCCAGAATCCACCCAAAAATGCATCCATCCTAAATAAATCCTGCTACCGAATACTTATTTCTCATATCACAACCCCCTCTTCGCCAAAAAAGCCATAATTACCTAGGCAATAACTTACCATTTTTATAGGTGCTAGTATCAATAGTTGTCCCAGAGATATCAGCCTGGCATTTCATCCAATGTGTCTCAAGGTCAAACAAAACAGCCACAGCAGCAACACTTGAAGAGACCAACTTAACCAGATGAACAACAGAGAGTCACAATGCCAACAGTGATAGGTGTCAGAAGTCACAGATGACAATGACAGAAGCTGCATCAAAAACTGTCAGCAGCAATAGTAAGCAGCAGCAAAGATGGATGACAGGCAAACACCCAGCAACACAATAGACAAACATGAAGCAGCAGCACGCAATGTTAGCATATGTATTGGTAGAAGCAGTGAAAAGAGCTACAATGACGCAGTCTATTCCAACTTAAAACAAGCATCAATGGTGAAGCCATGAGAGGTAATGAAGAAGTGGTAAGGCTGATGGGGATATACCGTATATACTCGAGTATAAGCCGACCCGAATATAAGCCGAGGCACCTAATTTTACCACAAAAAACTGGGAAAACTTATTGACTCGAGTATAAGCCTAGGGTGGAAAATGCAGCAGCTACTGGTAAATTTCAAAATAAAAATAGATACCAATAAAATTACATTAATTGAGGCATCAGTAGGTTAAATGTCTTTGATTTCAAAGAAAAACAGTAAACTAGCTCTGTAAGTGGAAAAGAGGATCAACAAAAACAATATGGTATCAACAATAACTTTAAAAGTACTGTAGCTATATAAATTTGTTTAATAAATACAATGGGAAAGGTCTTTGGGGATTCCAGAATTTACATGGCACTAATTGGATTAGTGGACTCTCCCCATGCTCCATTTTACCTTTAGCAAGCCTCCCTGCAGCCAAAACAGGTTGCAGGAAAAAAAGGCAATTTTTTTCCTCACTCGAGTATAAGCCGAGGGGGGCTTTTTTCAGCATAAAAATGTGCTGAAAAACTCGGCTTATATTCGAGTATATACGGATAATTGAAGCATCAGTGGGAAGGCCATTGATGAGAGTTATAGAGCTGTGCCACAAATCTTTTCAAATAATTTTATTAAAAGTTTTTAAAAAGAAAATTAATACAACTAATGAAAAGTAAGAAAGAAAAAATTAAACCAAATAGAAAGTTAAAAGTGCAAGAAAATAAGAATCAAAGAAAAATAGAGAAAGAAAGAAAAAAGATACAGAAGTGACTTCTGATCTTTTTTATAGCATTGTAAGTACAATTATACATTTACCTCTTTATCTAAAGTTATAACATAACTTTCCATAATCTATCCTGTCTAACCATCAGAACATTAGATCATAGCTTTGGGGGGTTTTCCCATTTTCCACAGAAAGTCCAGAGGTATCCAGTTAGTAAAACAGGAGCTATTGTTTTTTCTTTTAAAAAAAAAAGGCCATTTCAACAAGTTCTATCATCTTCACCAACCATTCCTCCATTGCACATATTGCCATATGTTTCCATTTTCGTGCATACAATAATGTTGTTGCAATCATAACATAACAAAAACAAAGTTCCATGACTTTTTTCCAACTGTTTGCCTAACAGTCTTAAGAGTAAGGCCTCTGGTCTCAATTGTATATTAATCTTTTAAGTCCTCGGAATCAGTGTGTGCATTTGAATAAAAAAAAAAATTCCTCAAGCAAGATAAAAGGACCCTTCTCCCTTTTCATTTTTTCACCATATTTGTAGTGTCTTTATATATTCTTAACAATTTCTCTGGAGACACATAGCAACAGTATTGTTTTGTAAAAATTCTCTTTAAGATTATAACATAAATTTCAATCCTCTCATTTCAGTACTTTCAACCATATATTTGGAACATCTGAACCCAAAATTTTAGTCCATTTAATCATATATTCTTTTTCTTGTTCTGTCTCAAATGCAGTGGTAGGATTCAGCCAGTTTGCACCACTTTGGGAGAACCGGTTGTTAACTTTCTGAGCAGTTTGGCAAACTGGTTGTTGGAAGAAATCATTAGGGCAGAGAACCGGTTGTTAAATTACTTGAATACCACCACTGCTCAAATGTCAATAAAAGTTTATACATATTAGCAATTACATGTTCATCATTTGTACATAATTCCATTTCAAACTCAGTCTTACAATGTTCGAAACCATAAACTCTTTTGTCTGTTTTAAATCTAATAACTAAATAAGAAAACCATTCCTAACCAGAACTCTGCCGTCAGTTCTCTTGATTTTATTTTGTATTCCCCTTGACAAAATTCTCAAAATAAATTAGCCATTTGACTTGAGTTTGTCTATTATTTCTCATCTATAATAATTTTAATAATCTGTTTCTGTTCCTGTGTAATCTTTGGTAAATGTTGTATCTTTAGATATTCATCTATAAATAGATGTCACTTACTTTATACGTTAAAATAATATTGATGAAATATTTTTTTGCATGGCCACACTTAATACAGTATCTCTCTCTTGAAGTTTCAATATTATTTTCTTTTTCTATTCATAATTTACAAGCCACCAATTTCCCTGGCTTGTTTGCAAACTCAAAAGTTTTTCTGCTTTACATAGCTCATTTTTATTTATATTTCTCTTATTGCTAACTGTCATTGTGAAAGCTTAATTTATTTAGAAATATTTGAAAATTTCTTGAATTCTTTTTCTTCTTCTTCATCTCATCCAAAATAGCTTGCGCTATAGATTATTTTCAAAGATTCCTTTAATATTTTTTTTTACAATCCTCCACTATTGCTTCTTTCTGTTCATTTAGTCTCCATCTAAAAGAACTGAGTTTCCTTTTATAAACCACAGGATTATGATCCAAAAGAAGCATTTGGTAGCATCTCTCCTTTAGAGACCTTAGTAGTAAAATTCTTCAAAATCCAAATCATATCTATTCTTGAAAAGAATCGATGTCTTTCAGAAAAGTAGGCGTACTCTCTTGATTTACCATTTTACTGTCTCCATATGATCATAAGCCCTAAATTCTCCATCATATCAAAGAAACTGCTGATTTCTATGAATGATTTACTATTTTTCTCATAAATTCTATCTAGTTGTGGACAGATCACTTCATTCCAATCCCTATCAAATACCAGTTTTAATAGCAGAAACATATCAGTCTCTCCATAAGTACTTTATAGAACAATCCTACATCCTCATTTGGGTCATAAATTCCCAATATCAGAGTCTTAGTCCCATACAAATTAACTTCCACGCCAACAAATCAACAAGTCTTATCCGTTAATACAAGTTTTGGTTTTAGTTGGAGATTTATATAAAAACAACTTTTCAATGGTTCTTAATACTAAACTTCACCCACATTTTTATAGATTAAACATTTCATATTCTCTTTTTCTAACATACACCTTTTGTGGGCAAATTATATTTTGCTTTAACTTTTTCAAATTATGATTTTGTTTTTTCCTTTGAAGAACATTTGCTTCATTTATATTCCACATCATTAAGCATTTGTAGTAGTCCTCAACTCATTGCCATTTGTTTTATGACAGTACTGAAAAAAGTGACTTATGGCTGTTGCAACATCTCTGTGAACACATGATGATAATTTGGGAACTTGGCACCCAGCATGTATTTATGACAGTGACAGTGTCTTGGGGTCATAGGGTTGCCATTTGTGATCTTCCCAAGGGGCTTCTAAAAATGAAGTCAATGGAGAAAGGTGGATTTACTTAACAGCTGTGAGATTTGCTTGATGACCACTTAAACATAAGTCTTTCTAAAACCAGATTGCTTAGTGATGGCAATTGGATCCCAATTGTGGTCCTAAATCAGGATACCTGCAATCCATAATCACTTCAAAAATTTAGAAAAGTGGTCATCTGTAGCAACTAGTTCAGTATTATTCCTAGTTGGTTTCCTGTTGCACCTGCTAAAGTTTTGGGTAGTCTTGTCTGATATCTCCTTTTAAGACTCTTCCAAATCCTCTTTAATTTTTACTAGAAATTCCCTTGGTTTAAGGATGAAATGAAATTCAGTCAAAACCTCTGCTTATTAAAAATAAAAATCACACCTTCCGATTTATCCTATCAAAATGAATATTTTTCTGCTTTAATCTATCAATTAAAAAAAAGAATGTCTTCTCTTATGCAAAATTCTAATAGGAATTTCTTTAAGAAAAATTACATTTGTATTATCAGTCTTCACTCTTGCACCAAAATGCTGCTGCAAATCTCTTGTGTTCTCACAAAGTGTTCTTATTCACACAAAATTTGTATGTATTTTATATATCTTATCAACTTCTGCTTCTATATTCTCATTATCCCAATCCAAAATTTTGATGCCACTTTACTGTAATATATTACCACAATCTCCTGGAATTGCTCTGCATCTCAGACAAAATTCCTTCTCTTTAGTTTCATTAGTGCCAAATCATTTAATTCTCTTTCCAGTTCTCTATTCATAATTTCTGTCTTACACTCCAGAATTTCTACTTTATCATTAATTTGTTTTAAAGCTCCAGACATTTGTTTTACAGAGCTTTCCAACTTCTTGACTTCTCTTTTTTCATCTTTAGAAGTCTTTCTCAATTATTTTTTTCAAAAGTTGTCAGTGTAGCCTCCAGTGATTTAGTCGATTTAGGATCAATGATTCAGCTAACTTATTTCCCAATTTCTTAAACACTTCCTGAAGCAAATCTGATTTAATTCCTTTCTCTGCAGATTGTTCTAGCAATTCTTACCTCCCTTCTGCTGTTTGTGCCACTTTTGGAATTCTTTATTAGAATTCTCAATTTGCCAAGTGTGATTGGACACACAAGGAATTGTCTCCAGTGCTTAAGCTCTCAGTGTACATACATCGAACAAGTGATAAATCATGATTATAATCATAATATACATTCCTCATAACTCATAAGATACAATACTCAGTGATAGTCATAGGATACTAAATAGGCAATCAACATAAATCATAACAATCATACCAAAAAATTAATATAAATCGTAAGATACAAGCAACAAAGCTATAGTCATAAGAAGATAAGGAAATAGGTAATAGGAAAGATGAGAAGTACAATAGTAATATAGCCCTACTGGGTAGTTTGACAGTGTTGTGGGAATTAGTTGTTTAGCAGAGTGATGGTACGGGGGGGGGGGGGGGGGAGACTGTCCCTAGATGTTTTGGCATGCAATGCCCTAATAATGGTTGTCATTGTAGCATTGTAATCTAAAAGTGAATGTGTCTTGATATCAAGGGAAAAAGATAGAAGGCAAACTTCCTTTAAAAAAAAAAAGAACTGTTTTATCTTCTGGTGCCCTTAATACATTAATCTCAAACATTAATCTCTGCGGTTACAGTCAGTGTCACAATCCTATTCATATTATTATCTTTATATTTTGCTTTGTTAAATCACCAGCTGTTTGCACTTTTTAATAGTAAACAGGAAGTTTTCTCATAAAAGCCTTGTCCCTTTGCTGATTTAATTTTAGGAAATGAAATGAACAAATGAACAAATTTTAATTTGCTCAAAATCACTTCCACTGGAAAAAACTCTGTCCCCTTTATCCGTTTTAAACTTTCTTACACCCATTCCTTGTTAAGCTTTTTGCCAAACATTTTTAAATCTTTAACTCCCCCTCTCCTCCCCGCCTTTTTTTCTTTTTTAGACCCGAAAGAATGTTGATTCACCAAAGAGAATTCTCTTAACCTGTCACTAAAAAAATTTCTTTAGCTGTAAATCAATTACATTTCGAAAGTATTTAAGAAAGTGAGATTTGTGTTAATCTTATGCCCATACAGCCTGCATTACTGCTGTGAGCTTGGTTGAAATCCCCCCGACTTCAGTACTGAAATTCTGTCACTAAGCACTGAGGTCATTAAACGAGTTGTACCTGATTTTTACAACCTTTTTTTTCCCCTGTGGCAAATGACAGGATCGTTAAGCAAATCCAACTTCCCCCATTGACTTTGCCTGTTAAAAGTTCCTGAGAAAGTCACAAATGGCAATCATACGATCCTGTGACTTTGCCACCATTGTAAATGCATGCTGGTCACCAAACACCCAAATTGTGATCCTCTGACCACAGGGATGTTAGGATGCTTGTATGTTCAAGGATCAGTTTCATAAATGCATGGCACAGCATAGAAGAACAAACCTCTTTTGAAGACAGCAAAGTCCACATTTTGGATAGAGAGGACGGCTGATTTGAAAGAAGGGTCAAAGAGGCCATCTGTGTCATAATTGAACAGCCCTCTCTCAACAGAGGGGGAGGGATACAACATCATCTATCTCCAGTCTACAACACAGTCCTTTCAACAGTTCCAAGAAGGCTGCATACCCATTTGCACTATTCAGGTGATCCTGTGGACTCGGACAAACCTCCAAGTGGCCTCAATGATTCTCTAAACCTCCAAGTGGCCTCAATGATTCTCTAAACCTCCAAGTGGCCTCAATGATTTTCTAAAAGAATACAAATGACCAGCTGTTCACAAGGAGTATAAATCCTTCCACTCCCCATCATCCAGTCAGAACTGAAGAAGCTTCTTGGATGAGAAGTGAAATATCTTCAAAGAAAAACCAGAAAGTCCAGTAGCCTTTTGAAAAAGCACCTTTGGGACAACCTTGTACAATGATTAAAAGAACGGTCATAAATTAAGGACTTCCTGTAATTGCAATTATTGCTGCGGCAAGGGGGGGCACATCGGTTCTGAAAGCAAAGATTCACATACTTTTACCATACACAAATATTTAGTTTAGAATCATTTTCCTCAATGAATAAATGAGCAAGTATAATGCTTTTGACTCATTTGTTTAATTGGATTTTCTTTATCTAGTTCTAGGATTTGTGCAGAGAACAAATCATATTTTAGGTTATATTTATGCAGAAGTATTGAAAATTCAAAATGGTTTACAAACTTTTAATCCCCGCTATACTTATTGGCTTCACGTGTCCCAATTTAAGCCTTTACAAATTTTTACCAATACAGTATAAAAATCAAAAGTTTACAAATGACTGGATTCCTGTATTGTCAAAACCATGCATAACAAATAGCTTCAATGTGTAATATTCTGAAAGAAAACTGTGAATATAGAATGTTAGTTTGCAAACGTAGCTATTTATGTGAGGCTCTCTCTAAATGGTAAAGCGTGTGAATCATCAAGTCATTTCGAGCAGCAAGTTACTTATGCTCTATTTGAGGTACTTCAGAGGATAAGGGATCTCAGATTTTACCCCAAAGCCTTACACTTGTGGCACTGTACATTCGTTAGCAAAAGAACACCCTATAAGTGAGAAAGTAAATCCATTCATGGAATTGTTTTTTGCAAAATACACACGATTTTTAAAAAATGGTTAATACGGTATCCTACACTGCTGTGTTTATACAACATGTCAATCATGCTATACCACGGGTGACTACATTATTATGATGTAACATGTTTTATCTGGAACCCACGTATCTTGTGTGCTTTATAAAAAAAAGAGTCAGTGATGCCATAGCAAAGTAGCAATACTTGACTGATTACAGCTGATGCCAAAAAGCTGAGTAGGCTCAGAGGCAGTCAGGATTTGGATGAGAGATTATAAGGTTGCACACTAATCGGATAACTTGCTAGCCAGAAGGTGGTAACAGGCAAATCAGGTGACCAATGGTTTGAAGAAAAGCGATAGGAGCCTATTTTATAAAGTCAGCAGGAAGGAGTTCAGCTCGACTCCTTTACAGGCTCACTTTTGATGTGTGTTTTTGGCTTTGATTTAGAGACTCTATATTAACATGAGGCAATTTGAGGCTCATGTTAATATAGGCTATCGCATTCACTCAATGAAGGCAACGAATCCAACCGACTCCCCTCTTTGGTATATACATACTTTTGTATTGTACATAATTTTATACATAGTACATCAGTTTGTATTTATTTATTTATTTAGTCGTGTTTATGCAGTCAGTCAATCAGTGTATATTGGAGGTGGTGACCCTTCCGAGAGCTGTACGCAACGAAATTTCGTTTTGAGGCACACGCCGATCAGCGTACAATTTTAAAGTGACAAATGAAGTTATCATTCTATTCCATTCGACAAGCCTGAACTGCTACCACAAACTTAATTGGGAAGATCGAAAGCCGGTCTTGCGTCTACACGTTTTGTAGCATTCGACGCGCCGTCGTCCGTCCGTCCCACTCACCCCCCCCCCCCCTTTTTTTTTTTTTTTTTTTTTGTGCCGTGATCCCGCCAGGTTTGGAACCCAGCCCGGATTCGATCGTTCAGCCGGCGGGCGTTTGCGCGCTTCTCGAGCACGCGCGCCTCAGCCGCGAGCGGCGACGTTCTCGACGCGCCGAAGGTGCGTTTTTTTTTTTTTTTTAACCTGCTTGGCTGCCACTGCGGAGAGCGTTCGCCAGCGGGGGGGCTGGGGGGGGCGCGCGCGGATGGGTAAGTAAAAAAAAAAAAGCCCCCCTTCTATTGGAGGTTTTTTTCTTTTTTTTTCTTTCTTTTCTTTCCTTTTTTTTTTTGGAACCGAGTTGTCTTTAGTCCCTCTTCATTGGGCGCCCGAATTGGCGCTGCGACCAATCGCGAAGCAGGGAGGGTGTGCGCGAGCCGCCTTGCCCGGGGGTGGTAGAGCGAAAGCTTGTGCTCCGCTGCGCTGACATTTTTTTGGCGATGCCTCCTTTTACTCCGGCTCTCTCCGTCGCCAGCCCTGCTGTTCCGGGGGGCCCTGCATCGCTGCTGCCACCGCCGCTGCTGCTGTGTAGTCTGGCCCGTTCCTAGCACCGCCGCCGCCGCCGCAGCGGACACGGGGGAGGCGGAGGAAGAGGCGGCGGCGGAGGCAGCAGCAGCTGCTGATCCTCTGCCTAGGCAGCTGCCATCCCTGCTGCGCCGCGGCCAGACCAGACGCAAGGTGCTGCTCCGCAGCGAAAGCTGAACAGGCATGATCCTAGGTGAGTGGCGGCTTCTCCGGGCTTCTGACTTTCCTTCCCATCTTTGCACCTCGGTGCCCGTCATCCAGTTTTTCCTGAGTCTCCTTGCTCTTCCCCTCGTCCTCTTTTAGGTAGCTTATTCCTTTCCCTGTTTTCCTTATCGCTTCACTTGTTTTTGCCCGTATGCTCTCTTGTCGTGCTGTTCCTTATATCCCAGTATGGATCCTCTAGCTTGCCCTTTCCTCAAACCCTCGGAAGTATAGCAAAATCTCCCCTGCTCGCCTTAACCGGGATAGCCTGCAACCTCTTTTTCAGATGGGAAGGGATGGCTGTCGGAAAGCCGGTTGTGCTTGTCAAAAAAAAAAAGGTGGTAAGTGAAGGGCACTTCCTTTAGATCCTTGCTTATATTCACTCTCCCATGTCTATGCAGTTTTAAGGCATCGGAATTCCAAAGAAGCCCACAACCTGATGGCATTGCATTGCCCCCCTCCCCTCTTTAAACAGGGCTCAGAGGGTCTGCGTCACAAGGTGGAAGTTATTGAACTGTTCTGAACAGCAGCACCGGAGGAAGGATGAGGTGGGGAGAAATGAGATTTGAACTGTGAGGGAGAGAGAGCTTTGCAATGCAGTGAGGAGGACATCCCAGCAGGAGAGAATGGCTGTGCGGGACCATTGGGGGACCATAATAAAAACTCGAGACATGGATCGGTGTCGTTCTTTGTGCACCCCTGAAAACAGCACCTCCAGATTCTCGCATCAGTTTGGGAACCCTGTTTCAGCATTGCCTGGCTTTGGAATAAGTCGTCGTCGTCCCCCTTTACTCAAGGGTTTTTGGGTGAGAGGAGAGCTGGTTGCCAGGCAGGAGATGTGGAGGGGGAGAGAGGAGGGGGGGGGGGATAGAGAGAAAGAGAGAGCGAGAGCAGCTGACTGATTGACTGGATGAATCCCTTATTCTGATAAACTGTTTGATAAACTGACGCTTGAAGCATCAGTGTTGACCTAGATCTCTGTGTATGGAGAGGGAGGTTGTTCCCATATGCAGCCAGATGCTCCTCCTTTTTCTCTTTCCCCACCTTCAGAGACTTTCTCTCCCTGTTTGGGGAGGGGAGGGGGGAGAGGGGTCAGATTATGAAGCTGCCCATTAATTGGAATTGGCAGTGATGTTGATTGGGACACTGTCTTATAATTCTCTTTACACACTTCAGTAGAATTATTTTGAGTTAGTTAGAAGGGGCAAAACAAGGGTTCAAGTTGAATGCAGGTTCAAGGATATCGATCATGGGTCATTTCCCCCCTTCTTATTTTTGACCTACTCTACACTGTTGGGCACTTTCCATTCATGGTGTTGGAGAAAGATTGAAGTCTTCTCTCCATGTAGTGCCTGTTAGGGATAAAAGTTGGATTCTGGTGAGAGTTGACTTAGATTCCGGTGGTGATTCTGAGTTACTCAATTTATAGCAAAATTTTTAAAAATGCCATGTTTACAGTATGTGAACAGCACTCTTTTTGGGGAATACTTGGTCACAGGAAATGCCCCCACAGATCTGAATTATGGGGCTGGCCCAGCTTTTGAATAAACTGGCTGCATGTCTCAACTATGAGTATGCCTAGTTTGGGGTGAGGAGGGGGATAGAAAAATGCACAGCTTGGATGGAGGTACATAGAAAAAGCTTGTTCTTTTCTCATATCTCCCTGCATTCCAGGAGACATAATTGAGAGCCTTCTGATCTCTGTTGCCTAGGGGGATAAACCTAGGAGAGGAAGTCTCAAAATAACAGAGGATGGAAATGAAAATGAGGACACATTATCCTGGTCAGCTCTTCCACCGCTAAAAGTACTGCTTTTGTGTTGCTCCGCGTTTGATGGGTGGCGGGGGGGGGGGAGCAAAATACCTAAAGCTGTCAGGGTCTAGACTCACATCACACAAAGAAGAACTTAGGCAAAAACAGCAACAAAAACAAAAGGGTCATAACCAGGAATACCTCCAGCATCCCAAGCTCATGTTCTTTTGATGTCATACTTTTCTCATCTATTTCTCCATTTGCAAATTCCTTATCCAGTTTTGTAGAAGCCTATTTTGACCTTGCAAACAAATCCACTCGCTTGAGATTGTCTTCTCCAATCTCTTTAACCAGCTGTGTGCTTTGCCTAGGGCCAGATTCTGCTCAGGATAATCAGTCCTAGTCATGTGGACATTTCTTCCCTCCCTATTGTCCCCCCAATCTTTGACACTGTATCCCTCTGTCAAAATAACATGTTGTGTTTCTCTCTCACCCCCATCCCTGCAGATCTGGTTGCCACCGCTTCCTCTTTCCTGGGATACCTAAGCCTCATCCAAGAATGGCCCAGGGAGGGAAGCAATTCTGATCTGTGATCTCTGCCACTGAATCCTAGGGATTGTCTGCTAATCCTGCCTGACTTCTTGATTACAGTGGCTATTCACTTTGCCTCCCTCCTGTCTATAGGCCTAGCATTGACATTTGAGGATGTCAGGCTCTGCCTTAACCAGAGTGTTATCTCCATTTTGCTAAACAAGAAAGGGAACCACAGCTCGGGAGTGGGAAGAAAAAGGGTCACACACCCTTTCTGTAGAGAAAGCTCTCATTGCCTTTAATCACTGCTCACATCCCTCTTTATTTTGCCTCTTCCTCCCTTAGGCTTTCTTGCCTCATTCTAAATCTGCCGTCTATCTAAATCTCCGTGCTTTTCCAGTTTCTCTTTGCAATACGCCTTTCTTTCTCTCTCTCTCTCTCTGATCTAGTGTTGGGTTTCAAGTTGCATAGCAGTTTGGTATCAGAGACATGGAACTGGGCCAGAAATCCTGATGTTTAAGTTTCTGACTTAGAATTAGGATGGGAAGCACCAATGTGAGCCATGGGCTAATCCCTTTGTGGATGTGATGTAGTTATTACTTTTGAGTACACAAACCATGCCATAGTCTAGTTGAGACATTAAAATGAGGTTTCCAGTTTGCTTGGTGTGTTGCAAGCTTGTCTACTTATATTCACAATTTGTGTATTGTCATGTATTCATTGGACAAAATGGGCAACAACCAACCAGCCTTATGCTTGCATTTGTAAAATGGGGGGGGGGGATCATGAACTGGATGGATATGAAAATGAGTCATATTGCTTTAGAAATGACTAATAAATAAGAAGGGATTTGCAACACAGTATTTTAAGGGATGACAGTTTTCAGTAATGACATTCCAGGGAAGATCCATGCAAGCACAGTTACAAAACATGGATTGGAGCCAAGGAAAGTAACCCCGTGAAGTTGAACATTGGGCAAAGAGGGTGTCCAACTATGGGAGTTTAATTATATGCTTTCTCTGAACCAGAGAGAGTAGTGTGGCTGGTGGCAATGCGGGCAGTAAGAATTATGTGGACCTGGTAAACCAACTAAGAAGTCACTGAACAATTTGGTAATAACGGGATCTGGGAGCCACAGTTGCAGTCAGGGAAAAGATTATGGTGCAATTGTCAGTGATGGTGACTTAGTGGGGGTGGGGTGGAGGTAGGATCAAAATATAGTACAGAATGTACTTTGCAAATGTGGTGTAATTTTGTGAGCCATGTTGGGGTACAGAACAAGGGAATTACTTTCCAGCAAATCTTCCTATACAGTGGAACAGCCAAAATAATTTATCAAATGCATTTATGAACAGTTTAGGCTAAAACCAATCAATCCTGTTACCTTTCCCCTCAAATAATTTAATATCCGTTTCTTTTGAGAAGTCTTATTTCATAGAGAGTTACACTCCTCTCCTTATTCTCTCCCTCCTTTTGGACTATTGAATGCCTTCCAGGATACACCATACCAGACCATCCGTGCGCCAATCGAATTTGGTCCTTCTTGCTAAAGCTGGCAGCAGGAACTGGACTGGGCATTGCTTGCACTTTAGTTCCCCTGCCTGATTTCTCAGCCAAATCTGCTTTGTGCTGCCTTGAGCATGGCTGAGTGGTTGTTGTCAATAATGCCCACGGCTGAATGTTTTCAGACTGTGTTGTCTTCTGCTTGGAATCACTGTTTTTTTTTCTTCTTCTTCTTCTAAAGGCCTTGGTTATTTTTCTTCCTGGCATTTATTCTGTCTGTAAAGATTTCTATACCGCCCTTCTCCCTGGGGACTCAGGGCGGTGTACAGCCAAGTAAAAACACATAATATAAACAATTAAAAACCAATTAAAAAGAATATCTAAATTTGGCCCAGAAATTTAAAAAACACCCCACTTTAAAATCATTTAAAAGGCTTCGCTTAGGCCAGCCCGGCTTGTTGGAAGAAAAATGTTTTAAGGGCCCGGCGGAAGGCACGGAGGTCATGGATTTTTCTTATCTCAGGGGGAAGCTGATTCCAGAGGGTAGGAGCTCCCACAGAGAAGGCCCTCCCCCTGGGGGTCACCAGCCTACATTGCTTGGCTGGTGGCACCCCGAGGAGACCCTCTCTGTGGGAGCGCACGGGTCGATGGGAGGTTGTCGGTGGCAGAAGGCGGTCTTGTAGATAACTGGGCCCTATGCCATCTTATCTTATCTCTTTCTTATTCTTATTTATCTTATCTCTTTCCTCAGGTGGTAGTGGGGGAAAGGGTGCCATGGAACTGATGTACAGAATTCTTCAGGGTAGAGTTGCAGGTCCAACATATCACAGGCACTGGCCTGGAGGAAGGAAAGGGAAGAGTCAGGCTCCTTGGACTGCCCTTGGCTGTTGTTGTGAATTAAATATAGCACATTCTGTGTCAATTTGCTTCATTTCATCTCAAGTCCAGGAGCTGTACTTCTGATCTCCAAGGAGCCTTTATCAGAAGGAAAATATGGGGCAAGATTATGGGGGATTTATACACAAGGCAAATGGTTCCAAAACCTACCTTGCAGAAAACTTGGAAGTGAAAAATTAGGATTTTGTGTTTATGTGTTTGTGTGAGAGAGAGAGGGAGGGAGGGAGGGAGGGAGGGAGAGAGAGAGAGAGAGAGAGAGAGAGAGAGAGAGAGAGAGAGAGAGAGAGAGAGAGAGATTTGATGAAAGAAAGGAACTTTTCCTTAACAGGGGCTTAAGGAGCCAAGAATATACTGCTTACCCAGACATGAGTAGGTGCGTGTGAAAAAGTGTAGGATATGTTTCAAAAAACACATATTAAAAAGGTTTCAGTTCTAAACATATTGAGGGGCAGTGATGTGTGGTCAGGCTGGCTTTGGATCACTGAATGCATCTTTCCCTTGTTGATGCTTTATTTTCCAGGGATTATTTTAAGTACAGCAGCATCTCCAGCCTCATTTCACTATTAAGGCCTGTCGTTTTCCGGTTGATCTTTCAAAAAGCTCTGTTCCTTGCAGGTGTAGAGAAACATGCAGCACCCAGTGCAGGGAGAGACAGAAGAGGCTCTGGAGGCTGGGGAGGTGGATCAGGGAGGTGTGGGGGGAGCCTGAGAGACTCTCCTCAGAGGGGAGGAAATAGGAGATCTGCCAATGTGGAAGGTACCCCTGCAGATTGAGAGGAATATCAAAAGACAGCAGCAGAAATAATGGAGTGCTATAGCACAGCAAGTGGGGTGGTATCTCCGTGTGTCTCTGTGTGTGTAATGTGTGTGTGTTCATTCCCAGAGAATGTTTTTTGTTCCTTTCAGTCTTCTCACAGCAAAATTTAGGAAAGTTTCCCTGAAAGTTTGTAAGGACCAAAGCATTCGGTGCTGCTTTTTCAGTGCGTCTCTCTTGTCTCTTTCTCTCTCTCTCTCTCTCTCTGCCCAGTTGTTTCAAAGCTAAGCAGCAAGTGCAGAGTATGTTATATAAGAGTGCTGACAATTGAATGTGGGTTTACTGAGTGCCATTGATTGTTTTGCTGAGAAATGCCCGGCATGATGAGTGGAGTGGCAGCAAAGCCACAGCTATCTCTGGCCTTGGCTGCAGCAACTCCTTGGGGGGCAGTTAAGACCGGCTGAGAACAGAGTGGATGGAAGGGTCAGAGGCATCAATGGTGGAAATCCCCAACTGCTGAGTTCACTGGAAGAGGCTGCTGATTCTTCACCTCCTTTTTTCAAATGGTGATGTAGTGAGGGATCCAACGTGTGTGTGTGTGTGTGTGTGTGTGTGTGAGAGAGAGAGAGAGAGAGAGAGAGAGAGAGAGAGAGAGAGAGA
>WNWU01000036.1:4875333-4932803 GCA_012654045.1 Ptyas mucosa
GGGAGAGGGAGAGGGAGGTTCCCACCTGTAAAATGGAAAGTTTGATATCCCGCCATTCCTTTCCCTTTACTAATGAGCCTGTAGCAAAAGTGAACACATTTGTATTTGCACTATGAGTTACGTTTGCTTAAAATTGCCTCCCCAATTACTGTAAGGCCTCATCCAAGTTTGTTAAATGAATTAAGTTCCCTCTGTACAGTCACTCATGCTGCCGTTATCTCTCGTCTGGACTACTGCAATGCCCTCTACATGGGGCTGCCCTTGGGGTGCACCCGGAGGCTCCAACTGGTCCAGAATGCGGCCGCGCGGGTTGTTACGGGAGTTTCCCGCTACTCCCGTGTTACACCTCTCCTGCGCGAGCTGCACTGCACTGCGCTCACATAGGACTGCCCTCCTCCAGGTGCCATCAGCCAGACAATGTCAGCTGGCAGCGCCCAGGATGAGGGCATTCTCTGTGACCGCACCAACCCTCTGGAACGAGTTACCCACTGGGCTCCGGATGGCCCCTGACCTCTGCTCTTTCCGCAGTGACCTGATGACATGGCTTTTTCAGCAAATCTTCTGATCTGTTTGGGAGCGATAGTTTTAATTTGGGGATTTTAATTGGATTTTTAACATTATTTATTGCTTTATTTTTATTGCTGTGAGCTGCCCCGAGTCCTTCGGGAGAAGGGCGGCATATAAATATTATTAATAAAATAAATAAATAAATGTCACTTGTCATCGACACACACAAGAAGCTAATTTGGATCCCGGACGTTTCTGAGTAAATCTCCGATTGTGGTTACAGTATGTTAGCAGGATAGCAGGTTTAGGGATTTTGCAGAATTCCTTTATCTGCAGTAGAATCCTGTACAGTTTGGAGCTTTCCTTTTCTTAACAACTACATTAAGAAAATGCATTGGTTGGATGAGTTGGATTTGGTCTCTTGTTTAAAAATTACATTTAAAAAATACACGTGAAGAGCTTCCCAGGGCTATTCCTTTACTAACTAAAGTTAAAAGTTTTTCTTTTACGGGCTCCTTCTTTGGGGTAGTGGGGACAGAATATTGAGACTGATATTGCATGGATGTATTTCTGTCACCTACTGTATGAAGAAAAGTGGATTTTGTGTTAAAATGATGTTGCCTTAATTGTCCACCCACAAGCAGCATCTGAAGCTGGGAAGAAAACTTTGGGATCTTGATCTCCAACATTCCTGGACAATCTATTTTATCAATGTTTGTTGACCTAATTCCTTACATGAAATTTGGATCTTCTCTATTTGCTTTGCCGGTTATCCTTACACTGAACAAGATGTTTTGAAGGGAGTGTAAATGTGGTTTATCTATTTTACTATTGCAATTACATAGCATCACTGTGGCATACAAATCAAAATACCCAAGGCTCAGTAATCCAAGAAGAAAAATCATGAATTTTAATTTCACAACACATGGACAGAGTTTGAAACCATAGTTTCAACAGTGAAACTGTGAGCATCCTAGACCAAACTTAAACCCCAAAATGGCAGGGAATTCCTGGAAGTTTGGCATTCAGGCAGTTCAGCCTTTAGTAGGCATATAAAAATAAACCACATTCACACACCATTCAAAAATGACATGGAATGACAAGAAATGAATGAAAAGAAAAATGAAAAGAAAAGAAAGGAAAAGAAGGAAACCAAAAGACACATCCTCTACAGAAGCCAATGTTCAGATAAGCAGGGATTAATCACCAGACAAACAAGTAGAAAACAACATCTTAATTAAGGAAGTACCAAGGGGGGGAACCACACCCCCAGCAACACTAGTAAAGCAAACTACTACTGTATATAAACGGGGAACATGCCCCATACTTAATTGCACTGATGATATTACCTAGTTGGGTAATGAAATGTCTGCAAGCAAACAATCAAACTCAGAAAGTGCCAAAGTGCCACAGTAAGTCCTACTTCTTTTTGAGGGATGTTTCTTATAAAAGACAACTGTAGGGAAGCAATTTGACTTCAACATCTGGAGACCCTGATTAGTTCAGATTGTTTGATCTACTTGATTTCCAATGGAAGGAACTTCTCAAATATAACCCTGAAACTCAGAAAAGTGACAATTCCCAGAATTCTGAAAAATGAAGCCACAACAATTAAAGTAATCTGGAACTCATTTTGCTACTGGAGAATCTAGCTGTTTTCATTTTTTAAAAGAAAGCACATGGCAGCATTTAGAGCTCTTTGACTGAGTTCAGAAATTAAGCTGTGTCGGTTCCAGATAATATTTAGATAGGCAATTCCAGAGCTATTGACTAGGCTGGAAAGTTGAAAAATCATCCCAAAGAGAAATCAATTCTGCAACATGTGGATGCGGTCTTTAGGAGTCAAACTCAACCTGAAAATCTGTTTACTTTAGTAAAAATGCTGCTACTAAATCTCCTTCAATGTTTGCAATTTGACGTGCGAAGGTGGTATCAAGATGTCAGACTTTTATAACAAAATGGATAATCGTGTGCAGAAAATGTTCTATATCTTATAAGATAATAAGTGTGCACATGTTGTCAAGTGATATGAAAAGAACGGGTTCTTAAAAAGAAAACTAGGGAACTTAAAATGGGAAAATACCTCTGAAGGTATAACTATGTCATTGACTCAAGAATATAATGGTAAATTATCTGCCACCCAGTGAGCGTAATTCTAATTGGATCTGTAATACACAGGTAATGATTTTTGATTAGGCATCTGTTTGGTGATCTTGCTTGAAAATACCAATTTTGCGAACGGGTACATCCTAGGGTCTAAGGTCTTATGTTATTTTTTTATTTGCTGATGATAATCCCTGATCGTTCTTCCATAAATTTTACAGGATGCTCCAAACTATCCCTCTGAATGGAGGATCCCAGCTAGAGCAATACCTGCTCCTTCTTAAGGCCTTTTCTATCACAGGCTGAGTCAGGCATCCAGACAGCTTTTGCCGCTTTTATGTAACCAGGTAGACACAGCTTTAGTGGCTATTTTTATCTCCTGAGCAGCATCTCATTTGTGGGTTAGTTGTATCAATTGCCCAGATTTTTAACTGCAGTAAATTTAATGTTCCTCCAGAGATAGCAAAATACAATGCACTATTTTTTTCACTTGTAAAATAGGAGAGCAGATCTTCCAAGCACTGGGAGCCATGGTCCACTTTTGACTTCCTTCGTGACCTTGAGTTGTTGGGCTGGCTCTGCCGAGATGCTGTTTAGACAATTAGTCTGGTTGCAGTAGCTTGGCACTCAATCCTCAGTATTTGGGGAATATTTTCTGTATTTACAAGGAAGAAAACCAACATCTTTCTGTTAAAAATAGTGATTGCATATGGCATCTTTAAATAATTATTGGCATCTTTTAGTTTGGGAGAAATAATAGCCCGGAAAGTCTTGATTTATTTTCATCTCAAAGATTTGTTGGTTAACAAATTCTAGTTTTTGATTCTTTAGACCCTGTACATAAAATGAAAATAATCAATGGTAACTTTGTGGATCAAGGAATCACTGACTTTTGGTCTGGGTATCGCTCAATGTCTGTGGTGACTTATGGCCTTGTAGTGAAAAGGGAAAGATATATTGTCCATCTTCAGAGCCTTTATTGTCTTCATTATCGAACAGAGGATAAGTCTCTGCACTTCTCTCTGTATAGAATCCACTTCCCTTTTGAACAAATATAGAGGTAAGAATCGAACATAACTATTCATTATTCCTGATGATTTTGTGGCTTCTTCAGGACAGCTGGATGATCCTACACATTACAAATTAAAATGTTATTCTTCAACAATATCTACCTAAATATTCTCCCCACATTGTACTAATGTTACACTCTGATTATTGTGTTTACTGTGTTATTAAATCAGAATGCTTGTTTGTTTTTGGGATTTTTTGCAACCTGGACTTGGTCCCATATAGCGTCATCCTGGACTCCTTTCTTATCATTCTATTTTTATAGGGTGAGGAGAAAATGGAATGGTGGTATATGTTTAAACAGTGTGTCAAAGTTAGTTGAATTAGGTACCTAATTTGCCTGGAGGTAAATGATTTGCTCAGTCAAAGCTGAGGTACACCTTTAGTGGTTTCTTTCTCTTTGGGACTCTGCTCCTTGAGATAAGTAATGGAGGCTTCCCTTTGTTGAAATCTCCCTAGTCTTAATTCCTTGAAGCATATTAGCTGATTTTCTTGAGCATATTAGAGAGAAGAGCCATTCTCTTTGTCACAGGAGTTTTCTCTGATGATTTTGGAGATTAAATGTGCGCTGGAAGAGAGACAGTGCACTAAATTGGAAAGTTAAAAAGGCAAAGATTAGAATTAGATTAGATTAGAATTCTTTATTGGCCAAGTGTGATTGGACACACAAGAAATTTGTCTTTGGTGCATATGCTCTCAGTGTACATAAAAAGACAAGATACATTCATTAAGAAACATAAGGTACAATCATAAGGTAATGATAGGGTACAAATAAGCAATCAAATCATACTAGGAAACAATATAAATTGTAAGGATACAGCAACAAGTTACAGTCATACAGTCATAAGTGGGAGGAGATGGGTGATAGGAATGATGAGATTAATAGTAATAGTAATGCAGACTTAGTGAATAGTTTGACAGTGTTGAGGGAATTATTTGTTTAGCAGAGTGATGGCTTTCGGGGGAAAACTGTTCTTGTGTCTAGTTGTTCTGGTGTGCAGTGCTCTATAGTGTCGTTTTGAGGGTAGGAGTTGAAACAGTTTATGTCCAGGATGCGAGGGGTCTGTAAATATTTTCACAGCCCTCTTTTTGACTCGTGCAGTATATAGGTCCTCAATGGAAGGCAGGAAGGAAGGTAGCAATAGTTTTTTCTGCAGTTTTAATTGTCCTCTGAAGTCTGTGTCTGTCTTGTTGGGTTGCAGAACCATACCAGACAGTTACAGAGGTGCAGATGACAGACTCAATAATTCCTCTGTAGAACTGTATCCGCAGCTCCTTGGGCAGTTTGAGCTTTCTGAGTTGGCGCAGAAAGAACATTCTTTGTTGTGCTTTTTTGATGATGTTTTTGATGCTAGGTATCCATTTTAGGTCTTGAGATATGATAGAACCTAGAAATTTGAAGGTCTCTACTGTTGATACCGTGTTTCTCTATTATTGTAAGAAGTGGTAATATGGGAGGGTTTCTCCTAAAATCTACCACCATTTTTACGGTTTTGAGTGTGTTCAGTTCTAGATTGTTCCGGTCACACCACAAAGCTAGTTGTTCAACTTCCTGTCTGTGTGTGTGGATTAAAAGCAGTACATATTAATTCATTTCACTGATAATCTGACTTTTCCTGTGAGAACCTGAACATGACATACATGCTTTTCCTTCCTTATTTTATCTTCAAAACTGGTGGGTTAAGCTGGACAAAAGTCAACAATAGGCTTTGTATCATGATGAGGATTTGAACTCCCATTTTTCTATGCTTCCTCCAACTCTTCCAACCTCTTGGCATCATTCTCTGCTGCTGCTATTGTTTCTGGCCAGACTTCTCTTAATGAAGTGGGCCTGGTTCAGAGCCTTCTTGGCCAGCTCCATGGGCCTTTGCTTTCTAGTAAGAAGTGTAGAGCAGAGGCTGAGATGGATGCGAAATATTTTAGAAGAGCGTCTCTTTTTCATGCTTTGAATTGTTTGCTGAACTTGAAAGTGGTATAGTTTTCTCCTTATCATTTTATCTCGTGTTTGACAAAACATCATTCTCATGTTTCATGAGAGCACCTCTTAGTAGATTTCAGAAACATTTTGTTTATATAAATTATGGCTTGAGAAACGTTCTTTCATCACGTTCTGGTTATGTAAGCTGATCTGTGGTAACTGTTCCGTGGGAGTGTACTATCATTGCCTTCCCATTGTCATCCCATTGCTTCATCAGTCATCAAAGCCACATGCTTAGATTTATTTCTCAGCTCTTTTCTTTCCGTCCACACTGCTACCTATCCTGTCTTCATTTCCTCTTATAGTAGCCTGTCTATCCGATTTTAAAAGCCTTGGCAGCATCTTTCCAATTCTTCAGACAGAGGTTCGTTGGCATGTGAAGTGTTCTACATGACTTCTTAAAAACATGTTGTGTGGTTGTGCAGTGTTGTACATGCTGTAGAGATAATTTCTTTTATCTTCCAGGCTGACATCTGGAGATCTAGGAACAAGCTAAGAAAGAATTCTGGACAATGGCATTTCTTAACAACCTGCAATAAGAAAATGTTAATATAGTTTATGTAAGAGAAACAAAATAAGTTACAGATATGTGGAGGGCAAGCATAAGACAACAGAGTTTTTGTTACACTACAGTAAGTGGCCTGAACTACAGTTAGGTATTCTAGTTTAGATATAAAGGTTTGATATTCTGTAGGTTTAACTCACTGTAGAAAATAGTTTTACAAGTATCTTCCCCATTTTTATCTTGTCCGTGAATGCAAAAATTGATTTTTTCCCCCCCTTGAGTACAAAAATCCCAAGATTTTATAGTCATAGTATGTAAGGATTGGGAATAATCTAGCCCAACTCTGTGCCTAGTATAGGATTCCACTAATACTGCATGCCCCATACATGGCCTTCCAGCCTCTTATTTATACATGCTGGAGAAGTTATAAAGACAGACAGTTTCATTATTGAACAGCTCATTAGAAATTTTTTCCTGATGTCCAGCTGTCTCCTCTGAACAGATTTGTTCCCTCTTCTATAGGAAAGCCCTTCAGATGCTTGAAGAGAACTAACATGTCTCTCCATAATCTTCTTCACACTAAATATACCCAACTTCTTCAACCGTTCCTTGTAAATGTTTTTCCCAGATCCCTTATCATCTTGGTTGCTCTTCTCTGGATATGCTCCAGTTTGTAAATACCCTTCTTAAACGGCATCCTCCAAACTGGATGGAATGTTCTTGGTGTAGACTGATGTATATACAGGAAGTCCTCGACTTATGACCATAACTGTACCCAAAATTTATGTTGCTAAGTGAAACATTTGTTAAGTGAGTTTTGCCTCATTTTACGACTTTTATTGCCACCGTTGTTAAGTGAATCGCTGCAGTTGTTAACTTAGTAACATGGTTGTTAAGGGAATCTGGCTTCCCCATTGAGTTTGCTTGTCAGAAGGTCGCAAAAGGAAATCGTGACCCTAGGATACTGTAACCATCATAAATATGAGTCAGTTGTCAAGTGCCTGAATTTTGAACAGGTGATCATGAGGATGCTGCAATGGTCATAAGTGCGAAAAACAATCATAAGTCACTTTTCTCACTTCCGTTGTAACTTTGAACAGTCTTTAAACGAACTGTTGTAAGTCGAGGACTACCTGTGCAGAATAGAAAAGACCAGTGGCAGCTTCTGATTTTTGACACTACCCTTGTTGCAGTTTAGGACTGCCTTTGCTTTTTTTGCAACTGCATCACATTTCTGTCTCATGTTCAGCTTGTGATCTACCAAGACGCTTGGATCCTTTTCACATGTACTAATACCCAGTATGGTTTCCCACATAATTCTCACCTTTTACTTTTCTTACCCAAATATAGCCCTTTCTATTTCTACCCATTGTTCCAATTTGTAAAGTTCCTTCTGAATTCTGATGTTGTTCTCTAAGTTCCCCATCTCTGTGCTATCTGCAGATTTGATAATATTTTCCAATCCCTTGTTCAAATCATTTATAAATATGTTGGAACAGTGCAGGGCTCTGTTTGCCCCCTTAGCACTTCCTTCCAATGATATATGATTATCCAAATGGTACTTTATCAATCAAATGGTACAATAGTCCAGCCTACATTTTTCCAACTTCTGTAATAGAATCTCATGAAAGGCTGCTGGCTTGTTATTGCTAAACTGGGCAACCATAGTCTGATCATATATTGTAGTCTGCAAGATATTGTATGTTATGTCCTTATAAGGACATCCGGCCGGGGATTGGTTAATCCTCCGGGCGGGAAAGTTAAACCGCTGTCATTGGACGGCTGGTCTGCCGGAGCGCTATAAAAAGGGCTCCGGCAGCACAGCCGTTCGTCTGTTCTGACTTAGTTAAGAGCTGAATAAAACTTGTTGAACAGACCCCGCTGGTCTTGTCTTCTTTCCTGCGCCTGATCTAACACTGTAGATCTATAGTTCAAAGCCAAATGGCAGTTTCCATCTTTGCACGTAGCAATAGCAATAAGACTTATATATACCGCTTTACGGTGCTTTACAGCCCTCTCTAAGCAGTTTACAGAGTCAGCCTATTGCCCCCAACAATTTGGATCCTCATTTTACCCAGTCTGGTGAGATTTGAATTGCCAAATTGCAGTCAGCCGGCAGTCAGCAGAAGTAGCCTGTAGTATTGCACTCTAACCACTGTGCCATCGTGGCTCATATGTAATGGACAACCTAATTCCCAAAGTTTGAAAAGTTAAGGTATAGGGGAAGGGAGAGGAATGAGAGACTTTTAAAGGCATGACACTTGTTTTTCAATCAATATATTATGTTCATTTAAAATTGCGGGGTTTGGAATAGACCCATTTTGTGCTTGCACAGCATTTAGTACTGAGCATAAAATTTAGCAATCTCAGTTTTTAAAAATGATAGACTCCGAGGGCAAGCTTGGAAAGAAGAGAATAACTGCTGTAATTTCAGAAGATTAGGTAGGAGGGAAAATATCTGAGAGAACATCATTTAAGAAATAAAGGACTGCAGGACTGCTTGTAATTCCATATGAATTATACAATATGTGTAAGTTTACATGGTGTACATTTGTGTAACGCATGTAGGATTTTTGAAATTGGCATAAGTGTAAATTAAAATGTAGATTATAAACAGTTTTGATTATGATCTGAATCCTGGATGTAACTTATGAAAATTCCTTCAGGATACTGAGAGGCTTTTTTTTTATTGTTGGCTGCAAATGTGCAGAAGATCTTTGGGACTTCAGAAGCCATTCTAGAGAACTGAAGTCTGAGAAAAGAAAAATCTGGAAAAATTAAGCAGGAAGAAAGTGTGTTTTTCCTTTCTGTTTATTTGTAAGAAATATTGGATGCTGTGGAACTCTGAAAAAAGAGTTCTGTCAAGTATTATTTTCTTCTAGAACAAAGGGAATGTAAATATTTTGACTTACTCAAATGTAGATTATGATATTTTTTTTCCTGGATATTTTTCCTGCAAAAATGGGGAATAACATTCCTGTATATGTAATATATACATCCAGTATTCATATGGTTTTCAGTGCTTTCTGATACTAAATTCTATATCCATATAAACTAGTAAACGTTAGTACTGTGACATTATGAGATTGTTGTGACCAAACCATACACTCCTTTCATTTATCGCTTTTGTTTTCAACTTTTATTTTTTAACCATCTTAAGTAGTAAAAACCCTATATTGAAATAACATAGGTTACGGCATAGGCCCTCTTTATTTTAGCTTTGTTCATCTTATTTAATATATTTCTATATCACTTCTTGTACCATCATATCTCAAAGTGGTTTACACTAAAACTAGAGATGGTTAAAATGCAATAATAAAATGCAGTATATAAAAACAAAGTGCAAAATCATATTGAACATGACAGGTTAGCACTGGGAAGGAAAAAGGAAGATAAAACTATTCACCGCTAACATTCACACATAGAATTTTGGATATGTAACAACATGGAACAGCCAAATATCTGTTGAATTAAAAGATGGGAGGAAAAAGTCTGGACAGGTAGTTCTCAACTTAACAACACTTTATTTAGTGACCGTTTGAAGTTAAGTGACTCTGAAAAAAGTAATTTACGATGTTTTTCACACCTAAGACCACTGCAATATCCCCATGGTCACATGATCAAAATTCAGAGGTTTGGCAACTGGTTCATATTTTTGATGGTTGCAGTGTCCTTTTGTGACCTTCTGACAAGCAAAGTCAATGGGGAAGCCAGACTCATTTAACAACCACATTACTAACTTAACAACTGCAGTGATTCACTTAACAACGGTAGCAGGACTAGAATTCCTGATCTCTCAATTTCTAGTGTGGTTCCTTAACCAGTAGATCAAACTGGCTCTATTCCCATTGAAATGCTGTGTGGGTTTTTAACCTGTAATGCCCTAATTGGCTTAACATCTGGCTGTTTGAGAGAATGTTGCTCCTGCTGTGAATCTTCCCAACCTTTATTTATTTATTTATTTTTATTTAAATTTGATTTATATGCCGCCCTTCTCCGGAGACTCAGGACGGCTTACAATATGTTAAGCAATAGCCTTCATACTTTTGTATATTTATACAAAGTCAGCTTATTGCCCCCACAATCTGGGTCCTCATTTTACCTACCTTAGAAAGGATGGAAGGCTGAGTCAACCTTCAGCCTGGTGGGATTTGAACTTGCAGTAATTTCAGGCAGCAGATGTAAGTGGATGTTAATAACTGCCTTAGTCTACTGAGCCACCAGAGCTTATGAAGAGTATTCGCCTTCATGTCAGAAATGGCCTTCTGTCCCATTCCCCAAGGCAATATGCTTGACCCCTAATTTCCTGATCCCCTGCTCAAACATTCCCCAATGGGTTGTTCCGCTTTCTGATTTGATCTACTGAGTGCCAATCAAAACTTCCTCTGTAGCTGGTCAGGCTGTCCTTCCTACTTCCTCTTCAGTCTTTTTCGCTCAGTTGATGGTATCAGACTTCGAGTGCCTTTCTCTTAAGTCATTTTTCTAGCTTAAAGTGTTTTAAATTTAGTGTTTCCTTTTTTTCTGTTTCTGTGAGGGCTGCACGACGTGGGATTGCCTTCCTGACTCGTGAGTAGGCGTTTCGGAGCTCCGATCGCCTCTCCTTATTTATTTTTGTTTTTTTGGGTCTGGCTTGGCTGAGCTTGCTGTTTGACTCCTGTATTGATTATTATTGGCCGCGGGCGTAGCGTTGCTGGCTCAGCAACTTGTCTCGCCCCGCAGCCCTCACACCGTCTCTTTAATTGCTGATTGCGAGCGGCCGAGAGTCCCTGCCAGCTGGCAAACTCGCTCTTGTTGGGAAGCGCCTCGCTGAGGCTGCGGGATCCCACCCCACCTATCGAGGCCACTATCGGGCTGCTCCTAGCCTTATTTAAAGTGCGCAGTCACTGGCGGCCACCATTTTGTTTCCGCCAGTTTTGCTTTACCGTTTGGAGAGTTTTGGCCTGCGTGGGGGATTGCCTTCGCCTTCCAAGACTTACAGGCTGGGACGCTGTCTGTCTTACCTGCTTGGTGCTTCCTGCATGATCTGGCGCTGCTGATCAAGAAAGGAAAGTATTTAATTCGTTTGTTGCCTTCTGCTGGTTGCAGCATTTTTGTCTGAATATATATATATTTAAAAAAAAGAGAGAGAGAATAAGGTGGACTTTGGTTTATTGTTTGGAGTTACATCTTTGATTGTTGAAAAGTTTTTCTTTATATATTAAAAAAAATTACTATTTTTTTTAAAAAAAGGAAAATAATTAAAAACAAGAAAAAAAACAGAAAAGACAAAAAAGACCATATTACAGTTCTTATCTATTTTTCATAATATTACTTATCTATCTCTCTTCATACCAGAAGGTGGAAGGCGGAGTGCTTTAATTATTAATTCAATTTTCACTTCTTTTCTATTAACCTATTTATATAGACTTTTTTATATTTTTTCTCCAAAATCTCTCATTGAGTTGTGCATGATGTCTGATGTTGATCTGTCCTCTGATCTGGAACAGGATCAACCTCCTAGTCCTGCCCCTTCTAAGGGATCCAGGGGTAAAAAGTCTAAGACCTCTAAAGCCAAAACTGCACCTGTTTCTGACAAATATGCCTTGAGAAGGCATAATGCCTTGGAGCGTGTTTTTGCTAAGGCGCAGAAGGATGCCCCTGTGCCTCTTGTCCCTGAAGTGGTGGTTCGGCCTCCACAGGTTCCATGTGGCCCTGTTCAACCCTCTGTCGTAGAGGTTGCTCAAGATGTGATTTCTCAGGGTGAGGTGATTCAGGGATCTCAGGATATTCTTCCCCGAAGGGAGCCTCCAAGTACATCTGTTCCGGCTGCACCTGACCAGGCAGTTCCCTTGCCTCGCCCTATGCCTGAAGCTACATTCACGCCTACAGCAGCTGGATTGCGCCGGGAGGAGTGTTTGGCTCCACCTCCTCAATTTTTGGATTTTAATTCAATGGTGTCTCAGGCAATTTCTCGTATCTTTCAGGTGGGTCTTCAACAGACCGGTTATATGCTACCTCCAGAGTGCGCAGCTCATGTTCCTTGTCAGTTGCCATCTGTACAGGTGCAGCATTCTTCTGCTTCTCCTTCTGAGCAGATGGCAGAGCAGTCTATTGAGGAGGATTTTGTCGAGGAATTTGAATTGTCAGGATAGGAGGAAGAGTTACCAGACAAACCAGCCTTCCCAGGTTTATTTAAACCATCTTTGTTTAAGCAGCTGTTACGTAAAGCGAAGGCTGCTACCAATATGGAGGATTCTCTGGAGCAGCAGTCTACCTCACAGGTTCAGTCTAATGTGAGCAATCCTTTATTTCTCATGCCCAAAACAGATTCTGACTTTGTTCCTTGTCCAGACCTTTTTGCTCAGGTCATTCAGAAGCCATGGGATTACCCTACTTCGCTAGGAGGTCCAAACTCATTTGACAAGAAGCTGTATTGTTCTTCGCCTCGGTTGGATGAGTTGTTACAACTGCCTGCTGTGGACGAGCCGGTGGCTGCCCTTACTTCATCGGCTGTCCTCGTTGGGGAGGTTGGTGACGGCTTGAAGTTTGAGGATAAGAAAGCGGAGATGGCTTGTTGTAAAACTCACGAGGCTGCGGCCTGGGCTATTCGTGCAGCGACCTCGGCCTCCTTTTTTAACAGGGCGTCATTGGTGTGGTTACGCCAGTTAAAAGAGAGATTACCTCCTGACAATGCGCGCCTTCACCAGGATGTGGCGAAGCTGGTGGCGGCAGCAGAATATTCTGCAGATGCATCTCTGGACGCAACCAAGTTTGCCTCGCGCGCCTTGGCCTCTTCTGTCTCCTCACGCCGCTTGTTATGGTTAAGGAACTGGAAGGCTGACATGAAGTCGAAGTGGCGTCTCACTGCAGCGTCCTACAGGAGTTCGTCTCTGTTTGGCTCTTCCCTTGACTCGGTTCTTGTGGAGAACAGGGATAAGAAGAAGGTGTTACCATCGGGGAGCAGACGCTCTGAGAGGTGATTTTCGCCTTACCAGCGGCAGTCCTTTCGAGGTGACCACAGTTCTGGAGGCCTTTCCTACCAGAGATATCAGTCCCACTCCTTCCAGCCAGCATCGGATCGGGCTTCCTTTCGAGACCGGGGTAGACGCCAGTCCAGTTTCCGTCGTCCCTTCCGAGCAGCCTCCTCCCATTACTTCCGTCAGGGAAAGTGACTCGGGGCCTCAGCTTCCCATTGGAGGAAAACTACAGGCGTATTATCACCAATGGGAGGTCACCACGTCGGACGTCTGGATTACACGCACGGTGTCCGAAGGCCTGTTACTGGAGTTTTCTTCCAGCCCGCCAACTTTTTTCTTGCAACGCCCATGGCCTTCCCAGACGGCCAAGCGTTGTCTATTGGACTTGGAAATTCAGCATCTTCTTCAAATAGAGGCTATAGAGCGGGTTCCACAGGATCAGGTCGGAGAGGGCTTCTACTCGACTCTTTTTCTAGTTCCAAAATCTTCAGGAAGCTGGCGAGGAATCCTCAATCTAAAACGCCTCAACACCTTTCTCGTCTACCGCCGCTTCAAGATGCACTCCCTCAAGTCTCTGCTGGGGTGCATCAGACAAGGGGATCTTACGCAATCAATCGACTTGAAGGAGGCTTACCTTCACATTCCGGTACATCCCAATCACAGGCTGCCCTCGTTTTGCCCTCGACACCGACCATTTTCAGTACAAAGCAATGCCGTTTGGCCTTTCTTCGGCCCTGCGCACGTTCACAAAGGTTCTGGCGGCCCTGGCGGCTTCTCTCCGGGAGGTGCCTGTCCGCTTGGTTTGCTATCTGGACGACATCTTAATCCTTTCATCTTCGGTTGCTCAAGCAGATTTGGACAGATTCCGTGTCATTTGCACTCTGCAGGACCACGGTTTCACTTTGAACAGGGACAAGAGCCACCTTTGGCCCACGACCAGAATATTACATCTGGGAGCAGTCATAGATTCGGTCCAGGGTCGGGTGTATCTGTCGCCCGACCGTCAGGTCAGCATTCGGGACTTAGTTACGCAAATTTTATCTCAGAAACGGTCACCTGTGCTCCTGCTATCACAGCTCCTCGGGAAACTCATCTCTTGCATCGGCATAGTCCCTTGGGCCCAGTTTCATCTGCGTCCCCTGCAGTGGTTTCTCCTTCCTTTTCAACGTCAAGGACGGGGGGAGTCTCTTTCCAGAGTGAAGGTTCCAGCCAAGGTCCGGCTCTCGCTTCGTTGGTGGCTCTCCCCTGCCATCGGCCAGGGGTCGTGTTTTCTGGACCAGGAGGCAGTTGTCCTGACGACAGATGCCAGCCTCAGCGGCTGGGGGGCTCATCTTCAGTCCCGGCTTGCACAGGGGACATGGTCCACGGCAGAGTCGAACCACAGCATCAATTGGTTAGAGCTGAGGGCGGTGCGGCTAGCACTCCTTCATTTTCAACATCTGCTATTCCGCCGGCATGTCCTTATCCTGACGGACAACACGACGACGAAGGCCCACATCAATCGTCAGGGGGGCACCAGATCTCAGTCGTTGGTGGAGGAGACGGAACAACTGATGACGTGGGCTGAGAAGCATGTCCTATCCCTTCGGGCCGAGCACATCTCCGGCAAGTTGAATCAGGAAGCGGATTGGCTCAGTCGGGGTCAACTGGATCACTCCGAGTGGAGGTTGGATCCTCTTCTTTTCCAGGAACTCTCCCAGCGGTTCGGGATTCCGGAAGTGGATCTGTTTGCAACCCCGGGAAACGCCCAGCTGCCAAGGTTTTTCACCCGGTTTCCAACTTGGGGCGCAGAAGGTCATGACGCCCTGTGATCTCCGTGGCCGAGGGGTCTCCTTTACGCGTTTCCTCCAATTCCAGTCATCCCCAAGGTTATCCGGAAACTGGTCAGGGAGCGGGCGGATCTTCTTCTAGTGGCTCCTCATTGGCCCAGACGGGCGTGGTTCGCAGATCTGCTGTCCATGTCCATCGTGGACCCGTGGCGGATTCCGTCCAACCGCATATCCCTGTCTCAAGGCGCCGTTCGGCATCCCGAGCCGGAATGGCTTCAATAGACCGTGTGGCGCTTGAGAGGATACGACTGACTCGTGGCCTGCTTTCGGGAGAGGTTATTACGGTCATCCAGGCGGTTAGACGTCCATCCACGGTCCGCATCTACAATGCTTCCTGGTGAGCTTTTGCAGAATGGTGCGCCCGTCATCATGTGGACCCTACCTCGGCGACGGTTCCGGAAGTCTTGCAGTTCCTTCATGCCAGCTTTGAGAAGGGTTTTGCTACATCAACTCTCTGTCGGCAAGTTGCTGCTTTGGCTACAGTTCTCCCAGGTGAACACCAGCAGCCTTTGGCGCAGGATTCCAGGATTAGGTCCTTTCTACTTGGGGTCTCTAATCTTCGGCCCCCGGAGATTCATCGGTATCCTAGCTGGGATCTTTCTTTGGTTCTGCAAGCATTAACATCTGCTCCGTTTGAGCCTCTCAGTACGGTTTCTCTACGGTATCTTACACTGAAGGTCGCCTTTTTGCTGGCAATCACTTCTGCCCGCCGTGTTTCGGAGATTGCTGCCTTTTTCATCAGGAGCGATCTCTGCATTTTCTACCCTGACCGAGTGGTTCTTCAATTGGATCCAGCGTTCGTTCCGAAGGTTAATTCTCAGTTCCACAGGATGCAGGATATCGTACTTCCAAATTTTTGCCCGGATCCTAGACATCCGGCTGAGAGACGTTGGCATACCCTGGATGTCCGCAGGGCGCTAAAGAAGTATATCCATCGAACTGCATCTTTTCGCAAATCAGAGGCTCTGCTTGTTTCGTTTTTGCCCTCTTCACTGGGACTCAAGGTTTCCTCAGCAACAGTGGGCAGGTGGCTCAAGGCCTGTATCTCTAAAGCCTATGAGTTGAGGGGTGATCCTGTTCCAGGTCGTATTTTCCCTCATTCCACTCGCAGTGCTGCCACATCGGCGGCTTGGGCTACCCAGGCTTCTATTGGGGATATTTGTCGTGCGGCCACTTGGTCCTCGATTTCATCTTTTGTTCAGCATTATCGTTTAGATGTTTATGCTTCAGCCGATGCCGCGTTTGGCAGGCGCGTTTTGCAAGCTGTAATTCCTGTCCAAGGCCGGGCAGAGGCTTCGATTCCCTCCCTCAGGTCTTAAGCTTGGGTATATCCCATTGGGGAATGTCTGAGCAGGGGATCAGGAAATTGGACGTTGCTTACCTGAACGTCCCATTTATGTCCCCTGTGAAGACATTCCAGCCCGCCCGTGATCTCGCCTCTCCTTGGCCTTGGGCGGGGTTTTTGTTTTGTTTTCCTCTGCAGCTGGTGTCTTTCCGGTGGTTCCATGCTGGAGGCCCTCTCATCTGCATTACTCGCCTTCACGAAAAAGACTGAAGAGGAAGTAGGAAGGACAGCCTGACCAGCTACAGAGGAAGTTTTGATTGGCACTCAGTAGATCAAATCAGAAAGCGGAACAACCCATTGGGGAATGTCTTCGCAGGGGACATAAATGGGACGTTCAGGTAAGCAACGTCCATTTTCCCACTATTTAGGAAAATGACAAAAAAAATCCTATTTTCATCAAGCTTTTAATTGTTAATTGAATTAATTTTGGTTTTAATGCAAATGATTCTAATTTCACTGGCTTTCTTACATTTTTAATTGGTATTTTTATGTGCTGTAAGCCAATGTCAACGTTGTTTAAAGAAAACAATGGGATATAAAATGTAGTAAAGAAGCACTGTCAATGGCATAAATATGTCAAAGGGAAAAAATTTTAAAAAGCAATAAAGAAAAGTTTTTAAATGATGCCTTTTTTTGGACAGCACTGTAGAATAAGCATGTCATTGATAGACGTTTTACGTGTAAGTTTTCATAAACTGTCCTCAACGTGGAAAAAATGTACATTTTAGACACGTGTAAGGCTAGCAAAGTCCAGGCAATGCTTAGGCAATGCGGTCAATGTAAATAGAAACAAATAGGCTATAAGCAGCATATTATTACCTTTTTTGTGACTTTTATAGGGGACTAGAGGATTATTTCTAACCAGCCAGTCAACAGGGCAGGAAACTCCTAAGCAGTTCTTAGTAAAGCTTTCTTCCACCGCCATCTCCCAAATTTAGCAGAGTATCAGAGAAGAAGTGAAAAAATGCAAGAGCCATAATCCATGTTTATGACTTACTTTTGTGACTTTGTAATGATCAGTGTGGTTTGATAGTACAAAAAGAACTACTGTAAGTTCCCTTTTTCAAACTGGTATCATTTTAAGAAGGAACAGTATCTGCTCTTGGTAAAGATTAGAAGTATCAGGGTCATTTTGTGCATTATGATTTATTGACAACTATATATTATAGTTTGACAATAGTATGTGTCTATGTAAACATACATGTGTGTGGATGCACACATCCCTAAGCTAGCCATGCAACTCACAGAATTTAAAATTTTCTCCCCCTCCCTATTCTAGGATAAGAAAAGGTAAAAGGCAGAGAAGAAAAGGAGGAGAATAGGGTAAGGGTCAGCTGCTGACTGACTTTCTTTGTAGATGTTTTTACATATGTCAACGTACATAGTCTGATCTGGAGGGCATCAAGTTAGAAATCCTATTGTATCATGGCTATTATTTCCTATAACAATTGAGTTTCCCTTTAATTGGAAGGTGCTGATTGATGGCCCAAACAGCATGCCATCCAACTAGCCATGATGCCTCTTCTTGCTCTTTCTCCAATTAAATTGTGTGTTTGTATGATAAAGCCCAGTAAGCGCGCTTGCTCATCGAGAAGCATTATAAATAGATGTGGATTTTCAGTTTCGAAAGAGGAGCCTCCACTAATGCTTTTATATTCTTCTCTCTACATCTGTGTGCTTATGTATCTGCCAGTTCTGGATATCATTCTATGCATCTAAGGTAAAGCCTGTATGACCAAAAATACTTTTTTTTTAGCTATACCAATTTTATTAGGCTTTAAGGTGGTTTTGCAGCAGTCAACTAACACAGCTGGATATTTTTAGAAAGGTTTATAGCTGCTCTTAAATATAATACCTTTAAGATTTTATTTTACTAAAGTCCTACAGTTCCCTGGAACAAATCTTGTCAGAAGTATCTCTACTGCTAATAATAACCATTCTTCCAAGGCAGGGGTGAAATCCAGCAGGTTCTGACAGGTTCTGGAGAACCGGTAGCGGAAATTTTGAATAGTTCGGAGAACCAGCAAATGCCACCTCTGGCTGGCCCCAGAGTGGGATGGGAATGGAGATTTTGCAATATCCTTCCCCCAGGAGTGGGGAAGGAATGGGGATTTTGCATATCCTTCCCCTGGAGTGGGGAGGGAATGGAGATTTTGCAGTATCTTTCCCCTGTCATGCCCACCAAGCCACGCCCACCAAGCCACACCACACCCACCAAGCCACACCACACCCACCAAGCCACGCCCACAGAACCGGTAGTAAAAAAATTCGGTTTTCACCACTGTCCCAGGGTAAGACGTGTGCAACACCCAGATTTTGCTACTCATAGATGGGCAATTCACATCAAGTGAGGTGATGTTTGTGTGTGTGAGTGTATGTGTGTGTGTGTGTGTGAGAGAGAGAGAGAGCGTTTGACTTACGTTATCTACTGTGTTTCCCCGAAAATACGACCTACTCAGAAAATAAGCCCTAACTTGATTTTTACATGTGTGCCCAAAATAAGCCCTATCCCCCAAAATAAACCTTAATTAAGACCCCGCCCACTCCAGGGTGCACAGGTAAAAATTAAGCTAGGGTTGGGATGGGTGGGTGGAGCTGCCCTACTACTTACCTTCGGATAGTTGGAGTCAAGCCTTGCACACTTCAGCCTATTTCTTTTGCAGCGGGCAAGGTTTTCCTGAAGGCCTCTGTAGCCAATAACAGAGCTCTGGATCGATCCGGACGGAGCTCTGTTATGGGCTGCAGAGGCCTTCAGGAAAGCCTTGCTGGACAAAGAAGTTCCTGAAGGCCTCTAATAATGAAAAAGAGGCTGGGGGCAATGCACACAAGTGAGGTGAGTCAGTGGACGACATCCCCCCTCCCCGAAAATAGGACCTGGTATCTTTTTTTAGTGGTAAAAAAAATATAAGACAGGGTCTTATTTTCAGGAAAACACAGTACACATAGACAAGTCCTTGCAGCTTTTTGACAAGGTTTTGGCAAAGTGGTTTGCCATTACCTCCTGTGTAGGACTGAGAGAGGATAACTGCCCCAAGGCCAACCAGCTGGCTTCATGTCCAACATGGGATTGGAACTCAAAATCTGCTGGAGTTCTAGCCTTGTTCCTTAACCACTACACCATACTGGCTCTTGATGTTTCCTCTGGATCTCAATAATTTTTTGTTCTTGGCTAAACACTCTACATTCTTATATTTTTATATATATCATTCATGGAATATTTTCACATACATTGGCCACTAAATCTTGTTAGAGCTTCATGAGGGTCCTACTGCTACATAAAAGGAAGTCATCTTTCATTTTCTTCATAAAAAAAGTCACTCAACATGCAGAATGCTACTGTGAAAAAAAAATCCTAATTCAGTTAAAAGGAGAATTAAGTTGTGGGACTACTTCATTAAACTATTAGGATTGATTTGGGTAGCCCTGCTCTATATTTACTTATTTATTTATTAAATTTGTTTTGTCACCCATCTCGCCTTGGGATGACTCTTAACTACTCTACGCTAACATTATATAATGCTCTCATTACAATAAAATTCTCACCACACAAATTTTAGAACACCCCTATGCTCTACCTAAAATACTTTTTAAAAATTTCCATTAGTCAATGATGCCTATTAGTGTAAAAGAGTTTACAAAACTATTTTTTAAAGTATCAGAATTTTACTTATTGACAGTTACAGAGTTTTTTCTGTTCTTTTAGAGCACTATAAATTGTGAATAATTCATTATAGAGTAGAGTTAATAACTATTATAGTGATATTTATAAAATAGAAACTGGAAAGGGTTAACACTATGATGATTTAGATGAATTAAACCTTTGTAGATGAAAAAAGGCTTATGTCATTGTTAAATATGATTTCTAAAATGTTAATGCACACATGATTGCTTAAGTTGTACAATTAATATTAAGAATAATGTTGATAAAAAAATTGAAAAATGCATTGAATTATTTTATGTCTTGAAATCGAGATTTGGAACAATATCTATGGAGATTCTCAGTCATCCAGGTCATGGTTGAACAGTTCTCTCTCAACAGAGGTATCTCAACACAGGAGGAGGGATACAACACCATCTATCTCCAGTCTACAACACAGTTCTTTCAACCATTCCAAGAAGGTTCCACATTCATTTGCACTACTCAGGTGACCCTGAGGACACAGATGAACCTCCAAGTGGCCTCAATGACTCTCTAAAAGGATGGAAATGACCAGCTGTCTGCAAGGAATATAAATCCTTCTATTCTCCACCATCCAGTCAGAGCTGAAGAAGCTTCTTGGATGAGAAGCGAAATGTCTTCAGAGAAAAACATGAAAAATCCAGTAGCCTCTTGAAAAAGGCACATCATTTGGAATAATAGTTAATCTTCCCAAGACTGGTTATCCTATCAAAATCTTTCCAAGAGCTCAGTATAAAATTGTCCAGGAAATCACAGAAATGTCCCAGAATAATGTTCAGGTATCTACAGGCCTCTTTCATCAAGGCTGAAGTAATTGTTCATGACTCTGCCATTAGAAAACACTAGATATAAATGGGATCCATTGGAGAGAAGCAAGGGAGAAAGTATTGCTTATTGAGAAAAACTTAGTTCCTCATCTGAAGTTAATAAAAAATTACTGGGATAACCCTGCAGACTTTTGTAGAAATGTGCTATGAACAGATAAATGTGATTTTTTAAAATATGGATGACTATGTTTGTTGAAACTAAAATTGATTCCATAATAATACATGTACATTAGTTGTTAGCTGTTAGTTCTGGAGGTGATAGTATTATACCAGTAGTTGGAATTGCTTTGCTCTCAGGCCTGGATGATTTGCCGTCATTGAAAGAAGCATGATTTCTGGTTTTTATCAAATAATTATCTACACAATTTGTTTGTCATCTGAGACTAAATCACAAACTGTAACCCATACATCAACTCCCTAAAAGTGTTTTGGCAGGATCTAAAGCAAGCACTTCATGCTAGAAACCCTCCAAAGTTCTTGAATTTAAGCAGTTTGGCATAGAGGATTGGATCAAAATTGCTTCACACCCGTATGGGAACGCCAATCACAGAAGTATTCATTTCAGTTATTGCTGCTAATGTTGGCTCAACTAGTTACCAAATATTTAGTAGAATACTACAAAGAATATTTGTTCCTTAGAATCCAAGGAAACAAATATTCTTTCACAAAACTCTGCTTGCCAGACAGCATGTGGTGTAGTGGTTACCTCAGCTTTGTGAAAAGGTGACTTGCAGTCAGTTCTTCAGCCATGAAATGGAGAAGATCATGGCTTAATCCCTGTTTTTAATTTAATACCTCTTATTGGGTTTTTAGATTAAATAATGGAAGATTTCTTCCCAAGACATGCATTCCTGCTTCTAGAAGCACCATCATTGTCCCAAGAGAAACTTTTTATTTTTTATTTTTTTAATAAAATCTGTTTCTGAGGATGTTTTGGTCAAACAATAAATAAGGGCAGTAGAGAGAGCAGCAGTCCATTTGTTCATATAAAGATTAGATTAGAAACTAGGAAATGAGTGGAGAAGATTTTTGGGGGTTGAAAAAATCTTCTTGGTTTCTGTCCTTGAGAGAACACAATGGCGGGGAAAATGGAAAGTCAATGCTGTATTGAAATAGGAGAATTTGGAATTCAATATACATTCTATTTGAGCGACACAAAATTTATTTTCAGTAATTTAATATATTTGAATTATTGTTAATCTAATACTTTGTGGATAATCACCTGCTCAAATTACATCTTTAAATGTACTGTATCAGATGTGACCTTATAAACACATTTATAAACAAAGTTTTTATGATACTAACATGTCAGCATGACTGGAATGCATGGACTGGTTACTAGCATGTCAGCATGACTGGAATATCAGGAATGCTTCCTGTTTTTCCAGAAAGTTTATTAGAAAAACTGTTTTTCCATTCTTCTTTTCTCCCCTCTTGTTACAAAAAAAATCTAGCTCCAATTTAGGGAGATACTGGCATAATATGAAGAGACGTGCTTGGAGTTGTAGTTAGGCTAACAGTTCTCCTAGCCGTTTAGCACTGTTCCAGAGGGCTATTTGCAGCAGTCTCTGAGTTGGGGGTATCAGGAGTTCTGAATTTAAAGATGGGACCAGCCTATAGAATTGCAAATAGTTTCTCTGGAAATGATTCCCTCAGTGTTTAATTTTGTAAGATAAAATACTTGCAGTGTTCTGACCTACATAGAAGTTATGCCTTGTCATCTTAAGCAGTACATTCAGATGTTAGGATCATAACATTTGTACTTAGCAGAAAAGAAAGAGAATTGCCACTTTGGTGCCTTGACTTGACAGGCTGAGCAAAACCCAAATAGCTCATCTCGTACAAGGTTATAAGCTGATGTTAATGTTTTGAAGTATTTAAAGTTCTGGTTGAAATTGAGATGATTTAAAAACAATCCATGTCCCAAATAAGTAAGATGTGAGTTGAGTGGGTGGGAAGCATCTTGATACTCAATTGACTGTTCAAATCTGGCTGGTTGTCATGTCACAGATGGCTGTGCATGCATGTTGGGGGCAGATGTAATGGATAGAACAGGCTGGGGGTCACCTTCCATCCTGCACTGAGCAAGTGGCATCATCTGCTGCCTTGGCTGCCCTTTGCAGTTGTCGGCTGACTCCGACACACCCTGGATGTACTTAGGATATTGGGAATAGAGATGGTTGTATTGGGGAGGGGAGTTTGGGACTTTGCCAGACACCTGCTGTCCAGGGGATTGGCCTGCAAGGGATTTCAGCTACCAAGGAGGACAAGAAGAAGAGTTCATTTGTGTTTTGAGTATATTGCAAGAGCTGGTCCAGCTCTTCTGCTGTGTAGTCATGCTTACAAGCACTGTTGCATGAATGACAAGCAGAATGCAAAACATGAGGCATTCTTAAAACACTGTAATGAGGACAGCAGCACATTTTTGATCTCCGGTATTCCATAGAAGTGGGTCTGTGTTTCCCCATCAAGGTCACAAGACATCATTGTTTCCCTAGACGTGGAGCTACCGAGACAAATATTTGGTAGGGATTTCCATCCATGTTATATAATAATTGGGTCAAAATATGTCATGCTAATTGAATGCTCCAACACTGGAAGTTTTTGTGTGAGCCCCCCAACCTGAGATTGAGAGCCTTCCTAAAATCAGTAAAAGTTGCAGTCGGGTATAGAGGGTATTGATAACATAACATTTTCTTCCTAACTGTAAGTACTTTCTATCCATATGCGAGATAGAGATTTGAGAGAAGAGGTGGTTCAATGCTAGGAAAGTTCTGGGTAAGAACAAGATTTCAGGTTTCAAAGAATAGGAAAAAAACAACAACAACACTGTAGTCCTGACGATTACAGAAAAAGAATAAATGCTGCATCCAACAATTTCTTTCAGCATGAACTGACTGATAGATTTCATGCCCGCAAAAGAACTTTTTTCCTTTCCCTTTTAAATGTAAAACACAGTCCTTATTTTGCTCCAGTATTTCTCAGTATCTCAGAAAGTCCCTTCCTCCTCTCTCTTTGGCCATTAGAACATGACCATCCTTACTGGAGGATTGCATGATACCGTCACAATTCAAAATGCTCATTGCAGCAGATGTGCAAAACTCAGCATTTTGGGCATGGAGCATTCTAGAGAACTCTGGAGTGTTCCATTTACTCAGCAGACCATGCTGAATCTCCTGCCAGGTTATGTCTGAATCCACTTTCCTTGAAACGGCTTGATCTGAAAGGGAAATGGAACATTTTGGACTTCACAAAAACAAAAAGTAGACGTTTTGCACATAGCTTGACCACATCTGTGAAGTAGAATTAATTCTTTGACATCTGAATTAACTGAATTTCAAGTTCTTTTTTTTTTTAAGTGAAATGATTTCATTTTTAGTACTTCCATTATTTGCATAATATATATTGAAGGCAGGGTTGAGCTTCCCTGGTAATAGCGTTGAGATTTGCAGTAAAATAGTGTCACTTGAGATTAGGTTCTATTTACTGAGTCATCTATGGCAGTTTAAAAGTTTCCCCAAGTCATCCAGTAACACCAGAAACATTTTAAAAAGACACCAAATAAGTAAAATGCATATCTTAATACTTGGAGATGAGAGTTCATTGAACAATAATGTTGTAGGGGCAGCAGCTTTAATTTTTAGTTAAATGTAAATAATATAAACCAATCAACTCAGAATTCTCACTCAAGGCACAAATAACCAGGGTCAAATTATTCTACTTCAAACACATCATGTGAAAACTTGACTCTCTGGAAAATACTTTACTGTTGGGAAAGTTGGAAAGAAAAAAACCCAGGACAACCAGGAGCAAGGTGGATATTCTCAGTTATAGTGGCAATCAGTACACCATTGGGAGACCTGAAGGACTAGTCTGATCTTCATGGAGAAAATCAATCTGTGTGGTTGCTAAGAGTCAACACTGACTTAATGGCACGTAATCAATCAAATAATATAAAAGACGTCTGTCTGAGAGCCTGAGGGACTCTGCCAGATTGTGTGAAGCAGTAGTAGGCCATATGAAGCCTGTGGACAACCTTGCAAATATTTTGTTGAAGTCTTTGCTAAGTGCGTTGTGCTAGGTGACTTTTGGCCCAAAGTTACTTAGCGCCGAACATCCTGGTGGTGGTAAGGAGTAATTTCATGACAATGTCTTCCCTTAAATGATGACCACAGCAGCCATTTTGTAAATAGGAGGCTGTCATGTAGCATCCCTTTGCTGGGGGAGGGGGGGGGGAGAAAGAGGCAGCAAGACTTGCTCTTAAAATTCCAGAGGAGTCCCCTGGTCCAAAATTAGTGGCCTATTCTTGACATGGGTAGTACTGGACAAGCTGGACAAGTGGGTGAGTTCATACCTTGTGTTTTAAGACCCTGGTGTGTTTACCATGATTATAGATTCTTCCGCGAATGGCTGGACTATCACAACATGCTAAATCAGAACCAAACAAACCCTGTTGTAGCTTAGAATTACATGTGAACCAAGTTCCTTCGGTTCCTAATGTACTTTAATGTTATCCAGCAAGCTTTGGGCATTCCTGCTTCATCTTTGCTTTGATGATAAGCCAGACCTAGAAAAACTAGCTTGCCTAAAACTGCTTGTCCTCTCTCACTGAACAGGAATTTAAAGCTCCATCTTTTCAATCTAGCCCCAGGATTCTGATGCTTCTTGTATTCTGCCAATTGGCAGGTTCTTAACTATGCTCAGCGTAAAAACAGGAGGTGCTTTTTGGTGTGAATTATTTTATGACCCCGCTGTACTTAGATCTGCAGATATTTTATGCAAAACCTATCAGGTTGTGTGCCAAAAAAACCCACGTGAATACTGTCACCTACATAGATTATGCTATTTAGGGAAATCAGCCTATAAAGGCTTATATTGTACAACATTTTCTAAATAAATTGAGAGGCAAGGAATTAGCACATACTGCACTCTCCTAACTACTGGAAAATCAGCTTATCCCTGTTCTCCTGCCTGTAACTTGCCTGAGTCCTTACTTGTACAATTTCAAATTTATCACTAGTCATGGTTCCAAGCTATTTGGAAAATTGGTGATGAGTTTTTTAATTACATGCTAATTTGAATCAGGTAAAATCTTATTTCTTCACTAAAGCAAATAAACAAATCTATCTTACATGGAAAAGAAGTAAAGTTTCTTGATTGCTACTATTTTGATTTGGGTAAAAAGATATTTCTTGATTTCAGAATACTATTACCGGTAGAGCAACCACTGCTCTATTATACTGTGCAAAGGGTTCTTATGTACTACATTTAATCTTCCAAAATGTCATTTACATGGGAAAGATATCCAGAAGAAGCAGAAGAAGCTGATATATTTCATTACTTTGAGCTGGGAAAGAAAACAAAATTTTGCTGGTTCCCAGAAAAGCAGAATTGAAGTCCTGAAGAGAAATTATATTTATATATATAAATTACTCATAGTTACTGAGAAGATCTGTGAGTTGAAATCCACACATCTTAAAACTACCAAATTGAGAAATGCCACTGTACTCTAATGAACAAAAATTACCTGTACCTAAAAGTAGTGCTTATCTCTGGAAGCAATCTTCCCCTAACCAGAAATAACTTGAGGGTTCTAACCGATATTAGTACCTATTTCATTTTATTTACATAGTTAAGCCCTACACTAGAGGATTTTTGTCCTTGTTCTCCAGCAACATGAATCAGACAAACGCACCAGTCCAATGTTTGCCTAGAAGTGGCCTGCATTGATGTACATCGGGGAAAAACCTAACCAATTGCATTGTTGTAGAAATGTCCTAGGCACACATACTTAACTGTAAGATTCTGATTCTTCTGGCTCCCTCTGCAACCATTAGGCTTTGTTTCTGGAGTTCAAGTCATAAAATTGTAATCCAAAATATCCCTGTTTAAGCACTCAGCTGCATTCTTAGTTCATGATGAAATTTGCTGAGGCTGTTTTTAGTACTTGTTTCTTTTCATACAGTCTTCTGCATCTCACCAGTCCTCCCCTCCCCTCCCCTTCCCTCCCCTCGTCTCTGACCTTGGGTTCCCCTTAGCTGACGTCTCTTTACCTCTGTTGTCCCGTCCCTTCCCGTCCCGTCCCGTCCCTTCTCTTCCCTTTTCTTCTCTTTGACCTTGGGTTCCCCTTAGCTGACGCCTCTTTACCTCTGGCTGTTGTAGCAGCAGCAGCAGAAAACTGGGCCAGGCTGTCAGGACAGATCAGAATCTCTTCTGCCTCAGTGCTCACCTTCTCTGCATGTAGCTTTGGTTACATTGGATTGGGGGTGAGAAGACGGCTGCATGCATGCTAGGCCGCGAGGGATTACTCATTGCTCAGATGTGGCCAAGCTTCAAGGCACAGGAGAGCATGCTGCATGGGTGGCCAAGTGAGGCATAAAGTAGGATCTGGTCCTCTTTTTTTTTCAAGGGCTGCCAGTTGTGGTGGAATGACTTCCATAACACCTGACGCCCAAGCTCGGTTCATTACCTCAGAGTCTACCTTTGAGGCAGAATCTCAAGGGACACCTCACAGTTCAGCCCTCTTTCTCCTTCCTACTATTAGACCAAGGATGGAAGAAAGGATAACCAGGGCAGCCTCCAACCAACCTCTCAAATCGTCAGTTCCAATCAAGATAATAGTTTATTGAACCTCAACCTTGTATAGGTACCTGGGAGGCAAAGGAGATAAAGATGGCAGCATGCCCAATATATAGCATCTATAGTAGTTTTATTTAGTAAATCTAAACCTGCTACAAATACTATATGCCTATTCTCTAAAAATGATTAGAAATGATTCATTGATTTGAAATGATTACGTATACCAAGGTAACTAAAATTATGCTCCAAAACTAACTAATTCTAACTATATTCTAAATAAATTGAGCAGATTCAGTTGGGTTCCTCCCCCCCCCCCCATCATTTGCATAAAGTATTCTTCTTCTGGTAACCTTGTTTAGGGACTAGAACTTTGCAAATTTACTGAAGTGTTATTTCCTGGATATTGAAAGTCTTAATAGTACCTTCCTGAGAGTACCATTTAAGTGGTGTGTGCATATTTCTTTTGTCTCCCCTGCCAGCAAGTTATGAAGTCTAGAAATTTGCTTTAAAAAAAATGGAGAAGGGGAATTTGATCCTCAGAATGCAAAGTTCTGTGCTCTCCTTGATAATTGTGGTCACCTAATATGTACAAATACTCCTGCTTGTGTGATTGTTTAAAGGCAGGCTTGTTTCCCTATGAGACTGGGAAAGAACATTCTAGTGATCTCTCTTGGGTCATTTTTCCCTTCCATTTCTCGTATCCCTTCCAAACATAATAACTTCTTCTAGTCAATGCTTCATTTGCATGACATACCTAAAGTATGTGAGTTTCTAATTGCTGATCATTGCTTGGGGAGCAATCAGTTTATGATTGGCCCTGGACCAATTGATACAGTTTATTCTTGCAGATCCTAGGACTCTTTAGTCATTTTCAAATCTATAATTCAAATGCCCTTTCTCTGGCCTTTTAGCATCCAGTGTTTACACATATACGTAATCTTGGAAAGGCCATTGCTTATTTTAGCTGTTCTTGCTTTAGCTGTCATCAAAATGTCTTTATTCGGCATGATTTGCCCAAGTTTGTCATTGGCTTTGTGCATAGGATTGATTCCTTTTGTCCATCTTTATTTGTACTTGAGCCCAAGAAGACGAAACAACCTACTGTTTTCACCTTTATCCACCTTCTCCTGCACTAAGCATGCAGGAATATTCTGTCCTATTAATATAATAATATTAACCCAGATTTTTATTTTCCAGATTTTCTTGTGTAATGAATTCTTTTAAGTTACCTAATTTTAACTAACAGTATAGTGAATTGTCTGTCTCCAGGAAACTATTACTTTTTTGACCTGTAATTTTGATTCCAGCCATCTTTGTTGTGTACATTAAACAAATTACAAAAATAATCTACATCTTCATCTCCTATTTTAAAGCGCTTTAGTTTTCTTTCAGTTCTTCAATTTTTTCTTCAATGTAAAAATTCCTGCGAAAAATAATCAGGTGTTCTAGAACAGACTTAATACGTTCTGCTGTGAGCTACACAAAGCTCTTGTTGTAATAAATGAAGCCAAGGTAAACCTATTTCATGTACTTCCTTGTTCTCTCCATTATTAATTTAATTTTAGCTATCTGATCTCATGTCCCACTGCCTTTTCTGAACCTGCCTGTTCACTTAGCATTTCTCTCTTACATTTAGGTTTATTCTTCACTGTAAGCAAAATTTTGCGTATGTGTGGAATTCATCTAAAGGTTCAGTAATTTACACATGTTCTTATATCTCCTATTTCTTGCACAGACACATTGGTCTTCGTCATTGTAATCTTCTCCATATTTATTGACAGTTAGAGATAGCTTTAACTATCTTTTTCCTATAACTAAACTATAGGAAGTATTTCATCTGCCTCTGTTATTTATCTATTTTGCAGATGGTTTATTGTCTGACATACCTCACTTTCTAGTGAAGCTGATTCCTGAATATTTTGTTTCTTCACAAATGCTTCTGTCATTGTATGATCTTACTTATCAGAGTTTCAGTATATATAGTCTATCCATTTTCCTTTGAGCTTCGAGCTTTGATCAGTGGTGATATCCAGGTACAGAATTGTATTTGAGCTGCTCAAAGCAGAAGTTGACAATAAACAAACAACAATATTTTCAAAACTAACTTTCTGCTTTGTTGCAATTGTCCAGTTGAGAAGTTCCTTTGATTCTGGGTTTCTCCAACTTGCATTCTAACCATCCATAGTACATCCTTAATTTAAATCTAGCACCTCTTTCAAGCTGCCACTGAATTTTGTGATGTCTTCCTCCATTGCATTTGTAGTAGGTACATATATTTGTATCATACGGAGGTTTACTGGCTATTTATTAAATTTTAATAGGTAAGAAAGATCCTCAGCTAGTTATGAAAACTGTTAAAATCAGGCCACAGTGTGCTCCCAGTCAGTTGCAGGATTGCTTTGAAACCACTGAGTGGAGCATATTCGAACATCTATAACTGCATGAATATATCAATACCGTACTCTCATATATCAAAATGTGCACAGATAATGTAACAGTGGAAAAGTGCATCAGAATCTATGGGAACTGTAAACCCTGGGTGTCTGCAGAGGTACGGATACTTCTGAGAGCCCGGAATTCCACCTTTAAGGCAGGGGACAGAGAAAAATACAATGAGGCCAGGGCAAACTTACGAAGAGGCATTAAAAAGGCAAAACAAAAATATAAGCAAAAGGTGGAGAACCATCTAGCAGACAACAACCCGAAGCAAGTGTGGCAGGGACTGCAACACCTAACCAATTACAAGGGCAATATGACGAAGACAGTCAACTCTGATGCCTCGTTGGTAGAGGAGTTGAACACCTTCTCTGCCCGCTATGAGGTGAAAAGACCTGACCCTGTAGCCCCAGCCTACCGGCCCTCCAACTCCCAGTCACTCATCTTGTACGAACACCAAGTGAGAGCTGTATTGAAGGCCGTGAACTCTAGTAAAGCTGCAGGTCCAGATGGGGTGCTGGGGATAGTGGTAAAAACTTGTGCTGATCAAGTAGCAGAGGTCCTAACAAGGATTTTTAACATCTCCTTGCAAACAGCCAGTGTTCCATCATGCTTGAAAGTAGACACTATCATCCCAGTTCCAAAGAAAACAGTGATTAACAGCCTGAACGACTACAGACCTATTGCACTAACGTCTGGAGTGATGAAGTGCTTCAAGAGACTGGTTCTTCAACACCCTAGGTCATGCCTCCCACCAAATTTCGACCAGTTTGCCTACAGGGGGAATAGGTCAGCAGGGGATTCCATGGCTACTGCCCTACATTCTGTAGCAAGTCATCTAGAGAAAACCTGGGAAATACGTCAGAATGCTTTTCATAGCTTTCAGCTCAGCCATTAACACCATTCTGCCGACCATCCTCATTGAAAAGTTGACTGACTTGAATTTTCCTTCTCTCACCTGTGACTGAATTAAAGACTTTTCTGATGGACTAGCCACAAACAGTGAGGGCTGGATCCTTTATATCCTCCTCCCTGAAGCTCAGCAGTGGCTCGCCTCAGGGCTGTGTGCTCAGTCCCTACCTGTACTCATTTTACACATACGATTGTGTATCTTCTGACCCATCTAATGTGATTATCAAGTTTGCAGATGATGCCACCGTACTGGGTCTTATTACAGGAGGTGACGAATTAGGATACAGGTCCAGAAGTTAACCACATGGTGCCTAGGAAACAACTTGCACCTAAACATCAGCAACACCAAGCAGATGATGCTAGACTTCCAGAAGAAGAGAGAGGAACCTGCCTCATTTTACATAAAGGGGGGTTATGTGGAGAGGGTCTCCTCTTTCAAATTCCTGGGAATCCATCTTATGAAGATCCTGTTCTGACCTAGGCTTCCTTAGAAGGTATACAGCACAAACTTAGTCCCGGCAAACCTCTTTAATTCATACGGCTATGAATTATTGTCATTCCCAGTCAAAAGGCTTATCACAAAATCTTGCAGGGGGAGTGTTTAGAAACACTAACCTTATCTCCCTTGGAATGCTGCCAGAGAACTAATTGCTACACACAGGGCAAGGCCAAACTTAGCACAGAGTCAAAGAGCTTTTACCAACCAGATGAACTAATTGCTTCCTGCAAAAGCTCATGTCCTGTTCACTTCTCTTTTATGTCTTATGGGAGACATCTCCAACCCTTACTCCCAAATCGACCCTGTTTTCTTAATTGCTCCTGTCTCCTGGCAGATCTGCGCATGCGCACACTGGGAACAGGCTCACACTGTTGACACTGCCTCGCTGCTGTCAGACTCCGGAGACTCTGGAGGCAGCAAAGAACTATCAGATGGCCTCGGCCCCCTCTCTGCCTTCAATGCAAAGCCCTCGTCTGAGCTTTCCCCAGCCCCCAGGACTGGCCCAAGTTCCTCCCCAACCTCCTCACTTTCCGAATCTGCTGCCAGTTCTGCTGGCCGCCAGCCGGCCACAACAGATTCACCTGGAAAAATAATACGATCCAGGTGGTCAAGAAGGCTCAACAGAGACTCCATTTCCTCAGGATCTTGCAGAAAAACAAGGTACAACAATGACTGATGACCTCCTTCTACCAGTCTATGATAGAAAGTGTCCTCACATATTTCATTACAATATGGTATGCTGGCCTAACAGCCGCGGATAGAAAGACATTACAAAGGGTGATGAGTACAGCACAAAATATCATGAGTTGTCCCCTGATCTCAGTAGATGAAATTGCTAGGACTTGATATCTTAGCAGGGTGAGGAAAATCCTTAGGGATGATTTTGCACGATGGATGATGCATCGGGCAGGAGATATAGAAGCATAGCCAGTCGAATGAATCGTGAGCTGTCAGACTTCTGAATTCAACATAATACCATAACTATTTAGTATGACAGACTTGCAGGGCCAGCACAACGTGTGACATGTTTACACTGGTGTAATATAAGGTAATGTAATGTTATGCACATATATGTATAAAGGATTGTGTGTCTCTTAGTAAGATCTATTGGGTTAGGGGTTTTTTTTTTCTTTCTTTCACTTATGGATTATTGAGATGTATTTTGTGTTTGGGTGGACTGCTCTAAGGGAGGCTCATCCAATCTCATTGTACATATATTGTGCATTGACAATTAAGGTTTGAATTGAATTTGAATTTGAATTGAATTGAATATTGCTTATTGGGCCTGGATCCTTGTAAAGGGCAATCCAATTCAATCTGAAGTAGCCGGTTTCTAAGATACCCTAGGGATATGCAATATGGGCTTTATAATTTAATTCCAGCACTTCGAACTGGCCTACAAATCTATTGGTAAACAATACAGCCAATGGATTATTGGTATTGCATGGCTTCTTTCTGCTGATAGCCTGGCTGCTCTACTAATTACAGTTGCCAAATCCTCTTCAAGGCAGCCCCATTACAGCAAATTGAGGCAGTCTAAACACCGTGATAACCACATGAGTCAGCTTCACTAGGTCTTTGATGTGTCATGTCCTTATTACTGACGGTGCTTGGCTTGGAAGCTCCGCTGGTGTGTAAACAACCTTTTGCAGTGTAACATTTCAAGGAATTGATCTTTAGACAAGATGCATAGTTCCCAGCTCTTCTTTGCACTGGGAAATAGAGGGTTAAAGAGACCCTGATTGGCCCATCCAAGTTGAAAATAGGTTTCTTGTTAAAAATTGCTGGATTCACCATAAATTAGTGTAGCAGTGTTCTCCTGCTGTCTCTTTTAGCAAGAGCAAAATTTTAGAAGAAACTTTGCATATTATAGTCATGTATTTCTCTAATTAGAGCCAATAGCTGGTCTCCGTCTTTTTGGTTTATATATGGTTTTTTAAAAAGGTGGAAGTACATGCCTAAATCAATCACGTCTACAACTTCCCCTGCTCTTCCCTCACCACCACCTCAGTTATGTGATGCCATTTTGAAGTAAATGAATGCCTTCTCTCCTTAGAAAGAGTAGATGAAAGACAGACAGAAGGTAGCAGTTGACCTATGGATAGACGGCGCATTCAGCTGAGATTCAAACCTGGCCTTCCCATATTGCAGGCTCAGTGTTCTCTCCATCTAAGTATTCCCTCCAACTTGAATCAGCTTGGCTTTTAACTTCTCCCTTTGGCGCCACAACAGAAGGATACTGCTCGCCAAGCCATTTATCTTTGTTCTGTTGCAATTAGGCTTGAAGATTTTAAGATTCTGATTCTTCTTCTCGCTTTTTTTTTGGCTTTCCCTTAAACATGGGCAGGATTGGGGGGGGAGTTATTCAACTGCAAAGATTGAATGGTGTGCATGCATGTGAGCAATATTGTAGCAGAAATATCCTGCCCATCTTACAAGATCCTGCCATTAGAGAGAATGGAAGGCCAACTGGGGTGGTGCCTATTGGCACTGGGACTAACGGGCACAGTTCCATCTTGACACTAGGGCAGGCCAAGTTAGCTTTCAAGGACAGGAGTAGAATTGTGCTGATTTTATAGAATAAAATGCTCCTGCCAACGTGCATTCCCTCATACCAGGGGTGAAATCCAGCAGGTTCTGACAGGTTCTGGAGAACCGGTAGCGGAAATTTTGAGTAGTTCGGAGAACTGGCAAATACCACCTCTGGCTGGCCCCAGAGTGGGGTGGGAATGGAGATTTTGCAATATCCTTCCCCCAGGAGTAGGGAGGGAATGGGGATTTTGCAGTATCCTTCCCCTGCCACGCCCACCAAGCCACGCCCACAGAACTAGTAGTAAAAAAAATTGGATTTCACCACTGCCTCATACCATCAGAGCTGAAGTGTGAATGAGAGAGAAATCTCCCAGTCCCTAGGAAACTCAGGTAATCACATGCAACTATCATCTTTTTCTCTGTAGAATTTCAGGACCACCTGGTCTCCAACATCCGCAATAAAAAAGGAAATTCTCTTTCACATTGGGGGTCATTTTCTCAGCTTGGACTCTGTGCAAGTTGAGATTGAAGCAAACATCTAAATGGTGTTAAGCTAGGAATCCTCTCCAGAGCTGGAGGTACGGACAAACAAGAGCCAGAGTGAAGGAGCTTTGAAATAAAACTGCTCAAGGGACAACTATTTAGAAATGCTGTATCAACAAAAATCGGATAAAGATGGAAAGATTTTCTGCTTAGTTGATTAACAGTTGGATCAGAAGGACCAGCATTTTCCTCCTTTAGAAAATATTCCTCTTTTGAATTATAATTCCAGTTCTGCCAAACTTTTGCAATCAGATGAGCATCTTGCCAATTCTATTTCCTTTATGTTAGTTAGGAGGGTGCTAATTCTCTTCACTAAACAAGGAGAAAGTGTCAAAAGACCAGAGGGGTGGCTAACTTGGTTCTCTAGACATTGTGGGACTTTCTCTAAGGTTCCAAATCTCTTCTTTTGTTGGTATTCACCCACCCCTGGCCTACCCAGCCATGTCTATGACTCCTAATACTTTACGGTTAGACAGGTGGAGAAATATAATAGAACTGCTGTTGAATATTACTGGTCTCTAAATTTTCAAGGATTCTTTGTGCAGCAATATTTTTGCTTAAGTATTTACAAGAAGTAAAATGTGGGTAAGAGCTGAAGATGTAAGTAAAGTTCAATTTTGTTAAATTTTTACATTTGTTTAAATTGAGGATTACCTAAATCTTTGTTATTTGTTTGACTGGGACTAACTTGTATGAGGAGGAAGACGAGAGAAACATATTAGGTCTTAGGAATGCTTTCAACTAAGCGCCAAATAATTGAGGCCTTTGAACTATGGTGCTGGAAAAGACTCCTGCGAGTCCCTTGGACTGCAAGGCGATCAAACCGGTCAGTCCTAGAGGAGATCAACCCTAAAGAGACTGCTCTTTAGAAGGCCAGATCCTGAAGATGGAACTCAAATACTTTGGCCACCTAATGAGAAGGAAGGATTCACTGGAAAAGAGCCTAATGCTGAGAACAATTGAGGGCAAAAGAAGAAGGGGACAGCAGAGAATGAGGTGGCTGGATGGAGTACTGAAGCAGTCAGCGTGAGCTTAAATGGACTCCGGGGGATGATAGAGGACAGGAAGGCCTGTAGGAACGTTGTCCATGGGGTCGTGATGGGTCAGACACGACTTTGCATCTAGCAACAACAATGCTTTCAACATAATTTGGAAGACTTTATTGAACGTCACATGAACATAGCTATCCTTTGCTATTCATTAAAGCACCTAACTACTCTTTCAATCTTCAAAATACTTCAAGAGATGCGATAACATTAATGGTGGACTTCTTAAAACAGGGACTTTTTTGGGGGTGGGTGGGAAAGTCTCAGAAAAGCCAGGTTGCTTTAATGAATAATAGAAAGGTGTAGTGCTCACACAGTCTGAAGTGCTTTTTTCAAATGAATTTTGAAGCCCACACAATCCTAATCTGGACTGCAAATACTCATAGTATGCTGTATCTGCCAGGAAAGTGTAGTTTGTGTGCGTTGTGTGTGTGCATTTTCTGTTCTGCATTTCACAAAATTGAGAGCATCATCTCTGTTCTCGTACATGTAAGTTCATTAGGTCTTATGGCTATTCTATGTGAGAAAAATCTGCCCTAGATTGAACCCACTCTGTACTCTTTTACAGCTGTGAATTGAGGGGAAAGTATTCTTTTCTCATTTTCTCACAAAGGAATCTGTGTTAAACCTCAGAATTCCTTGTGGTATATGGCCAAATCTATTTTGAGACAGGTGTGACTTCATTTTTTTTTAATGGGCTATTTGTTGATGGTGCCTAACTCTAACCCTTTCCTTTCTGCACAGTGGGGAGGGAAGAAAAAAAACCCAAAGGACCTGTTTCCAAGGTGAACCTCCTTCTTCCATTTCTTCAAACAAGACATTCTGCTATGACTTATTTATAGTATGTCTAACTTTTCAAGAAAGTGCAGAGGTTTTTCTGATGCTCGTTAAATTGCTCGTAGCATTTTTGTGAGCTGAAGCATTCTAATTCCCAGATTGGCAACCAAAGGGAGGAGGGAGGATCCAACTGTCTTAGAACCACAGAGTGTTCCTTGAGGGCACACATGAACTTTTGTCTTAAGTCCAAGACTTTGGTTCAAGGATGGCCAACCTTTTTGCAGCCAGAGTCTGCACTGTTAACAAACTTGACCTTTGAAGGCCATAGAAGGAACATGGCAGTGACATAACCAGAGAAGCAATGGCAATGTTTTCTTCAGATTGGAGTGGGAAGTGTATATATTATATATCTTATTCACTGTTTTGGTGAAATTATCTTAGGGAAGGCCTCCAGGGGCCACAGAAAAGAGAACCAAGGCAGGTGTAGCTCATCCTGGCTCAAGGCTTTGGAGTTTAGAAATGATGAGTGGAGCTAGAGATGTCTCCTTGCTGCTGCTGCATCATGATTGATGGATATTTTCTCCACCGGCCTGACTGGTGTCCTACAGAAGAGGGAGAACAGCAAAGCTGGAAGACTCAATCAATTTGCTTATCAAGCAGCGCCATTCAGCAACATGTCAAAACAAGGACCATAAAGGCAGGATAAGGATTAACAGTGGGACAGCAAATTTATATGATTGCAATACAGTTTTCTGTCAATTTGAGGATTAGTGGGTAGGATTTTAACTCAATGGGAGAGGCCCTGACATCCAGAAACTACTACAATGCATTATCGGAGCCGAAAAAGATATAGCAAATTATTAACCGATATTCAAGAGTTATTTCTGAGTCTGGATCAGTGGTGGGTTTCAACCGGTGCTACCACCGGTTCGCATCATGCACGCGCTTCGCGCACGTATGTAGTTATGGAAGATGCCATGTAAAGGCAAAAAGAAATCTTGCTGTCACTGGAATTTGTCAAACATAATGATAATTTAGAGAAGCTGAGCTGTGCTCAGTTTATAACTCCCCCCCATCCTCTCTTTGTGGAAAGAGATACCCTTCTTCAAAGCTATTAAAGTAAAATGTGGAGATTGATTGATTGATTGATTGATTGATTGATTGATACAGATATAGATTAACAGAGTTGGAAGGGACCTTATAGGTCTTCTAGTCCAACCCCCTGCCCAAACAGGACACCCAACACCATTTCTGACAAATGGCAGTCCAGTCTCTTCTTGAAAGCCTCCAGTATGAAGCTCCCACAACTTCTGAAGGCAAGCTGTTCCATTGGTTGATTGTTCTCACTGTCAGAAATTTTCTTTTTATTTCTAGGTTGAATCTCTTCTTGATCAGTTTCCATCCATTATTCCTTGTCTGGCCTTCAGGTGCCTTGGAAAACAGGTTGAACTCCTCCCCTCTGTGGCAGCCCCTCAGATATTGGAACACTGCTATCATATCTCCCCTGGTCCTTCTCTTCACTAGACTAGCCATGCCCAGTTCCTGTAACAGTTCTTCATATGTTTTAGTCTCCAGTCCCCTAATCATCCTGGTTGCTCTTCTATGTATTTTTTCTAGAATCTCAACATCTTTTTTATAGTGTGGTGGCCAAACTGGATGCAGTATTCTAGGTGTGGTCCCTCACTTAATCTTGATTGTATCCCTCTGCATTTTAGGATTACATTGGCTTTTTTGGCTGTTGCAGCACACTGCTGACTCATATTTAGCTAGTTGCCCATTATGTGCCATCAAATGATTGTTGACTCTTACAACCTTGTAGATTTTCTCCAGGACTATCTTCACATAATGTGTCTGAAGTAGGATAATTTGAGCCAAGTTATTTGGGCCTTGATTGAGTACTCCAAGGCTTTTTTAAAAAATCAGGAATCTTCTCCAGCACCAAAGCTCAAAAGCATCAATACTTTTTCCATCCTGATTTTTTAGAGTCAAGACAAAGGAGTGGGGAGGGAATATATATTTTGTAAATTAAGATGATTCCCATCTTTTTCTGAATATTTCTTTCCATTTTTCACCCAGTCTTGGAAAATGATCCAGGGGAATTCAGAAAGTTGTTTATTGTATTATGGGGATCAAACTACTGTCACAGAATTGAAATTCAAACCTTTGGGATTGCACTACGAAGAAGCTGGGCCCCTCTATAGCTCTTGCCATTGGATCTTGTAGTTATCGTCTTAACTCTGGGATCCTGCTTATCCTGGCCTGCCCTCCCATTATATGGTGAAGCAACTCATTAGAACCTTTTTAAAGTCCCTTTGTTGGTGTCTGGTCAGCAGGATGGCCTCACTGTGAGGCAAGACAGCATCTTTGGCAATGAATGTTGCATTGCTTTCCTCTCGTCTTATTTTATGTTATCTCCTCTCCATGCAGCTGAGTATTTCTTTGTTCCCCCTGTTTAATATCAAATGTTAAGTTTCAGAAACTAAATCAGGATATAAATGTACTGTAGATGTAGATCTTTAGGCAGTAAAGATAAAGAGTGGAAAGTTGATGAATGGCTGTTGAAATTTCAAAATTTCAAAAGATTAAACAGGAGAGATAAGCAGCATAGAGAGTCAGGGGAGAGCATAAGTCAGTGATGGCGAACCTTTTTGGCACCTAGTGCCCAAACTGGAATGTGTGCATGCATGCGTACATGCCGGAGTGCCAGAAACGGAAGACCAGCTGGCCGGTGCCCATGCGTGCGGCGGCCATGTGGTCTTTGCACACGCCAGAGCGCCAGAAACCCAAATACCAACTGGCTGGCATGCGTGCTCACAGATAGGGCTCTGCGTGCCACCTCTGGCATGTGTGCCATAGGTTTGCCATCATGGCCGTAAGTGAATCATCCAAATTCCACAACTGAATTGAAGTCCTATGACATTCTGTGGGCACTGATCAAGGACTTTTTCTACTCTAAACATGCATAGCACAGCGGTAGTAACCTTGGTTCACTTTTATATATAAGTATATGTAAGTGCTGTCCCAAATTCTCCCCTCCCTCCCTCCCCCCCATCTTTCTCTGTGTATGCATATGTGTATTTATATTTTTAAGTGAACTGCTTGTCAAGACTGAGTATTGGAAATATTTGGGGAGTGTTGGGCCAGCCCAAACAAAACTTAACATGAAAATGAGTTGGTATAATTTTTAGTGATCTGTGCTGCTTAAGATGTAATGTTCTTTCTTTCTCCTACCCCATCCGCCTAAGATCATTGCAAGGAAAACTATTTTGCAGTCAGAATCTTCATCCCTTCTGTGACTAATACTTTACTTCATTTTCATTTTTGCCTCCACAATGTGCCTTGAGTCACATTTTTGCCTCTAGAATGTGCCATCTAGTTATGCTACTTTTGTACCACTCTTATGTCCACTACCACACCACAGACATTCCCTTGTGGCCTCTCTTTTCTGACATATACCCGTGGCAGTGTTCCAGTCCATACTTGAACTTAAAATATAGTATTAAAGGACCGTTAAATAAATATCCAATGAGCAATGGTACAATCTGATGCATTTTGTAATGTCAGGTGTCCCAAATAATTCCTGAGCAATGGGAAGGGGGGATGTTGCATGGTGACCAGGCAGAAAAAGAGTCAAATCTCTTGCCTATTACATAGCACAGTTCCCTCTACTGTACTAAACCTGGATGATTCAAGGGAGTCAAAACAACGGACAAGAGGTGGATTGCCCAGTGACGCCACCAGCTTATGAAGCTCTCCCATTGTGTCTCTCAGCAGCTCTTTGAATCGCTTTTGAACAGGAATTTACTGCTCATCCAGATGTTGCTTGGACAGTCAGTTATTCAGACTCATCCAAGTCTTTGAACTAGGGGTTGACTTGGTGAACTGGAGGGCAAGGTGTTTGCTTTCTCCCTTTGCTAGCCAGCTGTCCTAGCCTTGGTAGCCATTCCCCAGAAGTGACAGAGGAAGTGAGTTCTGACAGATGGTTAAGTCTATCCAGGTCTAATTGTTGGTTAAAAGCACCACCCATCATAGCAGTGCTGTAATTAGCAGATGGTTTTTCCCCTGGTTGGTGACATTAAGAGGGTGGAGGAGGAACAGAAAATGAGGAGACCGTCTTCTGACTATCAGCCAGACCAGAGGCAAAGGGGAGTGGCAGTGGGGACATCCAAACTGATACAAAACTAGACAAAACTGACTCACAAATGAGAGGAGAGTATTGTAAGTGAGCCATAGAGAAGATCCTTGAAAGTGCACCCTTTCTCTGATGGGAGGTGAAGATGATTTCTCCATCATGGATCTTCCTGGATCTTTAATTCAATTTTCACTCAGCTCCAGGACTGAACCTTTGCATGTGGTTCCTGCCCCCATTGTTACCATTTTTATTACACTACGGAGATTATGTCCAAAGCTTCATAATGTGGTAGAATGTAGTCTGGAGTCCCTGACAAGAGAAGGGAAGGACTGCTTTCCTGAACACAAAAGAGGCAGTGGAAGATGGAATCTGCCATTTCTCAAGGGGGAAGAGGGGGACCCTTACATTTATTATTGCATTCATAATTTATGGCTTTCTCCGCGATGTATCCTGTATCCTGCAATTTACTGATTTATACCTTGTAGCCTGGCGCCTAAGCAGCCTGGCATTTTCTCACCTTTTGGGGAATGTAAGGGGAGGGAGGGCCATGTGGATTTCATCGCTCAAGAGCCGGCGGAAGGATGACCCTAAGAAAGTCCCCTTATCACTTTCTTGGAGCGGCCGGTACAATAACATCTTTGCACCTCTGGATTGGCTGAATCCACATTGGATTGTTGGTAGGGGTTTCTAATTCCTTTATTCTAACTGCATGGCCTGAGGGCCCTCAGAGCCTGCTTTCTTTTCGCCCTGCTATCACCTCTATTCAATAAAAGGTTCCTTTTGAAACGCCAAGTTTCAAGAGTCTTTACTTTCTTGAATAAGGGGGAGAGGCGGGGCCTTTCATCTGTTAAACTTACCTCTGGTAAACTTGAAGAAGGCTAAGACGGTTCCTCCTTGTAGTTCACAGAACATATCTATAGTTATGCCGATAGTTGCTTTTAGAATTCAAACATACAGGCACCTGCCACATAATACCCCACACTTAACAATTGCCAATAAGAAAGACAAAAAAGCCTTGATAGTGGATGTGGCAACACCTGGAGGCAGTAGAATAGAAGAGAAAGAACTGGAGAAGGTAACAACACACAAAGACCTGCAAATAGAAATAAAACGACTGTGGCAAAAGAAAACAAAGGTAGTACATATGGTAATAAGCCCCTTGGATGCAATCCCAAAACAACTGGAGCACCCCTTGAACACACCACCGGCATTGACAAATTCACCATCGGTCAATTGCAAAAGGTGGCTTTACTTGGAATAGTTCACATCCTGCGATGATACTTCTAATACCATCAAAATCTGCCTATCCCAGATCCTTGGAAAGGACTCAACAGATAGACAAAAATGCCAAATCCAGTCTGAACATCTGACTGCGTGATGAATAATAATAATAATAACAAAATAACAATAACAACAACAACTTGGTCAATACCTAGCAGCAATCCGTATCAACCCTTAGCACCAGTCAATGGTATTTGTGATGCATTTTTGAATGTTCAGTTGACTGAGTTTCACGTTTAATGAATAAAGTATGTAATAATAATAGTAACAACAACAACAACAATCCAAACTGCCGACTTTGCAAAAACAAAGTTGAAACTGTTTCACATTTAATATGTGAATGTAGCAAAATCGTACAAAATGATTACAAAGCTAAACAGGACCGAGTTGCTAAATTAATCCACTGGTCATTATGTAAAAGATGCGACTTTTCTCTATCCAAAATGTCATGGGAACATAAAGTGGAAAAAGTTATAGAAAATGAGAAGGTGAAGATCTTGTGGGACTTTTGAATACAGATGGATCGTCACTTGGAACACAACACGCCAGATATCACAGTTGTCGAAAACTGAAATGTACAATGTATTGACATCGTGGTACCAGAAGATGCCAGAGTCGAAGAAAAAGAATTGGAAAAAAGTCAGCTTTGCCATCCCTACAATGTGCTCCACCCACACGGAGAGAATATTCTTCTCGGCCCACCTGCCTAGGTGAAAGGACTCTTCCATGAATCACCTGGAGCGTGTTCCCCCTTGGCGGTTGACGTGTGCATTTGCGGCAACATTGTCCGTTAAGACCAGTATATGTTGATCCTGAAGGAACGGTTGAAAGTGACTGAGGGCCAGGCAAATCGCCTTCAGCCAGTTGATCCGGTTGGCTAGGTCCTTGGATGACCAGTGACCTTGCGCCACTTGGGAGTTGAGGTTAGCCCCCCCAGCCGAAGAGGCTGGCGTTCATCGTAAGAGTGAGTCATTGGTGGTCCAAGAAGAGACATCCCTTGTCCAGGGATCCTGATGTCCACCAATGTAGAGATCTCCTGACCTGGAGAAAGACCCTGACCTTGGTATGCTATGTGTGCATTAAATCTAGAATCGTTCTCCAACCACCACCACCACCCGGACGCTTTGGCACCACGAATAGAGTGGAATAGTAGCCCTGTCTCCACTGGCTTTTTGGAACTGCCTCTATAGCTCAAATCTGGAGGAGGTGTAGAACCACCTGTTCCATAAGCTTTTGCCTGGTCCTGTTGTTTGAGATAGGACACTGTATGAAGCGGTTCGGGGGTTGGGAGAGGAACTGTAGGGGAAGTCTGAATTTGACTACAGTAAGAACCCAGTGATCTGAGGTTGTGAGTTCCCACCTGTCCGCGAAGAGAGCCAAGCAGCCCCCTATGGGAGGATTGGGCGGTGAGTCATTTGCGGCCACGGGATTGGTGGTAGCCGGAACCGCGAAAGGACTGCTTGGACTGGCTGGCTGGCTGGCTGGAAAGGACTGACGATCAGATGGATGAGTTGGTCCTTGAGAATAGAACTGCTGGGAAGGACCTCCCTGTGAGTAGGCATGAAAAGGCTGCTTCTTATAAAGGGGAGAAGACCTCCTGTCAGCCCCTCTAGTGGATGAAGGGAGAATTTTGTGTTTATCCCGGGTTTCTATGAGAAGTGGCTCCAGTGATTCACCAAAGAGTTTCTCTCCGGAGTACAGAGTACAGGAGTACAGGCCAGGCGCCATTTGGCCTTCAGGTCTGCTGGCCACTGTCGGAGCCATAGTAATCTGCGGGCCGAAACTGCAGATGCTAGAGCCCTTGATGCGTACTTGGCAGCATTTAAGGTCGCGTCAGCAGAAAATTGGGTAGCCACGATAATTTTGTTAATGTCTTGATGAAGACGAGTCTCGCTAGGGGCTACCCGTGTTTGCAGCTGCTGAAGCCACAGAATAGTGGTGTGGTTGAAAAGGGAGGCTGAGGACGCTGCCTGGATGGCCCAGGCCGCGGCCAGGGGATTCTTCTTGAATAAAAGATCAATTTTCTTGTCCTCAGGGCAGAGGCCTTCTGATGTATCCCCAGTTAGATAAGAGGAAGATGATGAGAGAGCTGCAACAGGGCTGTCCACCGGGGGAACCTGCAACATTTGGGAGAACTTGGGAGCTGCAGAGTAATATCTCCTATCTGCCCCGTTCGCTGAGGGGATGGCTGCAGGGCTTGACCATTGTTTTTGCACCACATAGATGAATAATTGTGGGGCCAGAATAAACAGCTGCTCTGGGGCAGGCTCAGAAAAAAGGCCTTGTGGTTGGCCCTGCCGGACTTCCTGAGCTTCCCTGGGGGTGTCGTCCTCCTTTATGGCTGCTGTGGTTCGTGCCTTGTGAAGTAAGGATTTGTACAGGTTTGGGAGAAAAAGCCCTGTAAAGGCAGGTGTGTCTGGGAATACCCCCTCATCATCTGAAAAATCAGAATGATGTTCATCTTCAAAGGCAAAAACCTCACTGCCTCTGGAAGCGTCAGGTGAATGAGAGCCGGTCAAGCTGGCTGAAGGAGAGCCTTGAACATGGGCAGACTGCTCTGAGACCACTGATCCCGAATGATGACCCTGAAATACACTTGCCATACGAGAGGCAATGGCCTGGTCAATAAGAATTTGCAGACCTTTGGGTAGGTCTTTAAAAGGGTCAGAGGCAGGCCTAACAGTTAAGGGCGACATGCTTGCTGAGACTGCCACTGCTGATACATTGCCAGGGTCAGCTTGGTACAGAAGGAGCCAACTGACAACCAAAATGATTTGGGGCTGGGCCCTGTTCTCCAGGGGTCAGCAAGGCTGGACCCGTGGAAGTCTCGCCTGCCCCTTCAGGGGACCAAACCTGATGCGATGGAGATGGAGCCGGGATTTGAAATTGATGAGAAGGAGTACTGGTATGGGTGCGGGCTTCCCATGCAGCCAAGTTTAAAGCAGCTTTGGAGACCTGCCTTTCTAAGGACTTGTGTCTCCGTTCAAGGTCTTTGGCCTCTGCCTTAGAAATATGCTTGCGCTTGCAAGAAGCCTTCTTGCCAGCGGAGATCCCAGCATCTCCCTGTCTGTAAAACAATCCGCCATTTTAAAATGCTGAACTCACTGTGACCAAGATGGGGTCTGGAGGTAGATGGGCCACAAATTCACCATGTGGCAGACCAATCGGTGGCGGCTGTGCCAGTGGAAACCGAGCTAGCCAGCACACTCGTGAGTAGGGCGGATGCTGCTCAAGGGGTGGCTTGTGTAGGTCAGACCTAGATGGTGCCAGCTCCCAGAGCCAACTGCAGCGGTTGAAGCAAGGCTAGACCGGCAGGCCATTTACAAGCCACTTGGAGGGTGCAGGAGGACTCCGTGCACTGATCCGCTCCTTGTAAACCACTCGGTGGTGGTAGATTGGCAATTGAGGCCAAGCTGCCTCAAAGCGGTTTCCAATGCTCTCGGTGGTGGCAGAGCAGCAAAAAACAGTTTAAACTCTTGCCGCAGCACTTCAAAGGGCTGCCCTACAGCTGATCAGCGGTAGAAGGCTGTGTGGTGGTAGACCGGTGCACACCAAAAACAAATGGGTAGACCGGTACAGCCCTGCAAGCAGTTAAAAGCCTGGTAGACCAGTGCCTCTGCTAAATCCTAAATAATTGTTTGGTCAAAAAACTCACTCTGAAATAATCGAACAGACAAAGGCTGAAAGCCAGATCTACTGGAGATGTTTCTCTCAGGCCAACTGAGTCGAAACTGGGCCTGAGAGGAAGGAATAAGGGGCGTGGTCAAAAAACTAAGTCTCTAAAGATATGACTGTAGCAACCCGTGTCTGGATGATGCCACAGCCTCACTGGAGAACAAGGAGTATTTGGTGCTTTTGCTCTCCATTGCTGCTTGCCCTGGCCTATTCTGCCTCTCCAATTCATCTCTATGGGTCTTGACAACAGTGGAAAGGATGTTCTAAATCTGAAATACCAATATCATTTTGAGCTGTGAAACTAAAGCTCCGACACCCGAAGTTCTGGATTGAGAAAAATGTAGCTCATTCCAGAAGATAAGAGATGAACTACAACTTCAGTCTCGTTCCTTTATCTCTCTTGATTATTTATGAAATTTACCCTTCTAATTCAGAGCTCAATTTTCTCATGAAATTGGGGGAAATGCTGTCTTTGTGTTCTCACGGTCTGTTATACCACATGCACGAGCAGAGATACCTACTAGATAGGAGCCTGAACCATGAGATTTACAGCAGGTACAGAGAGATCTAATACATGTAAAACAAAAGGGTGTATGGCACATGGGTATCAAGTTAACACACCTTCAACTCTCCTAAATGTACATTCGTCCTTGGGTATCCATAATTCACAAACTCACAGGCAACATTCCCCTGCATGTACAGCACAAATAGGCACCACTCTTGTCTCTATGCACATATCACCCCTTGTTTGGTGAGCTGATCTGCCTTTCTCTTTGATTAGTTTATCCCAGGATTCCTGCTTCTTAATTAGCCAGAGGAAGCAGGAGAGCAACTTTTGCTTAATTTTGGGTTTTTTGTTTCAGGCGTCTTTCTTGCAGTCTTTTGCTCCAAGAGGAGCGGCTTGTTGGCTACTCCACTCCCAGCACCTGCTTTCCCACAAACAAAGGCCTTTTGTCTCACCTGCTTTCCCCCTCCTTCTTGACCACTTTATGACCCAGCCAATAGCAACAAGGAGCAGAACTCCTCCAGGTTTGCATCTGGGGTGGGTTGGGGGAGGGAAGAGAGATAAGGGACTTTAGCTGTTATTGTTTGGGGTTGTGGAGTGGAAAGAAGCGAGTTTAACTCCCTCCTGTTCTGAGATTTGAGAACTGCCCAAATTTGTTGCTCTGCTCCTTTCCTGAGCACTATGTAGGATTTTAGTCTGGCGATCCTGGGCAATATGTACTTTTCTTAAGGGGTGATGTGTGCATAGACACAAGAGTGGGGCCTATATGTGCTGTACATGGAGGTGAATGCTGCCTGTGAGTTTGTGAACTATGGATGCCCAGGAAAGAATGTGCATTTAGGACAGTTGAAGGTGTGTTATGTTGATAGCAAAGGAGAGTGTGTGTTGTGCACGCTTTTGTGTTGTATGTATTTTCACCTGCTGGAAATCTCATAGTTCAAGTTTCTGTCTAGAAAATCTCCGCTCGTGTATGTGGTATAATAGTCTGTGAGTTCTTAAACCAAGGCAAAAAGTATGATATTTCCATAAATATACTTGTAGGTGTGGCAAGATGCATGCTTCTGTGAGTGCAAGAGGGACGGTGGTGGAGAGAAATAAGGGGGGGGAGAGAGAGAGAGAGAGAGAGAGAGAGGGAGGGAGGGAGGGAGGGAGGGAGGGAGAGAGAGGGAGGGAGAGAGAGAGATTTTGCATGTGTATCCTATGTGTGATTGTTATCAATGTTGTTTCTCTGGTTTCAAGCCAAACTCCATCCCACTTTGGAAACACAGCCAGGACTTGCTAAGCACTCCACCCAAGCCCAGGGACAAACTCAATTATGCTTGGATTTCATTTCAGCTGCAGTTTTTCATGCAGAGACCTGCCTAAGGAGAAGAATAGTTCTCAGATATGGCAGGATGAAGGAAGAATCAACTCTGATTAACAGAAGAGGACGGGAGAAGCCTAAGAGGCATGCTGGGAGTGAGAGTATTTTAATAAGCTTTGCCCTACACGGGCATCAGCAGCAAGGGGAGAGTTAACTGGTGGAATCCTAAGTAGATCAACTGGGCTGACCCATTTCAGACTGAAGGATGGAGGAGGTGGCTCACATTTTTGGTGTTCCTGCTTATAAAGCGGTGGGCCTTTGAAATGCTCTCCATCTGTCACTGAGTTGGCTGAAGACTACGGAATATCAGGATGAAATGGGCTGCCTCCATCGCTGGTCCCTATCCTGTCTCTATTACCGCTGTTCCCAGCCACTTGACTCACATGACTTCCTTCCAAGGTAATGGGTGAGGAAGCTTGAGAGATTCAATTCACCTTGAAGCTGCCCTTGGACTGTGTTGGAATAAGGGGGGTGGGGGGGGAATGCTGCTTTAGCATAGGACACTACTTAAATTTAAGACGGTGTCATTGCTGGTCTAGAACAAGCTGAAGTTATCAGTATAGGGAGAGGGCAGAAACAAGATGCTGCCTGGGTATGTTAAGTGTCATGTTTATTTGCAAGAGGAGAAGAACCTAGTCTCTCATACTGCTTCCAATGATTGGAATATTTGTAGGTCACAGAATAAGCTGAGCTAGATTTTTTTTTTATTATCTCTGACGCAATAGCTTTCGCACTTTTGATTTTACTTTCCAAAATATCCTTAGATGAGCAATTATAAAGGCAACTCCCTGCTTGCAGTTTCAAATAATAAAGTGCATTTTGTTTCCTGTGCAGACCCCAGGAAGGTTAGTTGCACAATAGAGGTGGCGAGAATACAAGGAACAGTATTATAGATACCACAGCCCTTTATTTCTTGTCACTGGTGGGGATGATGGGAACTGTACTTTAACATCGTCTGGTAATCCACGGTTAGGAGAGACAGTTGGACAATGTAGAGGATTAATGTTAGTGGCAGTGATGATAGCTCTCAAAAATACCAATTGCCAGGGTTAAATATATCAGCCTCGAGTCAATTGCTAGGAATTATTTCCTTCCATGTTGCCAAGAATTCCATGTTCCCATGACTATTCCATAAACTCTTAACTGAGATTCCTTATTCCCGGTCAGCCTCTCCCTGCACGATGCTTACTATTCCAGTTTTGGTGGGCATCAGTTTGGGGAATATTCTTCCAGATCTTTTGACTCTGGACATATGGCCTCCTTTTCCTGTGTGGCGTACCTGGGGTTGACTTTTGCATTGGCCACCCTAGTTCTGTGCCTTAAAACAAGCAGCAGTTTCAAGAGAACTGGTTTGAATGCTAATCATTTCTGCTTGTTGAGATAGATTTGGTGCAGCCTTGGTCAAAGAAAGCCAGGCCCCAGCTGCTTGCTTCCTCTGTCTGATTTGCCCCATTTCACTTTGAGGCATGGTCTTTAGTTTCATACTGGGAAGTGGTGGTGGGGGGCATGTATGTGTGCATATTGTGGGATGTTTTCATTTCCATCTCTGTTTCTCATTCGTCTCCTTCTCTTTTGGAATGTATTCGGCGATCATTTCATTCTGAGGTGGCGGTATTGCTTTCCCCTCTCCCGCAAGGCCACCCCCAACCTGTCCTTTTTCTGCATGCACCCTTCCTCCTCCTCTGCATGCTTGTCCCACTTTTAAGCATCTTTAATTGGCTGGGCTTTCTGAAGCCTATTATGAATAGTTGGGAGAAGGGAGGGCAGCCTGCTCGTGGCGGGGGAAGGGTTGTTTGGGAGGGGAAGGAGGAAGAAGGTGGCTGGGCATTGCTGCATCTGGTCAGTTGCTAGCATCTTTCCTTTTCCGAATATGCAAGGGAGTGTGTGGATGAGGAGAAGTCACCCCAAAAAAGGCCACGAGCAGTTCTTGGACCAGTTAAACGGCTTGTACACCTGTTCCCTGCCTCTCTCAAACCTCAAGCCCAATACGAACGGAGATAGTTAGAAGTAACCATGTATTTGACTTCTTAGCTGCTCAACCCTCCCTATATGTTGTCACCAAGGTTCAATGACCTCAATATTTGAAGGGGGGGGGTGTTGTTTCATCTCCTCCCCTGAATTTATGAAATACTTCCTTTGCCTGCAATGACTTTGGAGGCTGAGAGTGGCCAAAGACCACCCTACCCCAAAGGCTACCTTTCCCATAACCAGGATATTTGTGGAAGTCAGAGAGTCATCTCCCTATCAGGTAGTTCCCAAAAATACCCAGATAGACACAAAACGTATCGTTCCAATCTTCGCTAGTCTGACAATCCGTCCAGAGGTGTTGGGGAATTACATCACCCAGAATTCCCAGTCAACACGATGAAAGGTTTATTTAAGTCTACATAGCAGTCCCATATCCCCAAAGTGCTTTTTCAAGAGGCAACTGGACTTTCTGTCCAGTTATCTCTTGAAAACACACCTTTGGGACAACCATGACCTGGATGACTGAGAATCTCCATAAACATTTAGCAGTCCCATAATATTTGGGTCATTCTTAACTCTGATATTATAGAAAAGAAGGCATGTTGGTTCTCCTGCCTTGCCTATTCTCATAAGATTTATAGCAATTGCAGGAGGGAGGATGACATGAGAGAAACTGTGTAGGATAGAGAAGGATCTTTCCTCTGGAGTAGTGCTATCCATAACTCTTTTTTGCTCTCTAGCAGCATTGCAATAAATACAATAATGTTGGGGGATCCCATTGCTAGTCCATTGCACATACTGACGTTTGATCATGTGTTTGATCAAGAAAATAGAGATAGCTCAGTGATTCCTGCTAGGAACTGCTACTGCAAAGCTTGAAATCTCTTTTTTTTCTAAAAAAAAAGAATGGATTCATTAATGATTGCCTGTTTCTTATGTCGGATTAACAAGGTTCAGAAGAAAACCAGAAAGCTGCCTAAGGCAGATAGATGCATCCACTCTGTATAAAGCTTGGGGTGGCTTGTTTGTCAAAGAGGTGGGATATTTGTCTCATGTATCACAATTGTGTGTATAGCTTTGTACTGCTGCTACATGTGATGCTTCGTTTGAGTTTTGCATATTTTTAAAAGAGTTTGCATATGTATTTTTATTAAACAAAAATGAAAGATTGTGAAAAGATCTAACACACAAATTCATGTTCTAGAAGAAAGGAAGGTGCTACACTGACCATAAATTCAGGTTGTTCTCAGGTCAAAATCAATGGGAAATAAATCCTGATAGCTTTTGGACTTTTTAAAATATCTACACTGATTGGGATCTGAATTGAGATATTTGACATTATGGGCAAGTGAAATAAAGACATTATACATTATTCACTAGATATAATTAGCTCTGGAATTTTAAGTGTTTTTTTTAAAAAAAACCTTGCATTATTGTGGGGATGTTTAGAAGAATGAATATCTCTATTGAGGTATAGTTAATAACAGTAATTTGTTAAATTTATATCCTGCCTAACACCCAGCAACTCTGAATTGTTTAGAAATCATTAAACTACTAAAAACAAGTAACAATATAAGAAACACAGAATAAAGAAACAGACGTAGAGATGTAAAGATGTAGATATACAAATATACATATAGATTGTACATATAGTTATAAATATAGATAGGAATGAAATTTGCCAAGTTCTTGTAGACTCGGCCAATACCTACTTATGTTGTATTTGTATTTTACTGGTCTGGTCTGGGGCCATAAGTAAACAAATAATTTTCCTCCGATAGGAATTTTTGCTTGCTTTAATATTTAAAGAGAGAAATGGTGAATATTTTTCATCCCTACATTTCTGCTTTAGTTTTCTTTCTCTGGGTTTTCACATTGTCATAGCAGAAATTATAATGCCTTTTAACATTCTCCACACTAGCGTTTCATTTCTTATGCTTTTTGTTGGTTGGGGGGGGGGGGGCGACAATAAGTGGAGTAAAAGCTTTGTTGTGTTTGCTTTGAACATTCCATTTTTTGCTACTGATACATATTTCTTAAGTATGGGGGGGCAGAGTTAATTTCAAGTTTTGAAACTATCCAGTTTGGTATAGTATCTAGCATTCCTTATTCTTCTAATTCCTTTTATAAAACAGTCCTCTTTCATAAATATTTTTTTGTCTTTCCTCATGGAAAAAAATGTAGCAAATGTGTTAGTGGGTACAAAAAAGAAAGAGCATTAAAAAGAACACAGCCAAGAAGTGGAGTGCTATGAGTTTAGTGGCTAATTTTAAAAATAAGAGATATTGATCATCAAACTTCCTTGAAAGCTACTCTCTTTTTTTCTTGTTTGTAATCCCAGATATGACAAATGTTACACTTCATCAAAAACCACATTCCATCGTGCTTTCTGCTTTCCTTGTGTTCCAGAATTTGTATCTCTGTGAACGTTCGTCTTCTAAATTGGCTGGAGCTGGTTTTCTTATGCAACGAGGCAAGCTAACCTTTATCTAGTGATGCCATGTAGGTTGGTGGGAAATAATGTAAAAATCAGAATTGGTACCAGTGATACAGCAAACATAGTTAAATTTTTTTTTATTTTTTATTTATATTTATATGCCGTCCTTCTCCGGAGACTCAGGGCGGCTTACAATGCGTTAAGCAATAGCCTTCATATTTTTGTATATTTATACAACGTCAGCTTATTGCCCCCACAAACTGGGTCCTCATTTTACCCACCTTAGAAAGGATGGAAGGCTGAGTCAACCTTGAGCCTGGTGAGATTAGAACTCACAGTAATTGCAGGCAGCTGGATGTTAAATGCTGCTTTAGTAGGAGGCATTAGCCTGCTACGCCACTCAGGCTCCATTTGGAGTACTGGGGGGGGGGAATGGGACACTGGTGTTTTTCTTCAGGTGTGACAAATGTCTTGAGACTTTTCAAATATTTAGTTTTAAACTGTCTGCTGCTTAAATTTAATTTTTTTGTGAATTTTAAAGAAGGTGAGAGTTATTACCTGGAGCCTTAATTTTGAAACTGATCTTGTAACATGTCTGTGAAGATTCTCAGTCATCCAAATCATGGTTGTCCCAAAGGTCTCAAAAGGCAAGTGGACTTTGTTTTTTCATGAAGACGTTTTGCTTCTCATTCAAGAAGCTTCCTGGATGAGAAGCTAAACGTCTTCATGGAAAAAACAAAGTCCACTTGCCTTTTGAAAAAGCACCTTTGGGATGATCTCATAACAGTTTCTTAAAATTTAGGTAGTTTTCAAGAAGAAGGAGAACATTTCTATGTGAATTGTTTTGAAAGGGCTTTCTGGATTCAAGAACTAGAGACCTGGTGAGATGTGATGGATTGTCCTATCCAGCTTCAGTATCTAGAAGAGATAGTCATCTTGTGATTGCCCAAGTATTACAGGCTCTGCCCAAAAGATAAAATGGTGCCAAAAACAGTAAAACAAAAGCTACTCTATGTAGGTGTGAAGATGTCTTGAAAGGAATTATCCTCATCAGATCCTGGGATACTTCCAAACAAGACTCATAAAGTGTCCTCCCTCAGAATGTGATGAAGCCAAGATTAGCTTTCATTTCAATTATTTTGTTTTTTCATTGCTACATATCTTTCTTTTCATTATTGGGCGGGAAGATCCTCTGTTTGAAAATATTCCCAATATTCCATGAGTTGGTTACCTCAGACGACAAGATTCAAGGCCCTATTACAGAAGGATAAAAGATTACAAGATTCTTTTGTGGAAGATCTCCTGAGCCTTAATATTGATTTCATTTAGGCTTTGCGAAGTAATCTTTTATCTCTTCTGCATGTGAGTAGATAGGGAAGACCTGTTTGGCATTCCAACCTAACAGGTAGCAAGAAAATGATATAAACCAATTCTGGTCCTGTAAGATACAGAGAAGTTTTAAAATGTCAAATTAAAGGCACCGGTTTCTGAGAGTGAGAACAGTATTTCTAGCATCAGATTTCTTAAAAGACAAAACCCCAAAATTGCTTGGCAGTTTTCTAATTACAGAACCTTGTTGAAAAGCGGTCTGCTTTGCCTTCCTGACTGTACACAAACCCAAATACACACACACACCCTGCTGTTGACACCCACACAGCATAGAGTGCCATCTTTTATTGATGTTCTGCTTGGCTTCGTTGAAAGGAAAACATGTTTGTAGTAACATAGGCAGATGGCTGTGGTTTTTTTTCCCTTCTGCTTTTGGTTGGCATGATGGATCAAATTCAAACTCCTCCACCTTCATATTTAGGGAGATTCCTCTTGCAAAGCTTCTTGCCAAACCATTTGTGATAGTAGGCGGCAGATTTCACTGTTCGTTTTTACAGTTATGCTTCATTGGCCTACTCTGTAGAGGATCACCCACAAATGATTTGTTGGGAACATCTCCCTACATTTGGAAAATACTCAGAGGATTAATTTATGCTGCGGTGACAGGACCATATATATCAATACCAAACTGAAGTTGCAATACCCAGTCCATACTAGGTGAAAGAGGAGATATTCTTGGTGAAATCATGAAATATGCAATAGACTTGTGCTATGGAAATGGTTTTCTCCGTGCTTTTTTCTCAGTGACTCCTGTTTAGCTTCTAAGCCTAGTTTACAGCTCTAGGATTTTCTAATCAGATCCCAGTTTGCTTAGTTTTGTAAGTTCAGCTATGGTTGTCTGGGGATTGAGAAATCTTACCATGTATGTATTGAATCTCTTTCAAAACAATGCTTGAAATGCAATTTTAAACATATTTAATAGGGAATAATTCAAATTTTCAAAGTAAATCCAGAAAATTGGGCTGTTAATTTCTATGTTTATGATTATAGAAACTATAATTTGGGGTGCTTTAGTTTTTTTAGAAACCTGATCTCCCCCATCAGAGATTTCAAACCCAGCTGGAGATCCTGTGGCAGTCAGAGAACTATAGGACATTCCTTCCTTCTCCTTCACTTCCAACATCCATGTTCTATATTTTATTTTATTTATTAGGTTTATATAGCTGTATGCTATGGGAAGCAGTGGAGAAAGAGGAACCCAAAGCCCACTGAATTGGGGAGAGACATGAAGCAACCTTGCCTGTTATACATTCTTCTCACTACTTCAGAAAATTTGGCAGGACAGACAAGTTCAATGCTACCATTATTATCCTATCATTTTAATAGTTTGAATTCAAGATGGATGGGACCATTGGGGGCTTAATTTGGGGGAAATCAGAGTGTGAAGCAGAAAATTAAAACTGAGTAGGAAGGTATGGTTCTGAAAACTGATCTTCATTTCTTAACGATGCTCACTGAAAAATAAAATGTTGAAAGCACTAGGCACAAGCCTTTGGTCCCTCAGCTGATATATTTGTGTATATGTGGGTGGCTTGAAATCTTGAAAGGTCTTGATCTCTCTCTCTCTCTCTCTCTCTCTCTCTGCTCTTTTAGAGAGATCCTCTAGCTCCCATTCTGGAATCTTGCCATTCTCCTGCTAGTTAAAAGTGGATGGTAAGCCACATTAAGACCTCACACTATCCTAGTCCTCCCAAGTAATTATGCCAGGGTCAGGCCAGGCACGGCAAGGACACTGAGAGACTTCAGGGCAACAGGTTTTCTACGCTGACTTGGAAGAAAGAATTGAGAAGGGTAATCAGGTGTTACTTTGGAGAGGCATGATCCTGTTTTTTACCTGAATACAAATGATTACAGGGGGAGAACTCTCTGGCTGGAAAGGTTAATCAACTCTGCTTTTTCCCCATGAAAAACCCAACAGAAGAGGCAGGTGGACGATGGGTCTTCAGATCCCTGCGGTTGGCTCCTTTCTCTTTTATCCTAGTTCCGTTCAGCTCAGATAAAGACTGGATGCGTATATGTGAAATAGGGGAAGAAGGTAGATTTATACAGAGCTGGAATTTTTTTATATTCAATTGAAAATGACCACAGGATGGGACTATTTTTAGACATAGAAAATGCTGAATTGAGCCACCTCCCCAAATCTGGCTTTTTTAAAAAATAAAAATTCTCCCATTGTTGCTAGTCATTTGGGGGTGTCAAAGGGGGTGTTCCAGGGGTGAGACATTCCCTCTGTCTCCCCACCCCTAGTCCCTGCAGAGAAGGCAGAAAACCACTTTACTCGTAAGCTTTCTAAGGACCCTAAATAGTGGCACCAGGTCAGCCATGCTGCCGAAGTGAGAACAGTGCATTTTGCCCATAGTCGAGTGAGAATGTGAGGAGATGGGGGGAGGGAGAGGAGGATGTCACTTGCTAGCCATCAAATGTAGCAGCAGCAGCAGAACACGCATGAGGAAGAAAATTTGATGACCTCTCTTCCCCTTGATCTCCCTCTATCAGGCCGCTTTCAGACAAGTATTACAACTTGGGTAGACATCTAAGTGACAGGCTTGTCCGTTCTCAGCCTTTTTTGTTGTTGTTTTTTTAAAAAATCCTTCTTGTTCATTCTAATGTCTTTTAATGCACAGTCAGAATGACCTAGAATATCGCTATTCTCCAAAGGGATAGTTATTCCATGGCAATTTCGTGGATTTTATGTTATACTTCATTGCTGGCCGAGGACCAAAATAAAGATTGATTTTACCTGTCATCCTCTTTAATTTTGTTGATATTGTGGGAAGGCAGCTTCAAATGTAGTAACACTCATCAATCTTTCCTTCTTGTGCTTTTCTTCATTTATTCCCCCAAAGGCATACAAATATTTCTATATACCTATCTGCCATTTCTGTATACATTTTTCTTTATACAGGAATTCGTATTGACCCAGTGTCCTTTGAGGAGAAATATGATAAATATTTAGATCATCATAAGCCAAATATGATAACCAAGAAATAAGTATGAGTAACTGACAATGTATAATTAGTCATAGAAGAAATTTCAATGAGAATGAATTATTAAAAAACGAGGAAATATGAAGACTTTCAAATAAGGATCCAATGAATGTGGAAAAAAAGAAAGCAGTTGTGATGCCAATAATGGCTGATACATTAGGTGTCATACCAAAAATCTGAAAAGCACAACAGAAATGGACAAAATTTCCACATACTAATGACCAAAAAATTGCACATATACATTACAATGATATCTTGAGGTATCTTAGATCCTTGTCAAAATTCAGTCAGAACTATCTGGTAGACCATTTAAATAACTTCATTAATAGCAGAGAGCTTCCAGTGAGTCCATATGATGAACCAATGTACCTCAAGAATAGAGAGACACATTGCAGGTAAAAATGGCATTCAAATGTACGTTTTGGACTGTTGGAATCCCTCCAGAATAAGGAGAGATTGCAAGATTACCTATATGTACTCCAGACAGCTGTTTATGAGCCAACAGCAAGAACTGCATTTTTGCAGCTGCCTTATCAACTGGGAGTTGTGGGATTAGATCATGTTTATTGTCACTACTGTCATCTGTACAGATTCTAAGTTTGACTAAGGCTCATTTTTTAATCACTTTGGATTTAATTGTTCTTAAAGATCGAGAAGCTTTAGCTTGGGAAGTTTTCTTCAATCTGTTAAAAACAGTTTAACTACAACTTTAAAGATTTGTATTAAACATTGTGAGGGGGAAGAATAGATAGCAAAAGTACGACTAATGTTGGTTTTTAGAAAGTTTTAAATGTATGAAGGGCTCAGATGGGTTTGATTTAAGACTTGGTTAATTGAAAGAAAACTTTCTTTTGGGAAATGTTTATATTTCAAAATAACTGATAAGATGACTTTGAAGGTTGGACACTAGAGGGCACCACATGGCTATTTTAAAGGAGAGTTTTGATAAATGGGCACAGGACATTTTAAAATTATTTACCTTTACAAAAGAATCAGGAAGTGTTACTGAAGAGGATCACTGAGAGAGGAGACAAAGAGACTCTGAGAAAGCAAATGTTACCACTTTTTTTGATGAATCCAAAAATACTTGGGAGAAAGAAGAATGAGTATAAAAGTGGTTTATTTGATCAAGGCTAAAATAATGGGGTGCTATTTCTAATAATGTTAAATGTTTTTTTTTTTTTACTGGGGGTGGCTGAAACCAGATATTTGGTTTTTACTTTAAGAAATAATGATAAGTTGTTAATGTTGATTATAGTTGCTGGGGATGAAGAGTGAGGCTTGTTTTCCTCCTTTTTCTTTCTTCTCCCTTTTTATTTTTCTGCTCTTTAAATTTTTTTTAAAAACATATTTCTATACTATGTAGATAGTATTAGTCTTATCTGTGTAAACTTCCATAGAATTATTAGGGGGGGGGGGGAAATCATAGTAATAATAATGCTTCCAGGTTGTAGTTTTAAATTTTTAGAAGAATCTGTTTTCTGTGGATATAGAAAGAGGAGCTGTCTGCTTGCACACAAGCATTTTTTACAACATTGCTCAAACTTTTTGTGGAATGCAGAGGTGGAAGGAAGGAAGGAAGGAAGGAAGGAAGGAAGGAAGGAAGGAAGGA
>WNWU01000036.1:4932813-4967670 GCA_012654045.1 Ptyas mucosa
GGAAGGAAGGAAGGAAGGAAGGAAGGAAGGAAGGAAGGAAGGAAGGAAGGAAGGAAGGACCATCCGTGAGGCAGCCCTGACCTGCAAGCAGATTATGCCTTAGCCATTGCTCTCTCAATTCCTCCAGGTATTAATCTGCCTTAACTGACATCAGGAATCCTATTATTAAAGGTTTTGTTGCAAATGCCAGCCTTTTCATGTGCAGAACACTGTAGTATTAATTAATATTACAATAGGTGAATGACTAACAATCTCAATATTTGGAGTGCCTGATGGTGGTGGTGGTGGTATTTTCCCTAAAGTAAGTAAGTAAGTAAGTAAGTAAGTAAGTGTGTGTGTGTATGTATGTGTGTGTGTGTGTGTATGTGTGTCAAGTGAAATGCATGCATGCATGGTCTCAATTATCACTGCGTTTGCTGAAAGTGTGGTAGAATGGAATAAGAGCCTAGAGTGGGCAGGACAGGTCTGTAGAAATCAACCTATCCTGTCATAATCTGCCCATTGATCTAGAAGGGAAGTTGTTGTATGAGTGGAAGCAGCAGCATGACAAGAAGAAAAGCAAAAGCAACAACGTGGTGTTGCAAGGAGGCTCACATCTGGAATGTTTACTGTAAACCTTCTGGCACTCAGTTTCTCAAAAGACCCAGTGATGTAATATCACATGCTTTGCTTTCAGTAGTCAGGACAGCACAAGGAAATGTGTGTCTTCTTAGGGAAGATGGTACAGAGGAAGTAGGACCTGATCTCCCTGGTTGTCAACTCATTGCATGAAAAATGTGGTTTAGACTTATGGCTGTTCTGCTGTGTAGTGTTTTCTGGCTGATTTGTGATCAAAAATCTTGAGAACCCTGCTAATGTTCCAGATTAGGGAGACCAATGCACCTTGCAAAAGCCTGCATGACCACAGGCACGAGACCAGAAGAGATACAAAAAAATAGCCAACTCTCCTGATGTTTATTGTTCACCTGCATTACTGCAGCTTAGACCTGGGTGGTCCCGTTTGAGATTCCAAGTATAGTTTTCCCACCTAGAAATACTCTTGCTCCTTTAGAATCCTCATGAAGACTATCAGCTTGTGGCTAAGTTTAAATAGGGAGGGGGAAGGGGGTGAAAAACGTTGTTATCCTTTCTGTAGATTTTGAATGGATCCAGCTTTCCAACTGCTTCAGCACAGTAGCTATTGAGCCAGGCAATCCATACCTTGCAGTGTTCTTGCTCTGTTTCTAGAACTTAAAATTTGCTCTGTTTCTAGTGCCTAAAATTAGCGAGTCAGCTGCAATTTCTTCGCAGTAACAGAAAAGCACAAAATGGAACATGGTTCTGGTTTTGTTTTAATGCTCCTTAATCAGGGGAAGCTAAATAATTATAAATTATTTCTGAGAACCAAAGCATTACCTTCCCTGATCAAAGTACATTATTTTGGCATCGGGCAGAACGATCTCACAAATAGCAGTCCCCTTTTCTGATAGTAAAGACACCATTGTCATCAATAGCAGCAGCAACAATAATTTTCTGTGTTTTCATGGCTCCTGTGAGGCTGCCACCTTGCTCTGCCCAGTAATTGAGGTGGCTCTCTCTCACACCTGTAGTGATTTGTGACAATTTCACATAATGAGTAGCAGTGGAGGCAGAGGAGGAAGAGAAGGAAAGGGGCCAATTCTCAGAACGCAGCAGAGAATGAGGAATGGATTGAGAGTTATTGAGGTGGCAATGCTTGGAAGGAGGGATTCAGTGTAGTCAAGAACCTCAGAGCAATGTTTCCCAACCTTGGTAACTTAGATAGGTGGATTTCATCTCCCAGGATTGGCTGGCTAGGGAATTCCGGGAGTTGAAGTTCACCTATCTTAAAGTTGTAAAGTTGGGGAACGCTGCCATAGGATATGACTTCTCTTTGCCAACTATACAGTCTTGGCGATTGTTCTAATATGTATGTGATATATCAACCAACCAACAAAGGTTATACTTTTAATTGATACACCGCCTGGCTTGTCATTCATATATTTTACGCATGTAAAGAAATGTACAGCCTCTGCAAGATCCCTTCTTCTCAAAAGAAGAGTTCACAGTTCAGCGATGCTGTAACTGTGTGATGTTTAGCCAACATTCTTCAATCAAAATATTTTAGTGGGTTAAGCACAGTGCCTTTGACAAAGGAATTTTCTGAAATGCTTTTACTGTACACAATAAAGATGTTTCTTTCCGCCACTTGGAGGCCTCCTCTCCTCTTCACCCCACCTTTCTTTCGTTTTTTTTCATACCCTGCCCTCTTTTTTTCCCTACCACTTTGCTATTCGGCAAGCTTTTTTTATGGAACAGATAGAGGTGGGTCTTTGCATGCACACCTAAAGCCACATTGTCCATATCAGCATCATGACGGCAGCAAATGTTTACCTGCATATTTTGTTCAGCTGATGTTGAGTCTTCGGTATTTTCATCCTTTCCACCACTTTGCTTCAGTTTTAAACACTTTATGCATCAATATTTCTTACTGGTTGGTGGATACAGTAATCTGGGACTGATATTTATTTCTTTTTAAACTTCAGTTACAAACTTGGGTGAGAGGCAATCCAGATTCCGACTCCAGAAAGATTAAATTCTGTAGTTGAATAAATTAATCCATGGAAATACATCTATTTCCCCTACCCTGCATAACTAATTTATTTTAATTGTCTGATCATCTAAGAGAAAGAGATCTGGGCAGATGTTAAGGACTAGTTTCTTATTATAAAGTATACTCTTTATGTTATCAAGTATATAATGGCAACCACAAGAGCTAGTAATTGGCTTTTTTAAGGAGCTGTAAAGTTCTTCCATTCTTCAGCTTAACATCCTTGTCAATTTCACTTCTTAATGAACTTGCTTTCCCCATTTGCTGTGGAGAATGGGAGAAAGGGCATACCCATTTCACCACCTTTTGCAGTCTTTTCCTTGGGAGCTGGATAACCAGCAATTACCAAAAAATAGTTACTTAGGCAAACAAAGAGAGAAAGAATACCCTTTTCCAGTAGTTGTTTGAAAACACAACACACAGCTACTGCACATTATACTGAATTCTCCCCAGTTCCACAGAGGAAATTAGGGGCACACCGTGTGCTATAGGAAATAGGCTTTTTCACTGGCATAAAATGTCGTGGTAAACATCTATGGCTGGCCTGCTTTTTTCTTGTTAGAAGAACGTCTTCTTAATAGACACAAGTTTCATTTCTTTTCTGGTTTGAGGAGTTTTGTTTGAAGAAAGACTTCATTTGTGGAGCAGCAACCATTGAAGGCATACGGACATACTCTTTTTGAGTGCAAATTGTATTCTGCCGAAGGGGCTGCTCATTTAGATATATTTAAAAACTAAAAAATACTGTTGAATGAGACAACTCACCACAGCCAATTCACTGCGGCCAACACACCACAGACATCTTGCCACAGTCAATTTATCATGGCCAACTATCCGCAGCCAATTCACCTCAGGACAACTTGCCCTGGACAACTCTCCACAGGACAATTCAACAATTCAATTCAATTGTTTGAAATAATTAAAACATTGTTTTAATTTTTGTCATTCACATTTCATTTTGTCCCTCCTTGGACATCCTTTCTTTAATGATTCTATTCCACTATTTCTTCGAGATTAGTGTAACTCTTGTCCCGTGGCAAGTTATCCCATGGTGAGTTGGCCTTGATGAGTTGGGTGTGGCAACTTAGTTGTGGTGAATTGTCCTAGACTCAAAATATTGGGGCATTTTCTTTTTGCAGGGAACAAACCTGCATATCACTAGTAAGACTGCACTCTTTATACCAAAGAGTTTCCAAGAGGATGGAATACTTAGATCAGATTGGGCTTAACTGTAGGGTTGACGTCTTACTATAAAACATGTCCTATTGCTTTCTTTATATCTACTTGTATATTTGAATTAGTTGAATATTTTTGATATTGCCAAATGACTAAATGTTCTATTATTCTAGTCAATAGACAGCTTTCTCCAAAGCCCAGACTTACTGTAACTTACAGTATATAATGCTGAGGGTTTGGTGATGCAGCTTTCAGGCAATTTTGATTTCTGGGGGTCAAAGCAGGCACCCACAAAACCAGAATCACAAGACTTTTTGTGCTTTGAGCAATGTCTGTGTGGAGCCTCATGAGCCACACATTGACATGATAAGGACTATGCTCAGAAACCCAGATATGATTAAGGCGCACAGTGCATATCTGGAAGCCTGAAGGTGCCATGTTCATGTTTATTCTTCTCCTAGTACAGGGGCCAGCAATCTGCGGCTCTGGAGCCGCATGCGGCTCTTTGGGCCCTCTGCTGTGGCTCCCTGTCAGGTGATCCCACCACTGGCCAGTCCCATCCCTCACCCTCCCCTCCCATTCACTCCTCGTCTGGCCTGAGGAGGTAAGGGTGATGGCGGGGGATAGAGAAATGGCCAGGGCAGAGACAGAGAGATACAGAGAGAGGGAGAGAGAGAGAAGGGGGAGGGAGGGGAGAGAGAGATATGTCAAAAGAGTTTTGTGGTTTCCGTTGTTTTTTAACAACTGGTTCTCTGCCCTAATGACCAGCTGGGTAGGCGTAGCTGGGGGGGTGTCATGTGATTGGTGGCAGTGAGTGACATCAAGTTGGCTACGCCCAGGTTTTGTGGCTCCCGGTGTTTTCTTTTCTGTGGGAAACGGGTCCAAATGGCTCTTTGAATGCTTAAGGTTGACATTTATGCATTTGTACAGTTACTTCTTTCCTGTGGGATTTGCTCACTGATGTATGTACATTTTCTTAACACTTGTTAAAATTCTCATTGTTAGTCTTTTGGCTTACATATACAGTAACTAAGGTGGTGGTATGACTGGTGGTGGTTGATCCTGGAGCTTGATCACATGCAGTTGGTATTCAGAAATAGAATTCCAATCCTTGTTGAGTCATAAAACCCAATCAGATCAGTTGCTGTCTTTTGAGTGAACCTTCACTGAAGTTTTTGTGAAAGTAAATGGACTTATCTCTTCTGTGCACTGAAAGAAGAGAAGTAGCAAAACCAGTTGCTTTCTCCAACCGGATACTCCATATTTATGGACTGAAAATTTTCACTGCTATTCAGACACACTGGCCTTCCTGTGTCAGTTCCACCTTTCCCCACTGTGATCATAGGGACTAGGAAGACATCTAAATCCTACGCAGTTAATCAAATTAACACGGTGCATTTAAAAACTAAGTGACTTCAAAATCTATTGCATTTTATTCAGTTAAATGCCATTAAGTTCAGTTTGGTGATTTACATAAGTGTTTAACATAAATTATCCAAGCAATGAAAACAAATTGTGTGGTTGAATACAGGGAACGATGGACAAACCAGCTCCCTGAATTGATCATCATACTGAATTCAACATGGCTTTCTAACTGCAGATCTGAAGTTTTGAGGACCAGGGGTCAGTTTGAAATGTTTATCACTATAGGCAATTATTCCATCATGTTACAGCTGATAACTCAAATCCGTATTCAATGATCTTTACATCTCACCTGCCTTCCAAATGCCCCCTACTGGAGGGCAACCTGCTTATACTTCTCCTTGTCTCTCTTTGCCTAGGCAGCCTGAGCCGGGCAGGCCCAATTCCTGCAATCCTGCGCCCGCCGCCGGCCATGATGCAGCCACCCCTGGATCTCAAGCCCTTCCTCTCGTTCCCCATGGAGGCGCAGCCAGCCGTGGGTCTCTTTCCAGGTTTCAACACGGTAAGGCCGTGGCTGCTTCCGTCCCAGGAGGTGCAGGCTCGGGTAGGACTGTTTGTATAACTCCTCCTACTCTTCTCCTTCTCTTCCTCTGTCCCCACCCGGGTGCTCTGGATACCTGGCCCCTGGGAATACCAGGTGAGGCACCCAGAGTCTGTCATGTGTGGGTGGGCGGGTGGGTGTTCAAAGAGGTTCCTTAGCCCTGGAGTCCTTAACGCAATCATCTCAGCTCTTGAGTGTGGTTCCTGGTTCATTTGCCTTTCTTAAGATGGTGCCTCTAGCTATGCTTGCAAGAAATCATAGGAATTAGTCTGCTTTCTACCCATCCATGACAAACCCTCATCTGGATGCTTCATTGTATGCTCCTGTCAGCTTGACTCAAGGATGCTTCACCCATTTTATCAGGATAGCAGCTGCTTTCTGAAAGTACTGTACCTGTGGTCCAGCACAGATCTCTCTGCTCTTAAGAGGGTTGAGATTTTTCCCATTTAGATCAGAGGTGGGCTTTGAGTAATCCTCAACGTTTGCATTGCGGCTCTCATCATCCTTCCCTATTGGGTGTGCTGGTTAGGTCTGCGTGAAATTGGCATTCAGAAATATCTGAAGGGGTTCTCCAGCCTCATTTAGGGCTTCCTGGCTCTTCAGACCCTGATGGAGAATGTAGTCTTGTTTGCCACACCAGGAAAGAATGAATAGCTGGTGGACAAAACCAATTGGTGGTGAATGTTGGACCAGCTCGAAGCAAGCTTAGCATATGCAGGTTTTGGAGATTAGCTGCAGAGCTTGAGTGCCTCTGATGTCTTCAGCATTTACATGTTGACAGATACTTATCCTATAATCAGTCCATGGGTGCTTCTGAATCACTACAGCATTAGAACCAAAAAGACATAGCTAGAATTTGCTGTCGCATAGAGAGCTTTGATTGCATAAGAATGTTAATTAGCGATTCCATGCTCAGATCTCTGGAGGAAGAAGGGAGATTTGAGATTTGAGATGTGGTAAGTCTAGTCAAGCAAACACTCTCTTCAGAAGTGCTGGACTATGGTTCCCATCAATCTGGCCAACACATTAATTGGGCTAAGTGAAGTGATGGAACTTGTAGTCCAACACATTTGAAAGTCACCAGGGGGAGATCACTTATTTGATTTATTTGGCTGTGTTGGAGTGCCCTCTGCTGGTGACAGTAAGAAATTTGTTGGCACTGTATAATTGCAAAAAAAAAAAAAAAAGCAAATTAAGTAGCTCCTCTGGTGACTTGGAGCCTCACTTCTATTTAACCATGGAACAAAATGTGCCCGTAGCAGCGTCTATTTTCTGCCAGGTCCACATGAAGTTACCTGTCGCTATGCGAATCTGGTTTTCCCCCATTGACTTTGCTTGTCAGAAGCCAGCTGTGAAGGTTGCAAGTGCCAATCACATAACCCCAGGATGCTGCCTCTGCTGAAAATACATGCTAATTACCAAGCATCCGAATTTTGATCATGTGACTGTAGGGATGCTGCGACAGTAGTTAAGTGTGAAGATGGGTCATAAGATTGGTCATAAGTCACTTTTCTCAGTGTTGTTGTAACTTTGAACAGTTGCTAAACACATGGTGGTAAGTCCAGGACTTCCTCTATTTGCCATTGTCTTCTAGATTTGTGTGTGTGTACTTCAAATTCTGGCTAACTTCTCTTGAATTCTAGGCAATCTCCCCATCCAAATGCTAAGCAGGGCTGGTCCTCCTTAGCTATCAGTTCACTACAGCATCTTGTTGAGCTAATTCCTGTATCAAAACAGGAAAAGTCTCCTTCAAGGCAAGCCTGTTTCTTTGTGAATCCATGGACACATCTTGGTTATTTTCTTAACAACCATACCAGGTGGCATCCTTCTTCTGAATGGGTTCCCAATATGGCCTCCAGCCCTGGCATTTCTGGTGGTCTCCCATCCAAATGTGGTTTGGCACAACTGAAGTGCTGTAACCTCATTGAGCAATTCCCAATTTTGTGCCAGATTATTATATGACCAGCTAGATACTGTTCTGTGTGCATAATTTTTATTAAAAACTTTTAAACAAGAAGATTAAAAACTAACACAAGCTAATATAGAGTAAAGAGAAAGAGAGAAAATGAAGGAAATCAAAGGAAAAGCAAACAGTGCAAGAAAAGAAAAAAAAAGTTGATGAAAATTAGAAAAGAAAGGTAAAAGATATCAAGAAATGGCTTTTGATATTCTTCCCAGCAATTATAATACAATTGTATTTTAACCTCTATCTGTAAAGTTAAGTCGTGATACTTTTCTTTCTATAACCTATCCTGTCTTATCATCAAAAACATTTTTTTTTCATTTTTATGCAAAAGGTCCCTAAGAGGCTTCTAATCAGCATGTAAATATAAATAATGTCTTTTCTCTAATCAGAGAAGTCAATTTATCTATTTCAGCAAAATCCATCAACTTCACCAACCGTTCCTCCATCGTGGGTAGTGTTGAATCTTTCCATTTCTGTACAGATCGTTGCTGTGATCATACTTTGAAACACCCTTGCATGTTTTTTCCCCCTAACTTTTTTATCTATTAATCCTAAAAGGAAAAATTCTGGCTTCAGTTGAATATTGATCTTTAAGATCCTCCCTATCAATGTATGTGTTTGAATTCAAAAAATTTAAGCTGTTTTACACAGTCACCAAGCATGATAATATGTCCCTTCACCTTGTCCTATTCAAAGGTGCTTTTCCAAAAGACGACTGGACTTTCTTGGTTTTATTCTTCGAAAACATTTCATTTCTCATCCAAGAAGCTTCTACAGTTCTGATCCAAGAAGCTTCTTGGAGGAGAAGCGAAATGTTTACAAAGAAAAACAAACAAACAAGAAAATCCAGTTGCATTTTGTAAAAGAACCTTTGGGACCAATCATGACCTGGATCTCTACAGACATTCATCTCTTCATGCTGTTCACATTTCCAATAAACATTACTGCAAGCAAGAAGCTCCTTGCTTAAACCCCACATTCCTCCATGGAGCAGTGACACCCCCACCCCACAAACACACCATCAAGTTGGGGTCGAGTTCTTGTCTACCTTTCCCTTCAACTACTCGGTTCACACTTCGAGCACAGAGAAACAAGACCGTCCAGAGTCTCCTGACTGATGGTAATTATTTTTACCAGATTATTATGTGACCAGCTGGACGCTGTTCAAGAGGAGCTGGGTAAAGCTGGACTTTACGCAGTTAATCCCTTGGCCCTAATCCCTGTGTCATTTTCTTCTGCTGCTGCTATTGCTCATGGAATGTTAGTTGGTAATTTGGCCCATGGTGTGTTGCCCCACCTGGCCCTCAAATGGCACAAATGCCATTTCTCTCTCTCTCCCTCTCCCTCCCTTCCTCCCTCTTCATCCTCCTCCCACCCCCTCCCTCTCTCTCTCCCCCTCCGTCCCTCTCTTCTTCTTTCTCTCCCTTCCTCTCTCCCTCCCTCTTCCTCCTTCTTCATCCCCCCTCTCTCCCCCTCCATCCCTCTCTCTTCCTCTCTCTCTCCCCCTCCGTCCCTCTCTTCCTCTTTCTCTCCCTTCCTCTCTCCCTCCCTCTTCCTCCTTCTTCATCCACCCCTCTCTCTCCCCCTCCATCCCTCTCTCTTCCTCTCTCTCTCCCCCTCTGTCCCTCTCTTCCTCTCTGTCCCTCCCTCTTCCTCTCTGTCTCTTCCTCTCCCTCCCTCCCTCCTTATCTCTTCCTCTCCCTCCCTCCCTCTCTCTTCCTCTCCCTCATTCCCTCTCTCTCCCTCCGTCACTCTCTCTTCCACTCTCTCTTCCTCTCTCCCTCACTCTCTCCCCTTCCGTCCCTCTCTCTTCCTCTCTCTCTCTTCCTCTCTCCCTCCCTCCCCCTCCCTCCCCTTTCTCTTCCTCTCTTCCTCTCTCTCCTCTCTCTCCTTCCCTCTCCCCTGCCGTCCCCCTCTCTTTCTCTCTTTCCCTCCCTCCCTCTCTCTCCCACCCTCGTCTTTTTCCAATAGCAGATAAATGTTCATCTCTCTGCAGTAACACGTGTCGCTTCCCTCACTCATGAATATGTGTCTCACATCTGGGATATATAGAGTGGCTGTTCATTTCTTTAATACGTTGGGGAGGCCTTGGGGGCTCCTTCAGAAATTCTCAGTTGATAAGAGCCACTTGGGGACGTCTCGACTATGGGGGTGGCATTTCAATGAAGAGCTGTATAGTGTGTGCATATATTTTTTTCCCACTCCTGAGGGTGGAATTAGCTTGTCTCCGACAATCCTGGAGTGAAATTTGCCTGTCTCTTGGCATTCTGAATTTGAGTGGCTGAGACTCTGCAGATAATTACATCAGTGTTGGTAAAACCACTTTTCATCTGCTTGTCTCTTTGCTCTTTCTCCTCCTCCTCAAAGATCTTAGGAAGGAATCTTCTGCCTATGGGGAAAAAATAGAAAATATATTACTAGTATAGTAATAGAAAATATATCTATTACTAAATAGATAACTAAATCGATAAACATATCTATTAATACATTATCGCCCAGAGTTTCTTTATACTTCATTTCATGGCGGGGGATGGGGAGCGTATTAAATTTGATGGGTAGTGGAATAATTTGCTGTTTTCCCACTTTCCTAAGTCATCTTCCTTTCAGTGTGGCTGTAAGTCCCTGGGGGTAGGATAAGAGAGACAAATATCTGCATTTCCTTCCTTGCCAGCTTAAGGGCAGAGGATTGATTTAGACTGGATAAAACCCGGATGTTCTGTCCATTTCCCCCCCCTAACAACAGCATTATAGCAAGAGTAATTGTCCGAAGACTGATTAACACAAGTTTCTTGTGTGTGTGTGTGTGTGCATGCTTTGTGCTGTTTGATGTGTTGATTGCAGTTTAAAACCTAAATGACTTTATTACTTTATAAGTAACTCAAGGCAGCAAACATACGTAACACTCCTTTCTCCTCCTAGTTTCTCCACAACAACAGCCCTGTGAGGTAGGTGGGGCGGAGAGAGAGTGACAGGCCCTAAGTCATCCAGCAAGCTTTCACGCCTAAGGCAGGACTAGAACTCACAGACTCCTAGTTTTCTAGACCAGAGCTTAGCCATAATACCAGACTGAGTCTCCAGAGTATTATTTTCCAGAAAGTATGACTCTCCAGAGTAATACCGTTTCCCCCAAAATAAGACATTGCCTGATAATATGTATTTATTGATTGATTGATTGATTCGATTTATATGCCACCCTTCTCCGGAGACTCAGGGCGGCTTACAATGCATTAAGCAATAGCCTTCATACTTTTGTATATACCTGCTTAGTAGGGCTTTTTGCCCCCCCCCCCCCCCCGAGCGGTGTTCTTTTTTATACAAAGTCAGCTTATTGCCCCCACAAACCGGGTCCTCATTTTACCTACCTCAGAAAGATGGAAGGCTGAGTCAACCTTGAGCCTGGTGAGAATTGGACTCGCAGTAATTGCAGGCAGCTGGCAGCTAAGTGCTACTTTAACAGCAGTTTAGTCCGCTGCGCCACCAAGGCTCATTTGAGCGCATGGCAATAAGGCCAAATGCTTATTTCGGGGTTCAAAAAAATATAAGACAGGATCTTATTTTCGGGGAAACACGGTAATATCAGGAAATTGATTAATGAAGTTTCTTGTGCCCTGTGTAAACTGGTGCTGATTGCAGTTTAAATTAGTTTTCTCAGCATTCTGAGATAGGTGTAAGGGGGAAGCCAGGCATCCTGGGATGTGGATGTCAGAAGATAGTCTTTTATTCCAGCATCGTCTTTCTTTTTTGGGCCTGTCTGGGAGCTGAATTTGCCTTGTTCCAGGGAGTACCAATCTACACAAACTTCATTTGTCTTTGTCCTTAAAAAAAAAAAAAAAGACTTTTGGAACATTTTTCTTGACTGTTCCCAAAATTTGCCAAACTGATTAAGCAAATAATTGCCATTAAGCAGATAGTTGTCAGTGTTAGATGTGATAGAATTCCATGTTCTCATCTATTAAATCTCTTTCCTTCCTACAATGCAACTGGAAGATAGCGGCATCTCCCTTTTCGACTCTAGACTATAGACTCTTCCTCTCCTAGACTATAAAGTCTAGGCATAGACTTACTGTCTATGCTGGTTTACAATCTTCATTGAGCTGTTAGCTAATAAAGAACAGATTAACCTAGTTAAAGAAGTCAAAGTCATCACCTAAGGACATGGGGGAAGGAAGAGAGACTACAATCAGAAGCTACTGAGACGTCCAGAGGATCCATTGTAGTTGCAAGTGTTCAATCACCAGCAACAGAAAATGGAGCTGAAGTGATCTGAATCAGTGGCAGAACCTTTTTAAGGCCAAGGGTTGATCTTGGCTCACTCCAAAAATTAAACAAGGCCAGAAAAAAAAGTCATGTGCCAAGAGAAAAATTAAATGTAATTGAAATTAATGTAATATCATCAATAGTATTACTCCCCATATTTTAAAATATATTATATACATTATTATATATTCCCCGTGTATTTAATTAAATGCTAATTTGATTCAAAATAATGTAATATTAATAGCTTTACTTCCTATTTTTTTAAAAAAATATTATATTCAGTATTATTTCCCATGTATTTAATAATGTTCTCCTTTGTTCACAATTAAAAAAAATGACAATTTTGCATTATTTCTGGATTGGCTGTTCTCAAGGCATTGGGAGTTCTTTATAGCCGTGGGGCCTTTTTTTAATCATCACCAAATAATAATATTATCCATCATTACCTGGAATTGAAAAATCACCATATGTTCCAACTTTTAAAAAAACAGAAGAATAGATATTAGTAATTATCCCAAACCATTCGATCTGTGTTGAATTTCTATAATAACAGCCAGACTAGTGTCTTGTTCATGGAATTAGGGATCATGAAGTCTCTTAGACATTAACCTCCTCAAGATTTTTATCTCCAGCTCAATTTTCTGAAAAATTTTAGTGAAGCCATGCTGAGTCACATTAATCTATATAGGAGCTAATAATAATCCAGTCATGAGAGAGGTGCTCTGGATGTGGGAACAGAATAGGATAGATGGGTGATAAATGAGGAATCCACCCCCTTCCGAGTTGGATAAGATTACCCTTAAAGAACACACACAATACTCATTCTCCTCCTATTTTCCTCGCAACAACCCTGTTGTGCTGAGAGAAAGTGACAGATCCAAGGTCTTCCCACTGGCTTTCATGCCTAAAGTGAGACTAGAACTCCCAAACTCCTGGCATCTAGCTGGTGCCTCTACCAGTAGACCAAACTGCCTCTGCCTCTGTTCCTGACAAGATCATGCCTTCCACCTGCTAGCACATACTTTCCTTGCTTCTAGATTGCGCTTTTGCAATACATCCAATTCAGTTGGATGCAATACATGCAATTATTTGAATCCCACCACTGGTTCTCCAAAAATGTAAGTACATGCATGCGTATGCGCATGGCTTCCGCCACGTGGCGAGGCTCGACTGAGCAGCCTTTCGGAGCCTGCACATCTCCATCTCTGCTCTCCAGGGCAGCGATTAGAGCGCACTGCTGGGAGAGCATCTTGTGCAATTTAGCAGCTGTGAGCCGCCGCTTTCCTTTAAGTCCCATCCGGAAAGCGCTGCGGCTAAGAGAAACAGCTGTTTCAGCTGCAGCGCTTTCTGGATGGGACTTAGAGGAAAGCAGCGGCTTACAACTGATAAATTGCACAAGATGTTCTCCCAGCAAGAGGAGCACCGGAGAGAAGTTGCTACCGACCTGGAGAGCACATGGAGCGTCTCCGTAAATGACCAAGGCTCGGCAAGGGATGGAAGAAGGGGCTGCAAGATCTCTGCTGCAGTGCTTTCTGGATGGGACTTCTTATAGGTAAGAGCCACCATCCGGTCCATTCCCAAATCGCTTCAGCCCACCTGCGCCCACACTGCCCCCTCCCCCCGGTGGCCCTTCAGCTTAGTGCAGCAGGCCACAGGCCAAATAAATTGCTTCGGGCCAGGAGGCCGTAGTTTGAGGCCAGAGGGGGGCAGCAGTATGTGGGCAGAGGCCCAGGGCAAGGCCGGAGCCAGGGAATGGCGCGTTCCCCAATCTGACTGAGGTGAATAGTGAGTGGGAAGAGGCCCCGGGGCAAAGCCAGAGCCGGGGACTGGCATGTTCCTTGGCCCAGGCGAATGGCGAGCGGGTGGAGGCTCCGGGCCAAGGCCGGAGCTGTGGAATGGTGCATCCCTGGGCCCTGACCCGTGGTGAAGGGCAAGCAGGCGGCATGCTTACCTTTGGTGAGCAGAGCGGGCGAGATGCAGAGGCGAGGCACAGAGATTAGCTGGGTCACGTAGCGAAGGCAAGATATATAGGGCAGTGTGGGTGGGGCAAGCAGGCGGGGAGAGCGGGGACGGGGCCAACCACAGGTGGTATTTGCAGGTTCTCCAAACTACTCAAAATTTCCGCTACCGGTTGGCCCGAACCCATAAAAACCGGCTAAATACCACCTCTGATTCAATTGGAGAAAGTGCCATTGCCCAGAGTGTGCAGCTGGTAGGGTGGTGAGCACTGGGTCTCTGACAATTTGCCACGGCCAACTCGCCGCGAGATAACTCGCTGCGGGACAAGAGATGCACTAATGTTAAAGACATGGTGGAATAGAATCATTAAAGAAAGGATGCAAAAGGAGGGACAAAATAAAATGCGAATGACAAAAATTAAAATATTTTTTTTATTTTAAATAATTAAATTGAACTGTTAAATTGTCCCGCAGTGAGTTGTTCTGTGGCGAGTTGGTCATGATGAGTTGGCCATGACAAGTTGACTGGCGAGTTGTCCCATTCGGGTGACCAGCTGCTTAGAGGACATCAACAGCTTCTACATTGCAAGATCTACACTGTTAATTGCTTTTCTTTCAGAGAACATGCAGTGTTGCCTGATAACCTTTCAAGACCCCTAGTGGCTTAAGTCCTCCTTGGCCTTTTCTGTCTGAAACATGCCCTTTGCTCTGTGGACAAGGCTCAATTGAAAAGGATTGGGGAAAAGTAGCTCACTTAAAGGATGAAACTCTTAACCTGAGGAAGGGCTTCTCCGTTTTGATCAGATAATAAAATAATTGTTTCTGTTTATAGGCATGTTATTTTGCTGGAGAAGTCTGCGTTGAATGCCTTTGCTTCATCATCTGCACCTGTCACTACACTGCACACACAGAGAGAGAAGGGCGGTTTTATTGCATTTTAATCAGCCTGATAATCACTAACAAGGTGGGGTATCGGTTTTCAGATGAAATAAATAAGTGAAGAAGAAAGCTTGGGCGGCAGGTCTTTATGGAACAGACTTCTCAAATATTAAGCCTCCTGTCGCACTGCATTCCTGTTAACCCAGGCAATGTTCGAATGTGCTAGATGAGGAATGAGGGGAGTTGTGCTGTCTGAAGCTTGGGAAAGGCTTGTGCGGCATGCAGTCGCTAAGCGTGCGTTCAGTTCAGGGTAGGGTTCGTGTCAGCGAGCTGTGCAGAAAGATCCAACGGGGAAAGATTGGAAATGTAATGATCTGTGATACATACACACACAAACACACACACACACACTTGCAGAGTTCAGGAGCAAGGAAATCTTGCTTGGCTCAAGGTTTCCCCATTTATGGAGTGAGGCAGGCAGCCTATTTTACAACCCCCCAGAACAGATGGGTTTAAACTTTTTGATCATTTTTTAAAGGAGGTTTTCGGGGTGTGGGATTTAAAGAGTTGAAATGAGTGCCCTTAATTCTCTGCAGGGTGTCAGAGCCTCTTAACTCCCCAGCCACCCAAAAAATGTGTACTGCAGAAGGGATGAAATGCTTGACTAAGGCTGCAAACAAATATCTGCATTAGAGGTTCCAAGGTAGGATGGGAGGATATAAGTCCTGTATTTCTTGCCATCTGCCGCATTGCCCTGCCAAATTTAAAGAAATCACTTTAGACACTCTATTTTGGTTTCTTCTCCATCTCACCTAGCAAGGAATTTGGCTATGTCTAGTTTAATGAATAGAAGGACTAGGGCAGGGGTGAAATCCAGCAGGTTCTGACAGGTTCTGGAGAACCGGTAGTGGAAATTTTGAGTAGTTCGGAGAACCAGCAAATACCACCTCTGGCTGGCCCCAGAGTGGGGTGGGAATGGAGATTTTGCAATATCCTTCCCCCAGGAGTGGAGAGGGAATGGGGATTTTACAGTATCCTTCCCCTGGAGTGAGGTGGGAATGGAGATTTTGCAGTATCCTTCCCCTGGAGTGGGGTGGGAATGGAGATTTTGCAGTATCCTTCCTTTGCCATGGCCACCAAGCCACACTCGCAGAATGGGTAGTAAAAAAATTTGGATTTCACCCCTGGACTAGGGGTGACATAGTAGCACTGTTCCAATATTTGAGGGGCTCCTACAAAAACTATTTTCCAAAGCACCAAAAGGCAAGAGAAGAAACAATGATTGGAAACTATCCAAGGAGAGAAGCAAACTAGAACTAAGGAGAAATTTCCTAATGGTGGGAGCAATCAATCAATGGAACGGCTTGCCTTGAGAGATTGTGGGTGCTCCATCACTAGAGGCTTCAAAGAGGAGCCTGAGTGGTGTAGCAGGCTAATGCCTCCTATTAAGGCAGCATTTAACATCCAGCTGCCTGCAATTACTGCGAGTTCTAATCTCACCAGGCTCAAAGTTGACTCAGCCTTCCATCCTTTCTAAGGTGGGTAAAATGAGGACCCGGTTTGTGGGGGCAATAAGCTGACTTTGTATAAATATACAAAAAAAGTATGAAGGCTATTGCTTAACACATTGTAAGCCGCCCTGAGTCTCCGGAGAAGTGCGGCATATAAATATAAATATTTTTTTTAAAAAAAAAAGAGAGACTGGACAATGATTTGTCTGAAATGATATAGGGTCTCCTACTAGAGCAGGGGGTTGGACTAGAAGACGTCTGAGGTCCCTTCCAACTCTTATTATTCTATGTTCTATGTCTTTAACAATTCCCTGTAACAGAAAGATGCTAGCAAGTAGATATTTTTCTAGTCCAGACTTGTTCCTAACTGCTGAAGCAGGGAGAATGAAGTCCATGGTTTTGAAAACAACAACAATAATAATAATAAAGATAGAATTACTTGAACTCTCATTGTTTGGGGAACAAGACAGTAATGTGGCTGTCACCCCTGATGAAAAAGGCCCAGGGTGCCTTGGATGCTTGTGAAAGCCTTTTGTAATTAGATCTTATGGGAGTGGTTTGGTGTTTTTATGCAGATCAGATGTGGTTTGGATTAGCTGTCCCGGGAGTATTAAGTGTCTCATCTCAGTGCATAGAAGATGCTGAATTTGCCACATATCTCCGAAGTATCATATCCAGAGGAATGGCACCTTGTCTCCCAGCATTTTGGAGATGGAAAGGCAGAGTTTTCTAGGGTCAGCTGTTTCCTTAGGCCCAGCAAAGCCCCTGCCCTGCTCCTCGTGCCGTGTTCGTCGATGGGCACGTTCTCTGGGACACAAAGTCATCCAGAAGAGCTGGATTTCTGCCTGTCACCGGATTCGGTTTGCAGTTGCTGCTCAGTGGCAGCAATTCAATACGGCATGTGGCTCCCTTTTCAGCCCTGCCTGGCAGGGGACTACCCGTCCCTTAGTCTGCAGCGAAGTGCTGTTTCAAAGCAGAAGGTTGGCTTTACAGCAGAGGTATCCAAGCTTAGCAACTTTAAGAGTCATGGACCTCAACTCCCAGAATTCCTCAGTCAGTGTGACTGGCTGGGGAATTCTGGGAGTTGAACTCCACAAGTCTTAAAAGTTGCCAAGGATGGACGCTCCTGCTTTACAGCTTTTGAAACCTACTTGTGAATCACAGTCCAGAAGACTGCACTGATGTCCCTGTTCCCAGTCTTTCCAGGACTCTGTGTTTTCTTTTCATCGATGGCCAACAGTGCTTTTTAAAATTAGTGACGTATCCATCTAGCCAGAAGGACTCAAGCATTACGATGCTCCTCAAACAAGCTGAGAAGCAATTTCTCTTTTAAAATGGGAAACATCTTGAACCTGTAACACAGTGGTTCTCAACCTGTGGGTCGGGACCCCTTTGGGGGTCGAACGACCCTTTCACAGGGGTCGCCTAAGACCATCCAAAAACACATATTTTCAATGGTTTTAGGAATAATTGTATGGTTGGGGGGTCACCACAACATGAGGAACTGTATTAAAGGGTCGTGGCATTAGGAAGGTTGAGACTCACTGCTGTAACATATCTGGAGTGCAAGAGGAGGTTCTCTGCATTTGGGCCGCATCTCTTCAAGTTTGCAAGTGAAAAATACTCTTCTTCAGCATTCTTTGGTGCAAATGGCCTTTCCTTTGCATTGTAGGTGTGAGAAGACCCTTTAAGAGTCTTCTTTCCTAGATTCATTTTCCCTTCCCAGAACAAGTCCAGATTGGTTTTACATGCAAAAACAGTTGGTTTGTAGATTTACACCAGAGGTCTTCAAACTTTGGGAGTTGAAGTCCACAAGTCTTAAAGCTGCCAAGTTTGAGGACTCCTGATTTACACCTTTCAGAGAGAACCATGTTGGTTCATGGTAGCACATTAAGCAACCTCTTCTCCAACTACTGGCATGGATGTGATGGATCTGATGAAGTGAGCTCACAAAAGGGTATCCCTTCTAATAGAATTTGTCAGTTGGAAGAGGTGCTACCAGACCTTCTCATCTCTTTCAGAATAAATAACAGACTAACAGAGTTGGAAGGAACCTTGGAGGTCTTCTAGTCCAACCCCCAACCCCGCTGAAGCAGGAGAACCTATACCAGGAGTGTCAAACTCACGGCCCGCAGGCCGGATGTGTCATGTGCTGCTGCTGCTGCCCCTGCCCCTGCCCCTGCCCGGTTTAGAGAAGGGCGGGAAGTCCCGATACGTCACGTGAAGCCGCCGTGGCGATGTGAGTTTTACACCCCTTCCCATTCCATATACCATTCCAGACAAATGGTTGTCCAGTCTCTTCTTAAAAGCCTCTACAGATGGAGCACCCACAACTTCTAAAGGCAAGCTGTTACACTGGTTAATTGTTCTCATCATTTCAAAGATGCTCCTATGGTTCAAAGCTTGCTGCCTGAACATGCAGGCCATCGGGGAAGAGAGGCTTAGTTAAATCCCCCTCAACCTCTTAATGTCTAGATATTAGCAGCCAGTGGTGTTTATCTCTACGCAGTTCAAAGCTTCCCTTGATTGTCTGCTTTTTGGCACATCAGTGCCACTATTAAAGGCACAAAAGCAGGTCAGAGCGGGTGTCCGTCATCTCACCGCTCCTCTCCCATTAGTGGTTCTAGATAGCTGATTCTTAAATATTCAGATTAGCTCTTTACTCTTGTAACCGTTGACCCTAAAATTGAGCATGCAAGCCAGCCCCGTTCATTGCACTTGGAGGCTGGGACTGTCATAAGCATTTTCCAAGTTAACTTCGCTCGGACTTCTAATCTGCCTCATTGAGGTCACTAGCATTAGTAAAGCAGGCAGGTGTGTTGCTTTGCTATATATTTAAGCAATACCAAAGAGTCAACTCATTTACCATCAGGGAATAATGGTGTGTTGTATTGAAAGCTAAAATATTGATCCCTTTTGCGCATGAGAAGTTCAGTAGAACTTTGGCTGTGGGGTGAGAAGGGTTAATGTTTTGGCCAAGGTGCAAAGATTAGTAACAGAATGTGTTGAAACTAGTAAGGAGCCACTGCTGTCCCGTAATGACAGGGTGTTTCTGTATAGTTTCCAAACTCAGTTATTTGTAAAGATATAAATCTAGGGGATAATGTGTGAAGTATGTCTGGGCGTGAAGCTTATTAGAAGCCATATGTTTTAATCTGGACATTTCTTATGATGTCATTTTATACATGGACATATATATATATATATATAGTTTGTTTGGCAATTTAGTGATCTCCAGATGTTTGAGCCATATGTGTATGTATATATATGTGTGTGTGTGTGTGTGTGTGTGTGTGTGTGTATGTACATATGTGTGATTGTATATATGTGTGTATATATACACATACGTGTGTGTGTGTGTGTGTGTGTGTGTGTGTGTGTAAAAATTTTAATTCTTTTAAAATTTTAAAATCTTAAGTTCCGGAGTTTGCAGTATGTCTGCTTCTTTTTTTACTAATATACCTGGAACTCATATTTTTAAAATAGCTTGTAACATATATATATATATATATATATAGTTTGTACAATACGATTAAACTATTCTATTCGATTAAACTATTTTAAAAATACTAATATATATATTAGTAATATATATGTGTGTGTATATAATGTGTGTATATACACAACACACACACACACACATACTTCTTAACTATACACTACTGGTTGTAGTCTGTAGTATATAGTTAAGGGATTATAGCAGGGGTATCAAACTCGTGGTGTCATGGCGGCGTCACGTGACGTATTGGGACTTCCCCCCCTTCACTAAACCGGGTGTGGGCATGGCCAGCGCGTGATGCATCCGGCCCACGGGCTGCGAGTTTGACAGCCTGGATTATAGGAATTGAAGTCGAAAACATCTGGAAGACACCGAATTGCCTACAGTACCTCCCATGTACAGGTGCAGCTCTTATTGCTATGGGAAAGTGTGCACACAGTAGCTCTTTGTGTCAGTGCTGAAGATATTGAACGCAGTTTCTAGACCAACTATTAATGGAAGAGTTCAAAGAGTGAGAGCTCACTTATTCAGCTTTCAAACTCTTGAGCTGGTTCACACAAGACACAGTTTGGTTTCTGACAAAGAGTGAGCCACGACTGCCCAAAGTTATTTTAGCCTGGTTTGGTACAAACCAGTCTACCCAAGCACTGTTTGAAGTGCTGCTTCCTTATCCTCAATTCTATCCCCTTCCCAAATATTGGGGTTAGTTCATAATAATAACAACTTTATTGTCATTGTACGTGTATACACAGTATACCCATACAACGAAATTCACTTAACACTCAAAGACCAGGTCCAACACACATAACAATCCCCAAACACACTCACACCCATCACAATTCCTCACCCCTAAACCACCCAAACATCCACACAACAGACCAAGTAATGCTGTCCAACAGCTCACTGATGGTGGCCCTTTAGTTCATTGTTGAGTGCAATTATAGCTCTGGGATAAAAACTATTCAGAAAATACTGACTACATTTATAGTGTTGATTTTAAAGTTAGAGAAGGAAGTCTGGCCTTGGAATGTGATAGAAAGTCAGCATTATGAAGTAGTCCCAGGATTTGGTATGTGTGTGCGTGCATAGGCAAGTTCAGCATAAATGACATAAAATATAAAGCTCCAAAGAAACAAAAAGACTAAAACACCTCCTCACCAGCAATCGGTGCCCCTATGAGCAGAGTTTAACACCAAGATTAAACTAGACCAACAATCAAGTAAACAATATCCCAATCATGGAACTACAAATGCAGACAAACAGGCTAACAGTGTAACAACTGCCTAATCAAGGAACCATCAAGAACACTCCTGCCAATACTGACAGGGCAAGCCACTAGTGCCGTGATGGCGAACCTATGGCACGGGTGCCACAGGTGGCACGCGGAGCCATTTTGGTGGGCACGCAAATGTTGCCCTAGCTCAGCTCCAGCGCGCATGCACGCACTGGCCAACTGATTTTCAGGCCTTCCGGTCCCATCGGAGGTCGGGAAACTGGCTGTTTCCGGCCTCCAGAAGGCCTCCGGGGGGGATGGGGAAGGCTGCTTTTGCCCTCCCCAGGCTCCTAGAAAGCTTCTGGAGCCTGGGGAGGGGGAAAAACAGGCCTACCGGTCCCACCGTGCCATCGTGTGCCAAAAGCAGGGGGAAATGGGGTGGGGGTCACATGCGCATGCGCGGGAGGGCGGGGCGCATTGAATTATGGATGTGGGCACCCGCACCTACGACCCCCCACCGCTCCCACCACTTTTGGCACGCGACAGCAAAAAGGTTAGCCATCACTGCACTAGTGTATAAAAATGAGCAAACCCTACTCATTTCTAGCACTGATGCTGTTACCTAGTTTGGTAATGAAACATCTGCAAGAAAGGCTCAGAGATCACCAGGACCCCTCATAAATTAGACCCAATTTAGCCTAGTGGTTAAGGCACCATGCTAAAAACCAGGAGATGGTGAAGAAACTTCTTGAATGAGAAGCAAAACGTTTTCACAAGAGATGGTGAGTTCTAATTCTGCTTTAGACATGAAAGTCAGCTTGGTGACTTTGAACCAGTTATACTCTCTCAGCCATACAGAGTGGTTGTTGTCAAGATAGTGGCAGGAGGAAAGAGTACAGATAGTGCTTGACTTATAACAGTTCATTTAGTGACCGTTAGAAGTTACAACAGCACTGGAAAAAGTGACTTATCGTTTTTCACACTTAATGACCATTGCAACATCCCCATGGTCACGTAATCGAAATTCAGATGCTTGGCAACTGACTCATAATTACGACAGTTGCAGCGTCCCTGAGTTCTGGAATCCCCTTTTGCGCCCTTCTGACCAGCAAAAAAATCAGTGGGGAAGCCAGATTCAGTTAACAACCAGATGCAATGATTCACTTAACAACTGCAGCACAAAAAGTCATTAAAATGTGGGGGCAAACTCATTTAACAAAGAGCAGCATAAATTTTGGGCTGCATTGTGGCGGTAACCCTAGGACTACACCTGTATTAGATACATTCGCTGCCTTGAGTTATGTAATAAAAAAATAATAAAAGCAGGATCTCTTTCTTTGTCTCTGCACCCACAAGAGTTTGGAAAAAGACGCGCGTATTCTTTGCACGCTCAGGCGCTGTTTATTCCCCGATTTGGCAGCTGCGGAGCAGATATTTGGGGGGGGGGGGGGGGGATCGCTTGGATAAATCCGTCGCCTGCGGATCGGAGAGGCCGGGGTCTCTCGGTCGCATTATTATCTCTCAGGGCGGCGGCGGCGGCGATGGATGGATGGAGAACGGGGGCAGAGTTCTCCGGCGCGAACTTGGGTGGATGGGTGCGTGGGTGGGTGTCGCGGGGGAGCCGCTGGCAGGACTCGCAGAGGCTCCTCTCTCGCCCCCGCTCGAGAGGCGAAGGTGGGCGGTGTGGGAGGGAGGGAGGCTCGGGCTCGCTCCTCCCTGGCCTGAGAAGGGGGAGGGCGCGCTGATCGCTCGCTGCCGGGATGCGCCGGCGGGGGCTCAGCCGGTTTGGGCAGCGCACTGAAGCTGCACGGGGTAAGAGGAGCGCGCTCTGCTGATCCGGATTAAACGGGTTGGTCTGTGGGTTGGGAGGGGTGAGGTTTGCATTTAAAGAGGAAGGGTAAGGTAGCAGATGTGCTGCCGCGACCCCTCCCCAATTCCCCCCCCCCCCCGTTTCCTTTAGTTCCACGCGCGGCTAGGTTTGCTGAGTGACCGCCCTGGATGTTGCTCCTGTATAACCCTGCAAGTCTTGTTTACTTCGGGGTAGTTTCTTTCCCGTGCTTGGCAGCCAACCACCTCTCTGCTTCTGCTTCCCTTCTTCTCTTCCTCTTTTAATCCATTTGGGACTGCAGCTTTATCAAACGGGATGCAGGAACCAGTAATTATAATAATGAGACAGAGAGGGTTACAGCACTTGTTTTCCCTCACCTGTGTACCATGAGATTCTTTCTGTCCCCAAGTCTGGAATTAACCCCCGGAAATGCTCAGTGGAACTATCCTATCTTTTTTTTTTTTTTAGTTAGAAAGGGATTTCTGGATTAAACCCAGCAACAGTTCGGAATCTGCTCTCCCTGCCTCTGAGGGAACAAGGGAGAGGCGCCCCTCTTGGTTATTTGAATGGTCTACCTGCTGTTCTGTCAGAGTCTTTTAAGAGTCGTAGCCGAGGGTTGTTTAACTGATTAGATTCTCCTCTTTATCCTTTGCTGAAACATGGGGCCTCCGCATTCTCTCTCTCTCTCTCGGCCGCAGCTTTAGAATTGTTGCTGATTCTGGTTTCATAATGGGTTTTGTGTTCCTTTACAGTCCCTTGGAAAGAACCACGTTTGCAAGGTTAGAGAGATTGAAATGTGAGGCGTATTGTAACAAACCTCTTCTGTTGCGTTTGGTATCGTTGGGTCAGGTACTGGAAGTTCAACACTATATTTTCCCCCTTGCCTTCCCGGTTACCAGCTGCTGTGCTGGAGCTTTGACAGCAAAAGCTTGAGTTTTATTACACAAAGAGCATTTGGGATACGCACGTGAATTTCTCTGACCTGAGTTGACATTAGACCTGTTGTGCTGGCTTCAGCATCTACTTTTAGCATTTTCTAAATTTTGTGTCCCAATTTTCATTCCAGTCTGGTTAAACAATATATTGGAGTGTGTGTGTGTGAGAGAGAGAGAGAGAGAACCATTAAAATAATCTTTATAGGAACTGTGCTAGACAGCTGATAATCCTTGGGTAGGATTAATCTATAGGCCCTAGACTGTAGTAATCAATCCCCGTTATGGGTTTAGGCCAGTCTTGCTGAACTTTTTAAGATTAAGATGTCTAGTGTCCTAATCAAAACATTTGGAGGATGCTAAATTGGGCACAGCTTGCTTGTACTATCCTTCCATCCTTCAGAGTATGCTTTCTGTACTTGGACAAGAAGGAGGTCTGTACCATAAACTATCTTCCACTCTGTCAGCTGATCAACTCACCTGTTGTTCAGACCACAGACATGCAGCTCCATTGGACATGTCCTACAAATGTGACAACCTTATGCCATCCTCTCATTCCTATCTCTGGAGATATTCTGCAAATTATATGTATCATGCTCTACGTTTCATATCATCCTTTCACTAGGTAGCTGGCTTGCCTGTCACTGTTCTTCATTGATGTGCATCCCTCCCCCCACCCTCTGTTTCTCGGTTTCTTTTTATCTTGGCATCCTCAATGCTTTGCAGTTGCTCAGACTCAAAAGTATTTTAGCCAAGCAACAGAGGAAGAAAGAAGACAGAACTGTCTAAATCCAGGGATGGCAACTGAGTAGAAGCCTGGCTCCCTGCCGCCCCGTCCCTTTCATCTAGTAGCTAAAAAAGTGGAGGAATATGGCATAAGGGTCATTTTCCATAGCATAGTCTACCATTATGAACAGAAAATTTGGTAAAAACTTTTAATCTCCCAGAACCGAAAAAACTTCTATGATCTGGCTCCAATCTTGCCCGCACTTCCAACAAGGAGATGTCATATTTGAGAAACAAACCAGGAGTCTTGGCTTCCACTCCTATATTTCCAGCTGGGACTAAATGTATTTTCTGGATCTCTGAGTCTTCCCTCAGTTATAAAAGACTACATGATGTGTCATGAGAAATGTAATTAAAGGATGCTCTGAGTTCTGAAAACAGCTTATTCTGTCCTTGCACGATCCACGGCCTTATCTACCTCCACTCAGTCAGTGCTATGCCGACAGTTCTTTTGCTGCTTGTCTGGATCCTTTTTTTGTTCTTGACATGACATGAACTGGATTTCTTGCTGACAACGGAGGATGTATAGTGCATCTCTGCAGAAGTCTCTGCTCCGAACTTGGCATTTTTCATCCAGAAGGCCAACTCAGAACAGTCAAGACATGCAAAGGACAAGATTCTCCATGGAATCAGTAATTCCCAGCCCTTTGCATTAAAATATCTTACATGTCATTGACAATTTTAAACACTTTAGGAAACAGAATATACATTGGAAATAAAATGTACATGCTGATACATACAAAGAAGGCTTCAGTTGTTTGGAGCATAACTCTTCCTTCTTAACTGGGAATTAAACTGATGCCCTTTCCCTTGGAAATGTCATGCCACCCATAAAGTCTGATTCCACTTCCAAGCTAGTTCTAATTCCTGGGATAAATATCTTTGTTTTATCTTTCTTTTTTTTAAAGTTCCCCTAAGTGGGTCTCTCTTGCTTCCAAAGCTTTATTTCCATAAAGTTATGCAGAAAATGTAACTTTTGAAGGAATCTTAAGATATCTGGGAAACATACCTCAGATTTGTTTCTTTTATTTATTTTTATTTATTTATTTATTTATTTATTTGCCAAGCATATATAAGATAACAGGTAAAAGTATAAACATAATTTGAATACATGAAAAGAGTAAGAGTAAAAAGGAACAAAGCGGGAGACTGGGTGAAATTAGGTTTTGATGCATGACCATAATAAGGACTGGTTTAATTGGATTTAGGTTTCGAGGGCCGTTTGCTTGGTTTTTAACAGACATGTGCTTATTATAGACTTATTCGTTTATTGTTGGTGATCAGCTTCCCACTCTAGAATGGAAAGAGCCTTGTGTTTTCAGTTTTCGACGGCAATCGTCAGAGAGAGGGTTGAAGGGGCAAAAACAGGGTTCTCAAGCTGCAAGCATGCAATGTTGCGAGTTCCTATTTTGAGAGAAACATCAAAGGGCGTTTTCTGTTCACATGAGTGAGATTGTGAATAGGCATGTAAGAATGCTCAAGGCCGTTGCGGGAAGAGGAGGAGGAGGCTGTGTTGCGCAGAACGGGAAAGAACCTTTTTCTCCTGCATTTGGAATTTGTGGAGGAGAGTACATGGGGCAACAAGAGTGCATATAACTGGAAAAAGAGGGGTGGGGAACTTTTGTTTATTGCTGCAGATCAAAGGCTGATGGCAGTGAATTGTGTATCTGTGGCTGGGTTGTCAATCCCCAAAGAAGCATAATGACCCTTTTGCAGCCCAGTGGTCTGTCAAGCAATAAAATACCCAAGTAAAAGAACACTATGATGCTGTGGGGAGTAGGATTCAAGATTTAACCTATTCTCTGACATATGTACAGTGTTAGGGTGAGCAGGGATTTATTTATTTTTTTGAGGGGAGGAGGGAGAAACATGCAGTTACATAACAGAGAAACCTACATCCAGCCAAAAACATCTCCCCCCCCCCCCTTTTCAATCTAGGAAAGTAAACAAAGGCAAAAGTCCTTAGATCCGTCCTGAGTTTATTAGGGTCAAACACCATGACCAGGGCAGCTATTTATGGCACAGGTATTATTTTGAGCTGTTATCTGCTGAACATGGGGTTTCTGCTCATTAGATGCCATGACAAGATGTAGTTACATTACCACCTGGCGTTTCCCAGCTTGGTACACCGGAGAAGACACTGCTGCAAACTGCCTCTGCCCTCTCGTTGAACGCAGGCAGCCTGAGATTATAGCTGCCCTACTGCTTGACTTTGTGGCTTGTTAGAAAGCGGAGCAGGAGTGGTTGAGCTTCTAACTTTTCTAGTCCAAGTGGTGCTTCAGGAGCCCCAGGGGCGGTAAATAATAAGGCCTGCTCAGAACGTCTTTCAACACAAGAAGCCTTTGAGATTGTCTCTGTGGAAGACCTCACTTCAAGCTTGGTGTGTGAATTTAGCGAAAGGAGATGGCCTTCGTGTACAACAGAGCAGAGAATCAAAATGAAGCAAGTTGGGAAATCCTAGGAATGCCTCTTGGTATCTTCCGTTGCTCATGGCTTGAGCGTACTCAGGCTCTGTAGAGAGAGTATGGTGCCTGTCTCTTACTGAACATTCTCTGGCATTAAAATCCCAAATTTTCAGAAGTTTCCAATTTCTCTTGTCTCATGCAGCAATTGAATCATGGCCATGGGGGTCTGCCTCACTAAATGGTTATGGGGCCACTTTAGATGCAGTGGTGGATGTCAGGAAAGTGCTACAGCTCCTTTTTGTTGTTCATTGGCATCCTTCAGTCTCAAGAGACTATGGTATCATGCTCTGGAAAGAGGTCCTAAAACAGCATCTAGTGTGACTAAAAAGACCAATTCAAGAGTGGCAATCCCTTCCACACTGAGGGCAGATACATTCTGTCCCCTGCCCAGCCCCCAGATTTCGCTGGTTCCGGGACTGCCTCTTTGCCTCAGCTTGCCGAACAAGTGTCTCTTCAAATTGGAGAAGGCCATGCTGCGTCTTTAGCCTCCAAGCTGAATGATCGGAGGTCAAGGTTTCCCAGTTCTTAATGTCCATTCCCAGGACCTTTAGGTCCCTCTTGCAGATATCCTTATATCGCAACTGTGGACTCCCTCTGAGGCGCTTGTTGTTCAGCTTAATAAATTTAATAAATTCTGACACAGAGCCTGTAGTACAATGGTTTAAAGCACCCTGTTATTAACATCTATTAACATCTCCTGCTTGCAATTACTGCAAGTTCGAATCCCACCAGGCTCAAGGTTGACTCAGCCTTCCATCCTTTCTAAGGTGGGTAAAATGAGGACCCAGATTGTGGGGGCAATAAGCTGACTTTGTATAAATATACAAAAGTATGAAGGCTATTGCTTAACGCACTGTAAGCCGCCCTGAGTCTCCGGAGAAGGGCGGCATATAAATCACATTTTTTAAAAAAAAATTTACATGGAGAATGAGCATTCTGAGATAAAATGCATGGATAGGAAGTAGGAGGAGATCCTGGTATCTTCTAATTTGTTGGTCTAAGTGTGATAATGGTGTGTGAATTACTACTTCCTGAGACAGTGATGTGGAAAAAGGAGATTGAGCAACATTTGGAGTTAGGATAGAGAAGTTGTTTTAAAACCCTAGTTCCACTCTTACTCCCAGAAGACCAATATTCAGATAGAAGATCAGGACATGTGGCTCCATTTTTAGGTCTTTTGAGGAATTATATAGGTATAGAAAGATAGATGTTGGAGTTTATATCTAAGCTCTTCAAGAAAACTAAGGACCATTGCTTACTTGGTAGGGTACTCTGGAGCAGGGGTCCCCAACCTTGGCAACTTTAAGCCTGGCGGACTTCAACTTCCAGAATTCTCCAGCCACCTGGCTGGGGAATTCTGGGAGTTGAAGTCCGCCAGGCTTAAAGTTGCCAAGGTTGGAGACCTCTGCTCTAGACTAGAGGCCAGGATTCCTGGTTGTATTTCTCCTTAAGATCACATATGTTGATTTCCTCATCTTTCATTGCCTGAGCATAGTGAGTAGGAAGCCAGTGAGTAACTATTCCAGTGAGTTAGTACAGAGGCAGTCTAATATTCTCCAAATATTTTGGATCGTGAGAGTTGTGTAGTTCAGAATATTTAGGGTTACCCAGTTAGCATACGGGATTGTGCCTATGTTCTACTTAAGCTGTGTTTTTAGGAGACTAGAATAATAGGGTTGGAAGGGAGCTTGGAGGTCTTCCAATCTAACCTTCTACTCAGGCCCTATACCATTCCAGATAAATGGCTTTCCATTTAGAATAGAAAATTGAATAGAGAATTCAATATATAATATATATTCAATATAGAAAATTGAATAGGAAATTGAATGTGGAATAGAAAATGAATGGCAGGAACATTAGAGACTATGGTCCTTGAATTTTTAGTTTGAAAAGAATAGAAGCATGCTTTGGGATATGTTGTCTATAGTAATCTTTTTCAGAAGAATAAAGAAATGCATGCCCAATTAACAGGATTTTGCTGTTGGTGGTGATAACTAATAGGTAATCCTATTGTAAGGGTGACACCGAAATATAATTTTATGTCATTTTGTTCTATTTTACATATTTATGTATTAAATTATATTGTATCTTATCCTATAATTATTGTATATTACCCTACGCTTATTTTAAATTGTTTGTATAGGATTTTATTGGTGATATGTATTTGAACCTTGTGCTTTGATAGGACCTATAGGCTAATCAATGAAGCTATCTATCTAATAGGTAATCCCATTCTAACATTCTAATAAATAGGAAATATTCAACCAGAGCTGGAAAATCTATGAATTAGCCATAACAAATTGGAACAGTAATCAGGAATAATGGGAAAGGTAGCACAATAGTATCCAGTGAACAAGAGATTCCCTCTCTGCACAGTATTAATACCTTGAATAAATGTTGGCAACTGATACCTCCTGAATGTAGAGAACCAAAAAGATTACCTTTGAAAAAAACAAGCAGAGACAATGAATTAGTCTAGTGAATTAGGGAGATGTCAACCCGAATTTCTTTCTCATTCTTCCTCTATGTCAGGGACTGAAAGTTTATTTTTGCAACCGTTGCCTTTGCCCCATTTCTTCAAGTTCATCTCTTCAGTCTCCACATTACGACAGTTTTTCTCCCTTGAGAGAGCTGATATTGGCCTCCCCTCAACACTCATATACCAATTGAGAGTTTAGGGGTTGAAAAGGGAGTAGTAGTTGCAGTAATGCATTGAAAAGCAGGCCATGTATTTGGGGTGAAAGCCTGGGATTTGGGGGCACCCTCCCTTCTGAGTCTCCTTTTTTGAATTTCTTACTGCTTACTGATTTGGGAAATGCAGTATCTTTGCATCTTGGCTGTTACTTGATCTGAAACATTAGCTAGTGTTTCTGAACAACGGGATGCTAAATAAAATCAGGGGATTATGTTCTTTGTTCCTGGGTGGAATCACAGAAGGGCCCTGAGCCACAGTTTCCATATTGATGCAGATGTAGCATAGGGAAGAAGTAAGGCTTGCAGAGAACTGAAGTTGGTGGCTGGAGTTGAGGCTGCATTAAGAGAGGTTAAGAACTGGGCCTAACCAAATCCAGAAGACTTGCTTCTGGGATGTGGTGTAGAGTTCCAGCTCTCTGACCTTCTTGGCTCCTGCTAGTGAGTCCTTCAGTCTGTCAACTCAGTTCAGTTAAAAAAAAAAGAGAGAGAGAGAGTTTTATTGCAAATATTCTCAACTCCTGTCCTGTCCTTGTAGAAAAGATTAGACCAGAAGGAAGAATTTTTCCACTTTTCTTCTCTGTGGCTCACTCACTAGCTGTCAGGACTGGGCAAGTCCTTGAAAGACGTGCTTTGCTACATGTGGGTTCAAGCATGAATCAACACACCTCTTTTTAAATTGTTTGAAACAGCCATGTGGTTTGCAAGGCTCATTAGCTGCTACAGAAGCCACTTCTGGCTTTCTCCACACGCACATGTGCACGCACAACTATTTCACTTTCTCAAAATGTGGAGCTTCTGTGGGCAAAGGAGCCTTCCCAGTGGCCTATGCTGTCTTGTCTTAATTATTGGTCAACCCTATCCTTACAGTCTACATGGAAAAGAACTTCCTGGTTAAACCAAGATACCTAGCTGTATATGAGGATTCTTTAAAAATACAGGGCTTTGCAGTCCCTTATTTTAATGTCTGGTAAAAAAAAAATAGTCTGAAAAGGATTTGAGCTAATAATTTGTCTTTACATCAGTTTCTTTTTTTTTGTTTTTTTTAATCAAGTTTTATTGATTTTTCCCCCCCCACATTCACCCGCATCTTTTTTTGAACAGAGTATTGGCCATTTCTTATCTTATACAATTGTTCAAGTTCAAATACATTTTACTCAATTACAATTTTTGCCAAAATCTTCCTTTTTTCCCTATTTTTTCTTTAATTCATATCTCAATATTTCTCTATTTATATAAACAACATCTTCATTCGCTCTCAAATTCTAATTTTCCTGTTTGTTCACATTTATTCTCTTTTATTTTTTAACAATTTCTTCTTTATCTTCATATATTCATATGTGTGTTCGGGGTTGTCTTTCTTCCATTTCCTCTTTTTTTTTTAATTTGATTTATATGCCGCCCTTCTCCGGAGACTCAGGGCGGCTTACAATGTGTTAAGCAATAGCCTTCATACTTTTGTATATTTATACAAAGTCAGCTTATTGCCCCCACAAACTGGGTCCTCATTTAACCTACCTTAGAAAGGATGGAAAGCTGAGTCAACCTTGAGCCTGGTGAGATTCAAACAGGCTCCTGGTTTTTTGTTATACAGCAGTCTTTCTTCTCAGTCTCTTCCCTCTCCCTCTCTTCCTTCCTTCTTACTTTCTTTTCCTCTTCTCCTGCTCCTTACTACTTCCCCTGCCTTTCTCCTTCTCCTCCTTTCTTCCTCCCTGACTAACCCTCTCTCCTACTCTGATTTCCCCTCCCTTCCTTCCTCCCCTCTCTTCTATCCCTCTCTCTCCTTCCCTTCTCTCCCATCTCTCTACTTCTTCTTCCATCTCTCTCTATTGCTGTGTAGATTTTCAATTTAATATTTTCACTATGGTGTCCAGGCAACCCCAACCTTTCTTTCATTTATTAAATATATTTCTTAAAATTCTACTTATCTTTTTAATTGTTAACAATATATACTTATAATTCACATCTTAATCATTTCTAATTGCCCCAATCTAATTAGTTCTTATTTTAATCTTAATTCGCCTTCTTTCCCTTTTTTGATTACATGTCAAATATATAGTTTAAAATATTCCAATTTATTACAATTCCCCCAATTAAATTTACTCATATTATTACAACTTATCATTTTATAAACTTCCAACACTGCACTTAAAAATATGACAATTCTTTCAATTTCTCAGATTTTCTTTACATCGGTTTCCAGGAAGATGGCATTGTTAGATTATTGCAGGGGGAAGTGGTGTTGCAGTACGGCATCAGCTTTTGTGACCATCAAAAGAAGCAGAATTATGAAGGGGGAGCTGAAATACATGAAAATTTGAGCCATAACAAATATGTATGTCAAGGAAGGGCTCTAAGGCGTGTTTGTTTTCATTTCAGATTAGTACTAGTTTGCCTCCAAGGCTACGTTCCCGCTTGACAGAAAAGCAGGATAAACACTGAAATGCTGATGCTTCTTGCACTTGAGAATGCTTTGCTTAGCTTACATCCTGGAAGAATTGGTGAAAAATAGCATTTTCATCCCAGTTACACAGCTGAGCAAAGTAGCATTTCAATGGTGGTACCTTAAAATGCATTTGAGACAGTTAAAGTGTTTATCTGTTTAAATAGATAAGAATAAAAACACATTTTATATACGGTAAGCAAGAAAACACAGGCAAGTCATTTTTATAGATTTGACCCTTTCCTACTTTACATGTCTAGAATGATCGTTGCTTTTATTTTGGGACTGGAATGCCTGATGGTCTTTTGGGTTCCTTATTTTCTCCATTCACCTTTAATTTTTGTATTTTAATTGTCTTTTAGAATTGTTGATTTCAATTCTTGATGGTTTCATTTCAGATGACTTATACTCTTCCCCCCACCCCCCTCCTTCCCACTGCTGGAGGCTTCTTCTGGAAGAAAAGCAGTGTAAAATTAAAATTAATAATAGTAATAATATTTCAGTGAAAAGGTTGGGAGGTTGGTGTGGTCTATTGACTCACGGTGCAATCTTTTGCATGTTTATCTGGAAATACGACCTATTATGTTCAGTAGAGCTTATTCTCTAGCACATTTAGAGACTGAGCCGAGCTGCAATCAGGAACTCTCTAAAAACTTAAGCCATATAGCAGAGCTGTTACAGCAAAGATTTCTACAGTGGAAAATAATTGATTTGGATTACCTTTGTAGACTTGTCCAATGTTGTACTGCAGTTGTCCATAATGGCAAACATTGTGTATTTATCACTGGAGAAACAGCTTGAGTTAGAGAGTTGAGCCCTTTCAAGGCAAGTGCTGGAAGAGATGATAAAATCCAGGAATTCTCTTTATATAGCAATTGCTTGTTTTCAATCAAAACTTCCCTAAAAACCTGACTACAGCCTGACACTGTTGCTCTGGCAAGTCATATATCCCAGCCTACCTTTTGTTAATGAGCCCACAATTGAAAGCCTTACCTTACTGGAGGCAATCTAAGTTACTTTGCATTTTTTTTCCCATTAGACTTTTCCAGCAAAAACAACAGAATGTCTTTTGGCATCTTAACAACTAATGTTTATATCATTGTGTAAGCTTTCGTGGATCACAGGCCCCTTCATCAGAGGCCTAAACTGTGGTCTTATTTTAGATCACTACCTGGAACAATTCTTTCTCCCACCCCTTTCATCTTCCTGTTTTCCTTTCTCTTATTCTCCCTCCCCAGCAACAACTGTCTAAATATATTACTTCTCTCACAGGACTCTGCTCTTCTGTACTTCATGAAGCAGATTATGATCCATGGAAAGTTTAATTTGTTAGTTGTTAAGATGCTGCAGATTTTTACCATTTGTCAAAGAACGCCACTTACGCCTTTTCCCCAGCTGATTAAATAAAAGATGTTCCATTAAAATCTAACTGTCTGAAAGATTATTATAAGAGCAAATATTTAAGGATCTTCAAGTCTGAAGACACTTGGATTGTTTAAACTCACAAGTATGTTCAAAGGTTGGCAAGTCCATTTTCTTCCCTGGATTCACAGTCCATTTCCCTCTCTTCCCGTTTGGTCAGGAGGAGGCATTTAGAAACGCTCATTTCCATTTGGGATTAACCACTCCTTAAGAATTGGGGTTATTCTTGGTGATGGTCACAATAGCTGCAGGAAGCAAGATGGGGCTTGCTGACTTAGCTTCAGAGCATGGGATAAGCCAATGCTTCCCCAACAACAATAAAACTTGCCTCTTCAAAGCCTCAGAGAGCCAATCGTACCCCAATAACAACAAGAAAGCAGCGGAAACGTCAGCAGTTAGCAAGCTAGAAACAAGGAGAAGGCATTTGCAGGAGAAAATACAGGCGGTCCTCAAGGGATGACCGCAATTGAGCCCAAAATTTATGTTGCTAAGTGAAACATTTGTTAAACGCATTTGCTCCGTTTTACAACCTTCCTTGCCGCAGATGTTAAGTGAATTGTTGCATTTGTTAAGTTAGTAACACGGTTGTTGAGTGAATCTGGATTTGACTTTGCTTGTCAAAAGGTTGCAAAAGCTATAGTAGAAGTCAAGGGGGGATGGGAGGGAAAAGGGTGGTGGGGAGGATTAGGGTGGGATTGGGAGGGAATTATATTTTATGTATATGTATATGTATATGTATTTTTATAATGTTGGGGTAGGGTGGGGGGAAAAAAGGGGGTGGAAATTTGTATGTGTAAAACTTTTTCAATAAAAAAAAAGGTTGCAAAAGCTGATCACAGAACCCTAGGACACTGCAACCGTCATAAATGTGAACCAGTTGCCAAGTGTTTGATCATGTGAGCCTTGGTGGCGCAGTGGACTAAACTGCTGTTGTTAAAGTACTTAGCTGCCATCTGCCTGCAATTACTGCGAGTTCAATTCTCACCAGGCTCAAGGTTGACTCAGCCTTCCATCCTTTCGAGGTAGGTAAAATGAGGACCCGGTTTGTGGGGGCAATAAGCTGACTTTGTATAAAAAAGAACACCGCTCGGGGGGGGGGGCAAAAAGCCCTACTAAGCAGGTATATACAAAAGTATGAAGGCTGTTGCTTAATGCATTGTAAGCCGCCCTGAGTCTCTGGAGAAGGACGGCATATATAAATCGAACTAGATAGATAGATAGATAGATAGATAGATAGATAGATAGATAGATAGATAGATA
>WNWU01000036.1:4967680-5024689 GCA_012654045.1 Ptyas mucosa
ATAGATAGATAGATAGATAGATAGATAGATAGATAGATAGATAGATATGCTGCAATGGTTGTAAATGTGAAAACTGGTCATAAGTCACTTTTTTTCAGTGCCGCTGTAACTTTGAACAGTCACTAAATGAAGACTGTTCTTGTAAATCAAGAACCACCTGTATTGGGTGGGAATATTTTAGAATCAGTGTTTATTTATTTGCCACCCTAACTTCTAGGCATGCTTTGGGCAGCTTATGGCAAGACACAAAATTAAAAAATACATCGTTATAAAACCCAAATATTACATGTAGAATACGAAGACCCCACTGGAGGTTGAAGGCTCATGGAAAGAATACAGCCTAAGAATATTAAAAGGCAGGGGCTGTTTGTAGATTCAGATGGGCAGCGTTCCATAACGTGGGGGCTGCCACAATGAAGAAATGTTATAAATTGTTTAAAATTGTTAGCAGGGCCGAGGATAGAGAATTAACACTTTTTGTGACCTCATTTCTTTCTCTATTGACTTCTCTTACTCTTTTTGGGAGGGGAGCAGTGAATTTTATACCCTAACTTTTTGTGATACCGATTTTTTTTTTTTAGTAGTGGGTGGAGATTTTTGGCACCCAGATATGCATTTCTCAGCTTTCTTCAGGGGCATTGTTGCTCATATCTAAATTATGTAGGGCACGCCTGCGCAACATATGGTCCGTGAGCTCCATGCAGCCTGCTAAGCAGCCTTGTGTGGTCCATTAGAGGTTATTTTTTTAAGTCAACAAATTCACCAGCACCGTTCTGAAAGATGGACTGCTAAGTGCTTCCAATCCCTTCAGGTCTCATCACAGCTGCCAGCTCCTCTAGCCACCGTACAGGTGAACCTCAGTATGCCAGCTCTTCCTTCATGGCCTTCAATGATTAATTAATTGCTTTTCCCCCTCTACACATTTGTGCAGACATACTGTATGGGGGGGGGGGGAGCAAAAGCAACCAAGAAGGAAGGTTACATTCAGAATACCTCCTGTTGCTGCCTCTTTTATTTTTCCAAGATATGTCTGAGGAGATACTAAAGGTGTCAACTTCTTATATCTTATCTAGCATCTTATATAGGGAAAGGCAATATTAAGAGCCGTGGTGGCGCGGTGGTTAGAATGCAATATTGCAGGTTAACACTGCCCACTGCCAGGAGTTCGATCCTGACCGGCTCAAGGTTGACTCAGCCTTCCATCCTTCTGAGGTGGGTAAAATGAGGACCCAGATTGTTGAGGGCAATAGGCTGACTCTGTAAACCACTCAGGGCACTATGAAGCAGTATATAATAAGTGCTATTGCTATCGCTATCAAGAGTGTATCATGGAGTCCTTGCCAGATGAGGTCCCTTGAACAGGCGTGGTGCCATACTAATGGTCAAGGAACGGGTATTTCTTTTTTTTTTAATTTGATTTATATGCCGCCCTTCTCCGGAGACTCAGGGTGGCTTACAATGCGCTAAGCAATAGCCTTCATACTTTTGTATATTTATACAAAGTCAGCTTATTGCCCCCACAAACTGGGTCCTCAATTTACCTACCTTAGAAAGGATGGAAGGCTGAGTCAACCTTGAGCCTTGGTGAGATTCGAACCTGCAATAATTGCAGGCAGCTGATGTTAATAACAGGGTGCTTTAGACCACTGTACTATCCAAGGCTCTTGATATCAAGGTTCTTGATTCTATTGATATCTCTCTCTTTTTCCACATCCCCTCTCCTTCTGAAGAGATGTAGTCCAAGAACTGTCAAACAAATACAAAGGTTTTATTGGTGAAAATGGCTGCCCTGCTGCCTAAATGAATCCATAACTGAGCTGTCTTGAAAATAGAATTGGAAATTCTAAGACTTTTGGTCTTGGAGGACTTGAACATTCACGTCAAGGCTATCTTGACAGATTTGGTCAAAGCTATTTCAAAATCGTATAGCTTTCATGATTTCATAGATTTTATTAAACAGATAGGCCATACTCTTAACTTTAACTTTCATCCTGAAGGGGACTAATAAGTATGGGATCTTGGAAATGTTGTCCTTACCATGCATTGATCATTACCTGGTAAAGGCCTGACAGATGCAGCAAATTTATCGAATTAGTTTGGTTCATATTCAGAGATACATGCATCCATTTGGATTCCAGGAGACTTTGGGGGATGGCTTCTCCGTTTTTCGTATTGTTCTTTTAGAGATACCTACCTGCCACTGTCACATGTTAGTCCCCTTAACACATATGTTAAACTGAAAAATTGTGAGCCTGAAAGCATATGGGTAGACTGAGTTAGAGATCTAGAGTTAGGTTCCAGACCCAGGATAAGTGCCTATTCTGATTAGGAAAAAGACTCTGATTCTTTTCCTCCCAGCTAGAGAAAATCTCCAGGGTTATTGGGCAAATTACTTGGCTCTTGGTGGCCCTAGCAAATCTCTCATACACTATGAAGTCTATTCTGCCATTGATCTTTGACATTAATAACATGCTTCTGTGGCAGAGTTTTGTGCCATTTTAAAGGAAGTGAAGCCACTGCTTAAAAAGCAACTCTTTTTAGCAACTATTGGGGAAGGGTCCAATATTCCATATTAAATTGTGGAGAAGATAATTGTGCCACAATTCCAGGATTTCTTAGGGAATTCAAATTATTTAGATTCCTTCCAGTCATGTCTGGATTTAGCAATAATAGTTTTGATCACCCTGATAGATGAACTGTACTTAGAGAATGATGGGGAATGCATCTCTATTGATAGCCTTGAATATCGGCAACTTTTGATACCACTTCCCACCATAAATGGAAGTTATCTGCTCAGTGTGTTGGTAATTGTCCTGGAAGATCCTGTAAGGTTGCTTGCTCCCATCTTATTTTAATTTTTAAGGAAATTGCTAGGAAAAATTGTAGGTAGATTTGGAACCAGTTTCTAGTATATTAATTGTACTCTGTGGCATTTTTCTTTTCTTGGAAACAAGAGTTTCTGGCAATTTCCAGGTTGTAAAGGACTGTATGTAGCAAATTGAAATGCATTCAGACAACATGGAATTCCAGCTGCTGGACTTTAAACCACCCCCATGGTCATATAATCGCAGCCTGGGTGCTTGGGAACCTGCTCACATTTATGACATGTTACCAAATAGTCCGCAATTATGTGATCTCCATCTGCAGTCTTTTCTGCTGGCTTCCCCAGAAAGTCAATGAAGAAGCCGTCAGGGAAGGTTGCAAGCTGTTGTCACTTCCCTCCTAGCAGGCAATTTGAGAACAAAATGGCTACCTGGTGCAAAGAGATCTCAGCTCTGAATGAAGCTATGATCCCCCCCCATCCTGCAGGCAACTCTTTAAAGCAAAAGAGCTGCCTGCTATGGGGAGGGAAATTTCTCAAGTGGGGCTACAGAAACAGAGCTCAGATCCTAAAGAAGAGAGGGGAGCTGAACTCAGCAGGCAGCTCTTTTGCTCCATCAATGACCTAGAAGATTGCTTAACGATTGCAACCAGGAGTGCCAGAATTGTGGCTTTTGAATGAAGCTTTCATGTGGGCATCTCGTTTAGTGACCATTTCACTCAGTGACTTAAGATTCCAGTCCCAATTGTGGCCAAAAGTCAAAAACTACCTGTACTGTGTTGTAGAACAGTGAAAGCATGCTAACTTTGGGGATATGTCACAACTTTATATCAGTTGTGAATGCACTAGTTTCATAAATAATACAGTTGTGTGGCAATCACTGATGGCTGTTACATAAAGGTTTGCACAAAACTTCTAAACATAGAAGTTTTGTGTTACTACCATAGAAATTTTAACGGCTATCCTTCTGAAGTCTCTGTTAAAGGAACTCTTTTCTTCTATACTCCTCAACTGGAAGTTGCAATTTCATAGAAGGGATGAAGAAAACAACATTCACAAGAACACGGAAAAGTGGTAGGGAGTACAGAACTGAACCCTTAAGAATTTCATTTAGTGACTTGCTTGTTTTCAAGAGCAGGTTTCTACTTCTTCTTGTACCTCTATATTCTGGTGAGATTGTGCTGAAAGTGGCATTTCAATACTTCTGGTCCCAGCCAATGATAATAAAAGCAGATAAAAAAAATAGCAAAAGTTTATACAGTACAAACACAAATAGAAAGTTGCACCAAAAGTAAAACAATAATACAAATTTTCATACTTTATATGCAAGTCACAGAATTCTGCTTCTCCCATTTTATTATTTATATCAAATGAGTTTATTATCTGCAATTCTGTATGAATAGAAGGCACACAGCCTTTTGAATGAATTAATTAACATGTTCTGCTTTGTTCAATGGGATTATTCAATCCTGCTCTGATCTAAATAATTTCCTGTTCATGTTTCCTTCATACTTTGCATTTCGTGATATGATCTTCAGTCTTGTTTTGTATTTCTCTTCTTGAAAGATTGCAGCTCAATAAATATTGATACATAAAATACTATGTATTAATGGTATTCTGCCATCTATTGTGAATATGTAGATTCTTTCTGAGGAGTATATAAGGTTCATAGTTAGGTATCTTCATAGGAACAGAGGCCGAGTCTTGCAGAAAGATACTGAGCCAAATAATGTTCTTTTATCTAGATCCTATGTGGAAGGATGACATAATGGAGTAGAGGTTCAGAGATATTGAACTGTGTGGGTTTAGATGGCATTATTTCATCTTGAAAGCATGGAGCATGATTTCATGGTCATCTTCTCTCTGATAAGTGGTTGAGTGTTTGCATTGATCCTACTACGAGAGCCCTACTTTTTAATACAGTTGTTTATCAGGAAAAGCAAGGGTTCTAGTCACTTGGGAAGATGTTTCTGTGTGTACAGTCAGTTGCATTGTCCCTTTGTACTTGCACTAAGCCGAAAAGCATGAAGGCTAGGCAGCCTATGGAATTTGCCACTCTCTTGCTTAGTCTGTGCAGCAACTAAGGAATCTAAGAGGAACTGTTATGACAACCCCTACTATATGATGTCATACATTTCTGTCAGTTCTTTATCATAGTAGATCCCAAGGGAAGGGAAGTAGCTCTGAATGGAGCAGCATTATTATTCTACACCAAGAGAACGGGAGGCACTCATGGTCTTTCCTTCAGTCTAACTCATAACTGGATCATCATGTGTTTGAGAGGTGAAATGGTGCCTGAGTTCAGTCAGATAATTTCAGATTTAAACTGAAATCAGTACAGTGACAGAGGTGGAGATTTTCTGGGTTTTGGGGTTTTCTTTTTATTTTGTTTTTTTAGATCAATAATAATGTTAGATTACTCAAACGGAACACTACACCGTATCCATAGAAGTTTCCGAATCATGGAAAGCAAGGCAGTAGTTTATACTTGGCCAAATCCCATAAGTAGCTGGGCAATATATTTTAACAAGAACACGATTTGAAATGAGTTCATGGAAGAAACAAGGATGATTGGGAGATTGGAAAAATGGAGACCAATTGATAGGTTTAGGTTTGAGAAAGGAAGAGATTGGGGGAGGGGGGTAGATAGCTCTCTTGAAGAATCTGAAAGAGGTGGCAGTTTCCAGCTGAAAATGCATACATAAAATGTTCCAGCAGTAAATGGGATGGATTCCATTTTCTTGGGCATATACTTAATGTAAGCACAGACCAAAAAAAAGCAGGTAACCCAGGGGTGAAATCCAGCATTTTCTAACAGGTTCTGGAGAACAGGTAGCGGAAATTTTGAGTAGTTCGGAGAACTGGCAAATACCACCTCTGGCTGGTCCCAAAATGGGGTGGGAATGGAGATTTTGCAATACCCTTCCCCCAGGAGGGGAGGGAATGGAGATTTTGCAGTATCCTTCCCCTGGAGTGGGGTGGGAATGGAGATTTTGCAATATCCTTCCCCTGCCATGCCCACCAAGCCACCCCCACAGAACCGGTAGGGGGAAAAAATTGGATTTCACCCCTAAGATAACCACTATCCTTTGTCGTGACACTCTTGGGCAAGGCCTTGCCATTGGTGTGAGCAGACAGTTTACAGTAAAAAAATATTTTGTAACTGTTTGTGCTTCTCTGGGGTTCTAGGATAAAAGCCAAAGGGAATTATTGAAATTCCTTGGTCATTCATATTCATTTAAGTTCTTATAGCAACGTCGGGAAAAGCAATAACAGAGATGGGGAAACTGACATTTGGCAGTTTTGGAACAATTGTTGTCATTGCAATTGATAGAGGTCTCTATTACTATTTTAATTAATATTTGACATATTTGGCAATTAGTTTGAGTGAATGGTTTTGTGCGTTGTGTAGATTACTGTAAATTGGCTAAGTTTTAAATTCCTAATTAAATAAAACATGAACAAAGCACTTTCCAATCGTATAGATTCCAGCAGGGCTTAATCATATCCGTTGGATTAAATGGAGCTAAAACTTGATCAACTGAGTTTGGCTCCTTTGCTTTATGATTAGTCTGCTGCAAAAAAATGAAAAATAAAAGAGGGAATTGGTTCTCTCCTTTCTTAACTGTTGACATACTAGAGGAATTTTTTCAACTGTTCTCTAGCAACATACCGTGTTTCCCCGAAAATAAGACCCTGTCTTATATTTTTTTGAACCCTAAAATAAGTGCTTGGCCTTATTGCCATGCGCTCAAAAGCCAGATTGGGCTCATTATCACGGGATGTCTTATGGGGGGGCGGGGGGACGACAGGGTATTGTTCATACAAAAGGCTTGATGCTCATCCATAAAGCTAGAAATGAGTTTTTAACTCATTACTGGATGTTATATATTTGGAGATATGCATGCAAGACACGTCGTTTTCTCTTTCGGCCTGAACCTTTTGTATCTTCTGGCTATTCCAGGGAAGTAGCAACAGCTTACACTTAATTAGAGGAGGAGCACGTCTAAAATGAGTTCTTGCTGATGACATTCTCCTTGGCCTTGAGTGACGGTGATATCTATTACGTTGGGCAAAGTCAATGGAAATGTTAACAGGTAGAGTGACACGGCCTGGGAAGTTGCCAGGGTCTCCTGAGGGGAAGGAAGCCAGTGCGCGCGCGCGCGCGCGCACACACACACACACACACACACACACACACAAACATCTAGGGCTCTTGGGTTCTTTCTCTCCTCTGCTGCAGGAGAAGAAGGGATCTGTGGCTGAGATAGGGGACTGTAATGCTGATGCCCTAAATTTTGGTGACCTTGTATAACCAGTAGCTTGGCTTGTTGCCTTGTGACTTATAGGTTGCAATCTATCTGGCTCAAGACAGAAAGTAACTGGATATCTGATATCCCAAGTGTTTAAAAATCATTCTGAATTGCCACCAAAAAAGCCTAATTTGGTTCAGAATGGCTCCACTCTTTGTATGTGTTCAGCCTTTTTCTTCCATATTGTCTCTCCAGACTAAATTCTTTTTCTTGAAATTGCTATTCTTGGGCTGGTGGGTGGGTGGGGAATTCAAGTATCCATTTTTTTTTCTGCTTTGCACGTCGGGCATGGAGGGGCATTGGGTAGAATGGACAAAAAGGAACCCAAGAAAGAAAAAAAAAGCACTAGAAAAAATGTCTATAAAAATTATTAGGCAGTCAACATCTGAACTCCTTATGACTATTTTCAGACTTAAAAAAAAATTGGAAGAGCTGATTCTGGATTCCATATTATTTTGGGACTATTCTCAAAGATAAGCACCTAAAATGATACATGAAGGAATTATCAAAGTATTGATTTGCACTGCTGTTAGAGCTCATGTCATCAGTATTGGTTGGTTGGTTGGTTGGTTGGTTGGTTGGTTGGTTGGAAAGTAGGTAGGTAGGTAGACAGGCAGACAGACAGACAGACAGACAGACAGACATTATTGTTATGATAAACTTCCCTAACTTGCAGTATCAACCAAATTTTGCAACCAGCAGTGTAAACCTCCTTTTCAACAAACCAGACATTGGATTGGAGCATGAATCTCCCTTCCCAAATGTTCATTTGTTGGGTGGCTGTATATATATTGATCCTTTATCAATTTCATATCCACAATTTGAAACCATGCTGAAAGCCTGAAGAATTGTGTGGGAATCCTTTCCATTTCCACATTTCCAAGGGCTGATTAAAAGCAAACTTCGGCTGTTAATCACCTCAAACTCACCTTAAAGGGGGGGAAAAAATCCAGTGAAAAAAATTCATTACAACAACCTCATCTGCAAAAGGTTCTTTCTATCTTCACCCAAAAAGCTAACTTAGTGTGGGAAGGCAGAGGAGAAATGCTGTTAAGAGCCTGTAACCCCAAATGCTGTTGCAGAACAGCTCCTGATATTCTTCATCATGGCTATTTGGTCTGATGTCATAGTACAACATCATTGGAAGTCATAGAATAGCACTTTTTTGGAAGAGTCACAGGACCCCAACTTCTGCCTTAATTTTACTGGTACACTCAAGTCTTATTGAATTTGTTGGGATTCATTCACACTTAAGTGTGTAGAAGACTCTAAGTAATCAGGAATGCACAACTTGTATCCATTCAGACATTGGTTGAAAGCAAAAGAGAGAGCAGTGGAACAGCATTGGAGGTTATAAGTGGAGGATGACATCATCTGTGAACAAAGCAGTCAATAGCGCATGCACAAAAATGCCTTGTCTGGCAGCAACACCCTTGTCTTCCTAAGGGAAGTCTTAAAAGGAAGACAAGGCCTCAGGCAGTACCATAGAGACCAGACATTATACAAGAAGGATCCCACCTTCCTAAAGCAACACAGGAAGGAAAACAGGGGGAAAATACCCAGATTCCAAGCAAAATTAGGGTTTCTACTTCACGTGAATCGCAGATTGATGGGATATGATCTTTTTCAGGAAGTTTCTCTAGTGCACATCATTTGAAGCTCACAGGCCGAGATACAGAAGAGTGCATATTTCGCTATTTATAGAAAGGGCAGGGGCTCTCATTTGGGTTCCCCAAATGCCTGGAGCTGGCTCTTCTGTTCCTTTTCATATTTTCCTTGTATATTTCTAATACAAGTGCTTCCTGAGCAGAGAGTCCTTCTGTCCCTTCTCTTTTTTGTGCAAAGTATCTAGCAGGACTGGTGGACTGAATCCTATGACAAGCAGGTTGCATTAATCCACCACCCCCACCCCTTTAATCCTCACAATAGCTCCCTTCCCTCTCTTTTTCCAGGGAGGTGATTTCACAAGGTCAGCCCTGCAGAAGGATCAATAACAGTCTCCAAAGTCACCTTTCCCAGATCACTGCTGACTGCAGTAACTCTCCCCTCCCTGGAGCCTTCTTCCCTCGCTCAGCTGGCTTTAGTTCCCCTCTCATCTTCCATCACTTCTTGCCCTTCTTGGGTTTTGTACTGTTGTGGTGACTTTTCTTTTCAAAAGTAATTTTTAAACACTTTTTAATTTTTTATTTTTGGAAAGGAGTTTTCTTAAAATAGCTGTGGCCTCCCTTACCCTTTTTTTTTTTTTTTGTTCTTTCCCATTCCAGCTGTTTTGTGGTTCTTTCCCCCAAAGAATGGGAAGAGTCTATGCAGACTCTTTGTCTCTTGGAAAAGAGATCGCTGAATATGTAAGACTGCAATGCAAGTTATTTTGGACAAATTGAAGATTCATTCAGTCCAGACCTTTGTCATCAGGGTTTGCCAATCAGATGGGCAAGGCAAAATTATCTGAATTGGACAAGGATGATGGTCATCTGTTCTCAATCTTTAATAATGAGTGGTATGCTGACTTGACTATGGAAGCTGCATTCAGCGCAATCACGTTAATTCAGTGGCAGAGAACTTCTTGGGAATGAAATCTAACCCTTTTTTAAAACGCACATTTGTCCGTGAGACTGGAGACAATAAAAGAAAAAAAAAAGCCACTTCAGTTGGTAATATATTGCTTAACTGGTTTAAATTTAACTTAACGTGCGTATCCCCATAATCTTTCTAAGGTATTTTTTAAGTAAAACAACTTTGAACATTCAATACAATGAATTATCCATTGTTCCCTATTCATTTGTTTCACTGTGAACAGACAAGCAAACGCAGTCACCCATTGTTGAAAAAAAATGCCATTTTTTTCCTATTTCATTCCGTATTTCAGTATCACTCCAGAATCAAAAATAATTATAAAACACCGTATGGGCCCTTTATGCATAATCCTACTGATCAGTGAATGGAAAGTTTAATTCATTTCTAAATATAATTTGGTCTAAAATTTACAGAAACCAAAACAGGCCTAGGCAGCGCATATATATATATATATATATATATATATATATATATATATATATATGAAATATTTGTTATATAAAGTGAGTTCTTTGCTCATCCTGAATTTTGTACCAGTTTCATTTGATGATCTTGAATTAATAATGTGTGAGGCGAAAGGTAAGCAATTCTGTTTCTCCTTGCAATTTTAAAAACCTCTTTCATGTTTGTTCTTGTGGCAAACTCAGGGCAATATGTAGCTACCTAGGGTATTTAAGTTATGACACTGTATGAAATATGTGTGGAATATGACTTTACATGTAATATTAGAAACCAGATCCTACAAAGTGATTTGATGGGAAAAGCAAGTTGTATAAATATATTACATACGTATCTTTTTTAAAAAAATTATGCACCATCAATATCAAGCACCAGGGAAATCCGAAGACTCAGGCAATAATGGGTATAAAGATTTATTGCAAGCTAAGCTAAGCTCTCTACAAGAATCAGTACTAATAACAGCCAAAGCAAATTGGTGGTAGATAGGAGTCAAAGGCATTCAAGGCAGGATGGACTTAGATCTCTTGTGGATGCGAAGGGACTGATGACTGATGACACATTTGACCCTTCCCTCAGGCTCAGCCTGGTCATCTTCTACAATCAAGTCATTTTCAACTCTTAGTGACCATATACAGAGATTTTCTCTGTGACAATCTATCACTAACTAGTCCTCCTGGTCTTCTAATGATGCACCCATTTCACGACTGAAAATGAGTCCATCCAACTTGCTGCTGATTGTCCTGTTCTTTTTCTTTCCACCTTTCTCAATATTACAGCCTTCTCCAGAGAGTTAGATCTTCACATAATGTGTCCAAAGTAGGATAATTTGGGCCTGGTACATACTTGAAACAGCCTCTATTTAATCTCCTCCTGACTGGTATAGCTGGAGTGGGGCAAGATGGAGACATTTAATTTAGAAACATGCTGAGGCTAGAAGAGTGCTTGGTTATGTGGCCTAAAATTTTGCATGAGCTTGAGGATAGTTGAGTAGAGAAAGGAGGGAAAAGATTATTCAAGATTCTGGAAAGTTAGTTAAGGTTCAGTTCTCCTAGTGACAACTTGACCATTAGGAATGCTTTTTTGACTCCCCTCATCCCTGTTTTCCATGACGTCCCCTTTGAGTAAGCAACTATGCCTTCTTCAGATCATGGCTGTTCTTATTTGGAAGGAAGGCAAAGCATCAAACTAAGCAAGTCAGAAAATGAAGAAGAGCCTTTACATCTAGATAACAAGGCATGCTTTTGTTACTTCCCAGCTGTTTCTACTCTGGTCACAAAAAAGTGAATTTAATTTAGCCAACTTTAAACTCTGAATAACTTTAATAGCACCCAGTTGCAGACAGTTTATTGCAGAGATGGATTGGAGGGAGAAGTCCTCACATGAAGATCTGGCCATTGTCTCAAACTATTATTATAGTTTTAAAATCAGCTTTCCTCAACCTCAATTTGCGGTCCTACTCTTAAACAGTACTTGAAGTGTATGTTTCTTTGTGTTTCTCCATTCCAAATTGTACTCAGGTATCGCCAGTTTGTCTTTGCAGCAGTTATGTATCCCCAAGGGTACCCTGCATAGACATTTCATCTTCCAGAATAGCCATTCTTTCCAGATTCAGCCCATCATAGTAATTGCATTCTGTTGCCATTTTACTATTCCACTACAGCTTCTGTGACCTACTATTCTTGCAAGCTCGGCTCGTATTCTCCCATTTTTTGGTAGCAGCAGTGAAACTCCAAAATGAGAGAGCTAGAGGCAGCATGCATGCTTAAGTAATTGCCTTTTAGAAGGCATTGAATAAGCAGGAGCAACAGCTTGTCAGATGAATTTGTGTCGGCAGGGCTGGGAGCTGGCAATATCAGTGGGTAGACATTGTTGAGCTGCAGGCGAAAGAGATGTACTGAACGATTCCTGTGATCTTAGAGTTCTTTGCCTCAGACCCAGGAAAGCCATGGTTTGCAACCAAGTAATAAAAACATGGATAGGTAACATGGACTGTCTACCTGTCCCTTCCTGTGCTGTGACCCATTGTCCCCCATGGAACCTCCTCCTCATTTTACACTGACTTATTTTTGAAGTACTTGTACCTAAAAGACTTACTAAAAGAGTATGTACGAAACACTTTTAATTTTGGGTGCTTTAAAAAAGACGCTTCTTGTCATCATTTTTCTGTTCTCTTCGGGGGAGGGTTTCGATTTTTTTGGTTTGGGTTTTGTTTGTTTGTTTCGTTTTTTATTTCTACCTAGTTCTTCACCTTGAGTGTGGCCTTCATCTGGCAGAAAAGGAGAGGAAAAAAAAAGGATGGTCCTCAGACACTTAAAAGTTGCCTACCCAGTTTTGTTGTGTTGTGTTTTGTTTTGTTTTGTTTTGTTTTGTTTATTTTTATTTATTTTTATTTATTTTTATTTATTTTTATTTTATTTTATTAGTTATATGCCTTTAATTAAATAGAAAAAAGAAAATTGTATGTATACATGTGTATGTGTGTATAATATATTTTATAGATAGGTACATGTGATATGATTTATATATATTACATACATGCATGAGATATGTACATATAAGTCATGCATGTATATATGGGTATAAAGTTTGCGTGTGTATATGTACACTGTGTGTGTGTATGTGTATACACATGCACATGCACAGAGTTTTACAAAGAGTTTCAATGAAAGATGATCTTATTACATTATCATCATTTGTAACTGACTCATCTGTAAGTGTGGGTAACAAGAACCTGTGTTAAAGCAACGAGCCTCTAGCTGGTGGTGAAAGGGCCCGGCTACATCATCACAAAAATTACATGACGCTGTTCTGGCAGAACTGTATGCTCTCACATCAAGATGTTCTCTGTTTGAGACTAGATCATCAAGCAAAAAATCACCACAGTCTATTAGACTTGGGCTTAAATCTTGTCCCAGAGATTTCAGTTTTCAGGATGGCGGAGACTTCATTTACAGCCTAGATGGTTCTACCCAGCATGGGCTGCATACTATCTTAGTATTTTACTCTTGTACATCTCCAATCGAAGTATCTGGAAGATACTATCTTAGTGCGGGGGATGAACTTGGACATCCTGGCCAAACCTGGGATGAAGGGGGAGCTATTTAAACAGCTGTTGCCCACTCTTGCTAGCCTCCCTTTCCCTGTGGAGACATGTGAGGCGGTTCCATTTTACAGCCTGCTGTTTCGGCAGAGGCTCTGTTACCAGTGAGGAAGTGGGAAGAGTATCCCTTCCCTTTTGGTTCATTTCTGATATATGTCCGTAGAGCAGGGCAGCTCTTAGAAGAATCTGAATGTTCTTCCTTAAAAGTAGAGCAAAAATCTGGGGAGACGGTGGCCTACCTTGCTCAGGCACAGTGTGCAGGAGAGACGGGGGATGTACAGGGTCTCTGTGCTGTCATCTGGGACACAGTTATTCTCTGCCAAGCCTGCCAAGCTCTTCCTGATTCTGTGCTAGGCAAATTCATTGTGGATCAGCAAAGTTGCAGAAGTACCTCAGGCGTGCAGCGTATATCTTAAAATGACAGGTGATTTGGATTTAACCAATGGTGAACTTGCTTTCATTCTGCTAAAAATAATTAAGGGAAGAAAGTGTAGAATCATAGCCAGCCTTTTAACTGGTTATTGATTGAATCCAGTCATGTTGTGTATCTCTCCAGTCATCATGGAGACCATGGAGATTTATTTCTCAGTTGCTGTTATTATATGGACAAGATGAAATCAAAGGAAGTTTCTTGCAAAGCCACCTTGATAGAGAATTCCACTGCAGTGGAGGATTTATTTATTATATTCTTAATCTATTCAATAATAAATGCTTGTTGGCTGGATTGTAAACTGAGACCACTATATAACAATAATTAGCACATTGTAGTACCCTACACAAATATATGAACATCCACGTATAAAAAAGTGTCTCTTCAGATATTTAAAATGCCAAACAAAGCTGTTAAAAGTCTTATTTGATGTAGTGCTTTTTTTTGCACAAAAGAATTTTCTCCACTTGTTATATCATCATTATTTTATTATGATTATGATGATATCATTATTATTACTATTATTACTATTATTATTATTATTATTATTATTATCTCTTTTATTCATTAAACATGAAACTCAGTCAACTGGACATTTAAAAATGTGTCACAAATACCATTGACTGGTGCTAATAGCTGATATGGGTTGCTGCCAACATCATAGGTATCAACCTATAATAATAATAATTATTATTGCTCGTTGCATAGTCAGGCAGATATTCAGACTGGATTTGGCATTTTTGTCCTCCTATGAAGTTGTTTCCAAGGACCTGGAATAGGCAAATGTGGATGTTTGATGGTGTTATAATACCATTGCAGGATGTAAGCTGTTCTAAGAAAAGATGTATTTTGCAATTGACTGATGGTGAATTTGTCAATGCTGAATATGTTCAAGGGGTTGTTTTGGGATTGCACCCAAGGTACCTATTACTATTATTATAGCTTACCCAGTAACTTCTGTTTCCCTCAAATGGAAGAAGTGCTGACAACTAAAAAAATAAATAAATGAAAGCGATCTCTTTGTGGCTGTTTGGAAGTTACTTGATGCTTAGAGATTCACATTATTGCTGCCTTCTTTCCCCACACCTTGAATAGAAAGGTGAACTCAGAAATCTGCTAGAAAAGCAAAAATACTTTCTCCCAGGGATTGGGGAATCTTCAAATAAACATAAGGTTTCCCTACAGTATTCATTAGTTAACCTTTTTACCATAATTAGAGGAGTGGCAGAGTAAGATCTTCAGGAATATAGCGTTATCTCATGTTGTATCTCAGGAATCTGATGTTTCAGATGTTATCATAGCACATCCAAACATTATTTAGAAATTGTGGACAAGCGGGAAAAAATTCCAAGGATCTCTTCTATTGCATTTTTGTTTAATTTTGATTCAGTCCCTCTATCCCAGATTAAGTCTTTCTCTGCTTTTAACACACTTGTAGATTTTTTTTCTGGACTAATGCACTTTGGGTTATTGTTCTGCTTCTCTTTTCTACTTTCCTAACTGTTGTAAAAATGAATCCACGTGATTGTTTCCTACATAACACCTACAGCATTCAATAAATCTGACCCAGTTTGTCAGAAAAGAGTGGGTGGGGCTTGAAAAAGCACTGCAAAACAACTGGACTGTTTTTACAGATAGCCAATTTTAGTTTCCCGGGAAAACATGCGTAGGCTAAATTAATATTTTTTTTCAATAAGAAACAACCCTCAGAGAGGGGAGACAAGACAGGACCCATGATTAAATAAGGAGAGCACAAGATATTTGTTGGGACTTAATCATCTGAAAGCTTGTGTACCTTTTTAATAACAGAAAAGCTTTTTTTGCATATGAATCTCTCTGCTGTAACAGAGACAAAATGAGATACAGGAAGCACACCCCTCTTGGGTGAATCAGTAGCCATTTTTATAAAGTGCCTTTGAGCCTCACTCAGGCTTTTGATGCTAATCCCATGGTAATTATTCAAGTGGGAAAAAAATGTGGAAAAGAAGCATTTGAAGTGCAGAGGAGCATTTTGGCTAATTTAAAGTTTTCTATTTGTACTACAAATCCAACTGGGGCAGAGATGGTTTAAAAATCACCCAAAGGAGAAAGGATGCTGTTTCCTTAATAGGATACTTGGAACTCTCCTTAGGTACTCTGAGGGTCTCTCCATGGTCTTCTACCCCCAATTTTTGTCTTTCTTCATAAATTAAGTCTCTCTCTCACCAGGCAATTGGTGGCAGATTTGGCTTCTGCCTTTCGGCAGCTGCCTGTTGTCAATTTATATTATAATCACAGACGTAAGGGCCAGAGCGCCTGGGCCTTGTTCCAGGTTTGTGCCAAGAATATATTTATTAACTATATTCTGGGCTGCCAGAATTTTCAAGGGGACACTTCTAGCCATGAAGTTGCTTCTTCCCATCCAGTTGCATTTCAGCATTGAGTTGTAACAAGCCAATGAAAACATTGTGTTTGTGATAATAGTTGGGGATGTCATAAGGTTGGAGTGGGAACAAATGGTCTTGCAGATAGCTAACTTCCAGCATCTTTCATTGTTGGCCAACTGCAGTGGGACTACTGGGAGTTATAATTCTGTCACATTTGAGGGCCAAATTCGCCACTCTGTTGGAAAGTAGGCAAGACACATGGCTCTCCAAGTTCCTAACAAGAGTGCACATTCCATATGGGAGACCTTGTCTCAATATGGAGACATCCAACCCAAATGTGAATCACTGAGGTAGAAAGAGTCCAAGGAGAGACATGTGGGAATAGCAGAGAGACTAGACTGTTGGTTTTCCCAAGAAAAGAACTTGTATATAGAATGGCCAGAGCAGTAGCCCAGGAAACGCCTAGTATCTTTGGCTGCCTGGCTAATTATTCAGTCTGACATCCAGTTTGGTTTATGCTCCTGCCAGAGACAACAGAGGAATATAGGAGGAGAACCTAGTCCTGTGCTCTTACCCTTGGTTACAGAATATGGATAAATACATCCCCTTAGAACAGGGATCTGCAACCTTAAACACTCAAAGAGCCATTTGGACCTGTTTCCCACAGAAAAGAAAACACCGGGAGCCACAAAAACTTCCCGTGCCTGACTATTTCTTGAGCGGCCACAAAACTAGCATCTGTAGTTGAATTAAACATTCTGTTTTCTTCTGAAACTTTTCTTTTCTTGGATTTATCCATGGTTGGCCTACTGGGGGTTGAAAAGCTCAATAAATCATGTGCTGGCAGGTGTCACACATTGGCAGTTGTGATGCATATTTTGAGTGACAGGGAGATGCAGCAGAGTAGTGAAAGAGCCACATGCGGCTCCAGAGCCACAGGTTGCTAACCCCTGCCCTAGAAGAAGACAAAAGAAATGCCAAACTAAAATCTTTGCCACACTCTCTTTGTTTTCCTTTCTAACCCAAGTGAGCATTTTATATTAAAAGAACAAAAGTACCATACATCTCACAACCTCCCCAGCCCAAACATGATGGCATGCTCAAATAGCAGTACTTTGCATTTGTAACATGTGTTAGAAACTGCACAACTCACCGTACGCATTAGCTCAGTAAGCTATACAAGAAGTGAGCTGGCATTGGGATGTAATAAATGGAGTGGAGTCTTAGAGAGTAAGAAGATCGTGTCACTTGACTCTTCTGCAAGCTTGTTCCATCAGAGTTACTCAAAGCATCTTGCAGATAAAACAGTATGAATATGTGTTTTTTGTTTTGTTTTGTTTATCCTTCCTCCTACTCCTGTAATACAGAGGAGAGCCAGGGCTGAGAAAAAGTGCCTTGTCTAAGGCTACCTAGCAAGTTTATGGTTGAGGTGAGAGCAAAATTAGGAACTTCCCATTTCATGCTTGTAACTATTGTACAGCCTTCCTAGGTTTTGTGACTCATTCCTCTCTTTCACCATTCCCTTGACCTCCGATCCCTTTTGTAGCATTCTGTTCTCTTGCCTACAAGCATGCTCAGGCTTATGAGTTATGCCATCCCTATCTGGTATACTCTATAATTTCCAACACCTCTGCAGGTCATCATTTTGGGATGATTAGCATGTATATAGAATCTAGCTGGATTGCTGGATAAAAAAAAGGTGCATAGGAAACAATTTACATAATTTGCCCAACAACTGAAGCTAGTCTTAGAGCTTTTAGTGTCACAGACGTTCCTCATCACTGGGGATGACAACAAATAAAGAGTATTAATTTGTAAAATCTACCTTTCAGGAATATTTTGAAGCCTTAACACCTGAGAAGGCCATCTCACCCAGCCTAATATAGGCACAACCTCTCTCCTTGGAATCTAGCTGTAGCACCATCAACCATACAATAAATTAACCAGGTTTCATCAGAGCTGTCAGAGAGTAAACTCACCGCAAGTTTTCTTACGCTTACTTTAGCATTAAAGGATGAAGTAAGAACAGGGTTGGGGCACTGCTGGTGTTGGAGACATGCAAATACTTGTTGTGCTGTGGGCCAACAGGATTATGTGGTTAGGCTTCCAGTTCATCATTATTGTGAAAAGTAGGCCTTATAAGTATAGGTACAATATAGTCACTCACTACAATTCTTACTTATTTTCCCCTGGCAGATGGACCCAGTGCAGAAAGCAGTGATCAACCATACGTTTGGGGTCCCTGTAACCAAGGCCAAACGCCCCATCATCTCTTGCAACGTCTGCCAGATCCGCTTCAATTCTGAGGTAAGTTTTTAGTAAGTCCTGACGCTTCACTGTGCTTTTCGGTGGCAGAGAGTGCAGCTGACTGTAACAGGCATATAAAGGACAAACGATATATAAATACAGGCAGTCCTCGACTTACAACCATTTCTTTAGTGACCGTTCAGAGATACAGCAGCACTGAAAAAAGGGACTTACAACTGGCTTTCATACTTAAAACTGTTGTAGCATCCCAAGGGTCATGAGATCATCTTTTGCACATTCTGACAAGCAAAGTCCATGGGGAAGCCAGATTCAGTGGACGACTTTGTTAACTAACTTAACAATTGCATGATTCACTTGACAACTGTGGCCAAAAAAAAAAAAAAGGTCATAAAATGGGGCAAAATTCACTTAACAACTGTCTTGTTTAGCAATTGGAAATTTAGGCTCAATCGTGGTTGTAAGTCAAGGACTATCTTTCCATGGCTGAGATCACATGCCTTTTATTTGCCCAGGTTCAGTTCTTTAGGGGAACTGAACGTATATAACAATTTGGAGAATGGGTGAATTTTCTCATGTTGGATTAGCAATAGCAATAGCACGTAAGACTTATATACCGCTTCATAGTGCTTTTACAACCCTCTCTAAGTGGTTTACCGAGGCAGCATCTTGCCCCCAACAATCTTGGCTCCTCATTTTACTGACCTCGGAAGGATGGAAGGCTGAGTCAACCTTGAGCCTGGTGAGATTCGAACTGCTGACCTGCTGACAGCTGGCAGTCAGCAGAATTAGCCTGCACTACTGCATTCTAACAACTGAGCCACCACGGATTAGATGATGATTATATTGTAAATTGTAAAGAGGGTTTGATCATTGTCCGGCTTATGTCACAAGGCATACTTTTTGATACATTTGAATAAACAACATAGTCCTGATTGTAGTGTAACACAGATATAAAGAAAACAAAAATATGTGCCAGATCTGCAGATTAGCATATGATCCAATAGAGATCTGAGACAGAATATAGGTCTCTATGTTCTTTCAGTGATGGGAAACTCCTTGGTCTGAGATCAAAATGAGGTTTTGATGGAGATGCCTAGATACCCCAGAGGCATTGTATGAGCAACTTTCTGCTCAGTCTTCCTTTTTCATTAGGCACATCATTAAACCTTAGTTGTCGCACATGTTACTACCATATAAGATATGAGAAAGCTAGTGAAGGTACTGAATAAAAAAGCAAAGCAATGAAATCATTTAGTCTTGATCTCAGATATGATTTCAGAATCACGTCAGATTGTATTCTTTCAAGATCCATGTAAGATGGCAGTTCTAAAGATATATATTAAGATTCTCAGAGACGGAACAAAAAACAAAGATCTTATAATTAGTATTTTTTTTATCTTATTCCAGTAAAGTTTACATTATGATTTGGGGCTGGGTAGCCCACCAAATGTTAGTGGAATGATGGAATTGTGGTCAAACACCATCTCAAAGGAGGCTAGTTTTCTTTCTCTAATGTAGTACTACACAAATACAATGTGCTTATCACACTGTGCACTTCCCTTCCTCCAATAGGCTGTGATGTGATATTGATTGATTGATTATGTGCCATCGAGTTGTTGTCAATTCTAAGAGATTACATAGATAGATTTTCTCTACTATGATCTGTCCTTAATCTGATTTTTCAGATCGTGATGTGATTTCCTTAATGATCTGTCCTTAACCTGATTTTTCAGATCATGATGTGATTTTCTCTATTATGATCTGTCCTTAACCTGATTTTTCAGATCATGATGTGATTTTCTCTATTATGATCTGTCCTTAACCTGATTTTTCAGATCATGATGTGGGGAAAATGCTGAAGATGATGACATTGTCATCATAATTTAATTTTTTTACTGTTGTAAATATCAGAAAGAAAGGAAAGAAAAACATTAAAAGGTTCAGCTTGCATGTTTTGGTAATGCTTATTTCCAGCCTATCTATCTCATAAGGTTGTTAAAGTTAGAATTGGTAGATATTGTTAAGTTTAGAAGACAAGTGAAGGTGAGTAACCTTTGAGTTGCTGGGTTCTTCTGTTCCAGAGAAGGAGCAAGTTGACATTCTCTTACTTCTTTCAAGAACTTGAACGTAACAAAGTAGTTGCTAAAATGGCAAAGCCCATCTTAGGAAGCTTTAATAGAAGTAGAGCCTGCAGATCACAGTCATAATTGTCCTACTCTGCTCTGGTCAGAACCCATGTGGATGATTATGTCCAATTCTGGGCACAATAGTTCAAATAGGATGATGATCAATAGAAGCAAGTTCAGAAGACGGCCACTGAAATGGATTGTGGTTTGGAAACTAAGTCTTTTGAGGAATGGTTAAAGGATCTGGATACATTTAGCCTGCAGAAAAGATGAATGTGGGGAGATATGATTGTAGTCGTCAAATATCTGAAGGAGTTTTGCATAGAAGAAAGACTAGACATATTCTTTATTGGCTCAAAAAATAGGAATAATATTAGTAAATTAAAATCACTAGAAATCAGGTTCAGACTTACCTGACTGTAAGAGTTGTCAGATAGCGGAAGTCAAGCCGCCACATGACATGCCGTAGGTCTTCAAACAAGACTGTACTTACTTATCTGTAAGTGGCTCTTGTACTGACCAAGAGGTTGGACTAGATGCCCTCTAACACAATTATTGAATCATAGAATTGGAATTGACCTTAGAAGGCATTTCGTGAAATCTTCTTGTTCTGATGTTTGGCACTATTAAAAATGTTCTGTTTAGAAACTGAGTTCTAAGAGAAGAGAGCTGCTAAATATTATTAAAATATGCAAAAAGAAAAATGAAAGAGGAAATTGTAATTAAAACCTTTCTTCTCCTGAAGACAAAAGGCTATTAAAAGGTGTTTATCTCTTGGTACCAAGACTGTAAATGGGATTTTTTTTCATTCAAGATAAATCTGGAAAGGCTTCATTTTTTTGCTTATCCGTCTTAGACAAGCTATTGCTATAATCATGTTGTTTCACTTCCGAAAATAGCCACAAATCAGGTCTGGAAGAAACAGGGGAAATTAACAACATATTGGGAAGGGGATTTTGCATCTTTATTAAAGAAAGCACCCAATATACAACCTAAGTACAAGTACAAAAGCAAATTAAAATAGAAAAATGAATAATAATATTCAGCATGAAGTTATGTATAGAAAAGGGCAAATTACATGGTAACTACAGAATATTGTTTTTGCATCAATCACAAAAAATGGTTTGCGATTTTCTTCTTTGAAAATTGGGTCTGTCTGTTTGTTTGTTTACTTCTTCCTCTTAATTTACCACTTCGGGGTTTCCTAGCGATCTCCCATCAAAGCATTAGCCAGATGTAACCCTGCTTAGTTTTTTGGTGATCATCCAAAGATGCCTAAGTGCTACCATCTTCTGCTGTATTCATGAACTTGAGGAGAAATATAAATATTGTAAGCATCTATATTTAAAACTTCTATCCAAGATGACACTTTTATAGATGAAAGTAATCTGTTAGAAGAACATTATTAGTGTAGATAATTCATAGGTTCAGGTTTAAATTAATGTGTTCTTCCTTGTCATAATATTCCTTAAAAGGAAAGAGAACAAAAGATGTTAGTGTGAGAGGGGGGAAAAAACCAAACTAGTCTGAAAGCATTCCTAGAAATTTATTTGGGTGTTCAACATAGATATCTTAGATCAGTTTGGCCTAGTGGTTAGGCCCCAGACTAGAAAGCAGGAAATCGTCAGCTCAAGTCCCGCCTAAGCCATGAAAGCTAGCTGGGTGACCTTGGACCTCTCTCTCAACCCTACTTACCTCACAGGGTTTTTGTTATGAGGAAAATAGGAGGAGGAAGAAGTACTAGCTATGTTCACCACCTTGAGTTATTTGTAAAAATAATAAAACTGGGATATAAATAAATAAAATTTTAAAAAAATATCCTGGGCTAGCCTGATACAGGATGGTAAATAAGTTTCAGAAAGGTTATAAATGTGTGCCATTCTCATCGACCATCACTCGTAATGTTACAGGTTTTTGGATCTCCTATTGCTTTCTCCTTTTTTCCTTGTATAGAGCCAGGCTGAAGCACATTACAAGGGGAACCGCCACGCCCGGCGAGTAAAGGGAATTGAAGCAGCCAGAACGCGGCAGAAGGAATCGGGACCTCGGGAGGGAGACAAGCCAGGATCTGCAGGCAGTCCATCCTCCAGCACCGGGGAGAGTGATTCTGACCGCACAGGTTCTAAACTTCTTCTTTCATTACAAGTGCTGCCTAAAATCCAAAGGTTTCCTGAAGAACATTGTGTGGGGTGCATGTGTGTGTGTTTGAGAGAGAGAGAGAGTTCCTGTATTCTCCAAAAATGTTGAACCGATTTTCAAGACTTCTCTCTGAATCTGTTACACCAGAATGTACTCCAAACTTCCAAGTACCAGACTGGTTTGTTTGGGATTTTAGGAAAATTAAGAGGTATTCCCAGACCAGAGTATAGGAAGACCAGTCCTAGGTGCTGGTTCTCTTCTCGTGCCAGAAGGGCAAATGAACCTTTTCTCCTTCTGCCGTAGAGCCAGTTCTGGGGAAACTAAAACAAACATTGATAATGTTGGCTAGGAAAGAAATACAGGGCTCTGGGCACTACCCACATTCTGCTTCAATTACAGAGTTCAATAAGACCTTAGCTGTATTTTGCATCAATTACAGGATTGAGGGTGAAACCTTTGTGCTAAAGGGAGGGAGGGGGAGGTTAGATCTTACATCCTTGTCGTTGACGTTGTGCCTGTCCTTCTGAAGATGGGAACTTGAGCTGCCTTCTCGGTCCAAGTGACCGCTGAGCAAGCGGGTAATTAAATCGCATCTAATTAAACATTGATTACGGCTCCAATGGCTGGTGGAAATGGAGCTGGGGCTGCAGCCAGCATACTTGCCTGGGGAACTCTGCCTCCCAGCTTCAGAAGAGGGGGATTTTGGGGACTTGCAAGAGAGTGACTAGCCTCATCTATAGCATTTCTGATGCCATAGCCTCCACAGGATTGCAGCTAAGCAGCATAGCCAATCTGCTAGGTTTGGGGGCAGGGGGATGAAGGAAAAGGGAAGATAAGGGAAATAGGGTGGGTGGGAGACCCAACTTGTTAGGACTAACAGCTGCTTTTATAAATATGAGGCAAGCTGTTTTTGCGGACAGCAGAGGATTAGAGGAAGTGTGTCATTCCACATAGAGGCTTTTTAAAATATCAGAGCCTTTTCCAAGGATATAGTGAGATTGTATGCTCTTTCTCCATTGTATGCAGGGAATCCTTGTTTGGCAGCCACAATTGGGACCAGCAACTCAGTTGTTAAGCGAAAAGGGTTGCTAAGTGAAACTGTGACTGTGCTTTTGATCTTACTTCAGCTTTCCTTTCTTTAGAGACCTGCAAAGGTCATAAAGACAAGGATTGGTCATCAAGTTAGTGCAAACAGTCACTAAACGAGACCTACCTGTATTATCCTGTGAAAAGCTATGTACGATTGCAGTACTGTAAAAAAAAAAATCACTGAATTAATAGGCAAAATCTGAGGCATCGCTTGAAGCAGTCTGAGAATCACGACTGCAAAAAATGGCAAATTCCATATTGAGAATTATTAGAGAAAGATTTGAAAACTGAACTGTCTTGTGTGGCAACACTTTATTCAAATTTCAATAGCTTCCGACATTGCATCACAAAAAGGATTTTTTTGTGTGTGCATTGAGGCAAGAAATGTGGTCGCTAAAAGTCAATGCAAACTTGATGGCACATAATTAAGATGAAGAAAAGTAGAACTAAAATAATCAAGGCATTAGAGCGCATCTGTAAGGGAAGTTCTAAATTTGGAGCGTTTTCATTCAAGAAAACACAGTTGAAGGGAAGCTTTGAGGGAGTATTGTAAAATTATGCATGATGGGACAACAGTGGGAAAAGGAGTGTTTTTTTTTCTCATCATATAAGAAACTGAGATCATCCAGTAAAACTGACCAGAAGGTGATTCAGGAGTTGCTTTAAAAAGGAAGATAGGATTGCTCCCTTTTGTGTGGCTTTTGGGGTATTTCTCAGGGATTTGGTCCAGCTTTATGAAATAAATTATATATATATATATATATATATATATATATATATATATATATATATATATATACATACATACATACATACATACATACATACATACATACATACTTGCTAATATGCTCTTACTTTAAAAGACAAGCTTAAAAGTAAAAACAACACAGGAGCTAAAAATAAACATATCCAGAAGTCAATAGTTTTATTGTAGAATTATTTTAAATAGAAGTTTAATTTGCATCCCAATTTACCACCATAACTTGGTGAGGAAATTATGGGTAAATTTGCCCATTCTTTCTTTGCTGGGGAAGCACTTTTAAAAGCAAATTTTAAAAGCACGTTTTATTATGGTCTTTAGCCCAGAAACAGGACAAAGATTAGAGGATTTGTCCCAAAACAATTTATTTATTTTTTATTTATTTTACCAAAAATGTATATGCTACCCTTCTCCCTAAGGACTCAGGGCGGCAAACACAAGTTAAAAACATACAATGATAAAAGATCAAGATAATTAAAACCCAGTTAAAACAACAACAATCAAGATAAGAAAAACCCAAGGATCAAGGTCAACCCATTTGTTGGAACAGCCAAGTCTTTAAGTCCCGACAGAAGGAGCGGAGATCGGGTGCCGTCCGAAGCTCAGAGGGTAACTCGTTCCAGAGGACAGGAGTGCCCACGGAAAATGCTCTACCCCTGGATGTCGCCAGCCGACATTGTCTGGCTGACGGTACCCTGAGGAGGGTAGCCCTGTGGAATCGAACAGGACGGTGGGAGGCGGGTAGGAGATGGTCCTGTAAATAGCCCAGACCTAAGCCATGTAGGGCTTTAAAGGTGAGTACCAGCACCTTGAAGCAGATCCGGAGGACCACTGGTAACCAGTGCAGCTCGCACAGAAGAGGGGTTACACAGGAGTACCGGGGAGCTCCCGTAACCACCCGCACGGCCACATTCTGAACCACTTGGAGCCTCCGAGTGCACCTCAAGGGCAGCCCCATGTAGAGGAAGTTGCAGTGAATTGTGAATGGTGAAAGGTAGGCTTAGAATAAGTGACCGGCAAATTATAACAACTGTGCCCCTGAAAATGTATAGAAAACAAGAGACACCAGGAGAAATATCTACTGGAGAGGGATTTCTGAAAGTTAAACAGATTATCCATTGTGAAAGGTATATATTTAAAGCTAATCAACTATGTGGGTTACTGTAGTTGTGGATCCTGTCCTAAACTGGACTAGACTAAATCACCAATCTCCAACTTTGGCTCCTTCCAAATGAATGAATTTCAGCTCCCAGAATTCCCAGGTTTTTATGGCCATTGCTGCGGATTTTCAGAGTTGAAGTTTGCACATGGAAAAATCACCTAGACTGGGGAAGGCTGATCTAGATACTCTCCAAAGTAGAGATATCAAACTTGCGGTCTGCGGGCTGGATGCATCATATGCAGGCCATGGCCACCCCAGCTCCGTGAATGGGGAAAATGTCACGAAACGTCACATGACGGCAATGTGACGCAGCAAGTTTGACACTCATGCTCTAAAGTCTCTTCCAATCCTAAAGTTCTGTCAGAGAGCATGTCCCAGGTTACCATGTAATCAGTGGCAGCCTCCAGATGTCTGGAGCAAAACTATTAACATAAAGGAGCTTTTTTAATTTAAGTAACTACCATGGTACGTGATACCTCATGTTAGTTCACATTCTTCCCTCTTTATGTATATATGTTGTTTTCTCCAGTGGTTTACAAAACTAGTTAAAATATGTAAAATAGAACCAGAGTATTGGAACCACATGAAACAACTAATGAAACAACGGCAGTAATTCATGGCTGCCTAAAAAAAGTTTTCCCTCCCCCAAATGCCTGAACATCACCAGTGAATAAACCCAACAAAGCTCTCTTAAGATTTTTCTTTCTATGAAGAATTGGTTTCCCCACATTTCTTGTATTCAAAACTTTTGCTTATAAAAAAATTAAAAGCAGAGTTTCATCATCCAGATTTGTAAATGATGGTTGGATTTTGCCTTTTGAGTGCAATTCTGTTTCACTGATACAGCAAGATAGTGTTTATAGTGGACAACGTAAAATTCATGAGATGTCCCTCAGATATTTGAGGGGAGGAATCCTAATTTTGAAAAGGTTCCGTCCCAGCCATTTTTAATTGAAAAAAGGTTAGACAAGAACTAATGGGAAAGACTTCTCCCAGAGATGCTGAAGGTTCCTGTCAATCAGAACAGATGATCCTGGGCTAAATCAATCAGTAATCCGATCTGTCATAAGGTAGCTTCTTATAAAATGCATGCCTTTCCTTCTGAGAGAACTGGAAGTGTGATATGTTGTCTACTAACTCTCCAGCTATGCATATGAGCTAGAAATGAACGCAGGCTGAAACACAATAGTCAGACTTCTGGATGGATTGGATGCCCTGCATGGTTGTGTCCATTTCTTGAAGTAATCCCATTGGAGAACTCAAGGACTGTGATATTTCAAATACTTCAGGGTGAATCTGTCTTATAGATAAAGAACGTTATGAATGGGGTTCATTAAACAGAAGACTCATTTCTGTTTCTTTCCAAGTATAAGGCCTTGGTGTCAACATCGAGCTCTTCCTGTGTCGAAACCATTGCTCTTCAGGATGAAGGCATCATTGTTTGAGTTTGTGTCAGTGAAGACATCTGAATCCTGTATTGTAAGCGGCAGGTGCTTCTATCTATACCTCTAGAACCATAACAGGCAACCGTATCCTAGGAAGAGTTGCTTTCCGTTACTATTAACAGAATAAAAAGGTGGCAATGTCTTAATATCACAGAAACAAGAAAATTTCTGGAGCAGGGAACTGCATTTCATCTGGCCAACATTATCCATACAACTTATTTCTTTAGTTTTCACTAGAAAACAGCAGGGGAAAAACAAACAATTTTTACCAGGTCACTCCTACATTTCCACAAGTTGCCCAGCTCCGTTGGGGAGCGTGTGGGCCATTTGGTGACATCAGACTAACCTAATCTGCCTCTGTGACCCGTTTCCTATTTTGAGCACAAGGAAGGAATCTGATACTTGTTTAGTCCAGGGATCCAGTCTTGTAAATCCAGCATCACTCTTGTATAAGAGTGCCAGTTGTCTCTTATGCATGGCTGCTTCCCTGGTGAAATTTTGCTGAGAACTAAGGGAAGCTCCCTCCTGCTGTTTGGTTCTGCAAAAGTCTCCTCATTTACAATTTTGTATGTTTTAGAAGTGATACACTGATAAAACGCCAATGACCATAGTGTTCGATAACAATGGGAGATGTAGTCCCTCTCAGCTGGATGGCAACCGTTCAGGGAAAACTGGATTTGAGGATCAGATTTGGACTAGGATCCCTGATGCAAACCCTTACCTGACCATCAAACTCAGCAGGGATAGTCTAATCCACCTTACAAAACAATGGGGAATCATTTAGACTGCTTTGAAGGGAGACAGGATAGAAATGCATTTGTTTGTTTTCCGGAGTGTCCATTCCCCAATGACTGGGCAGGCATACAAGAAAGCAATATTTTAAAACCACACACACAGACAGTCATACAAGCCCTCCTCCCACCCACCCAAAAAACCCGAATTGGCTAACATACCTTAGTACAATCTCCATAACAAATTCATACCCCACCCCAGGGGTGAAATGCTACTGGTTTGGATCGCTTCGGCCGAACCGGTAGCGATGGCGGCGGGTGGTTCAGAGAACCGGTAGCGACGGCAGTGCGAGGCTCCGCCCACCCGCCTGGTCATCATTACTTCCTGGTTTTAACCTGTTTTTTACCCTCTGCGCATGCACAGAAGGGTTTGCGCATGCGCAGAGTGTCCACACGGTACATGCACTTCCGAACCAGTAGGGAAGGGAAGTATATTTCACCCCTGCCTCATCCTAACTCAGAGCCTGAGGAAACAACCAAATCTTCTTGAAGGACAGCAGGGTTGGCACTGTCTGGGCCTTGGGGAGATGCTACTTCGAGGAATGGGCACTGCCACAGAGAAAATGACCCTGCTGTGTCCCTTAAGGTTGCTTGAGACCTGAAATATGCCAACCCCGTTGGATTGCATAGGACAGTGATGGCTAACCTTTTTGCCGCCATGTGTCAAAAGTGAAGGGAGCAAGGGGGGTCATGTAGGCGCGTGCCCACACCCATAATTCAATGCATCCCACCCCCCCCAGTGTATGCACACGTGACTCCCCTGTGCAACCCCCACTTTTGGCACGCGATGGCATGGTAGGCCAGTTTTTCGCACTCCCCAGGCTCCAGAGGCTTTCTTGGAGCCTGGGGAGGGCGAAAACGGCCTTCCCCACCACCACCCTGGAGGCCAGAAAGGGCCCATTTCCCGACTTCCAGTGGGCCCAGAAGGCCCGAAAATCAGCTGGCCGGTGCGCGCATGCGCGCTGGAGCTGAGCTAGGGCAACGGTCACGTACCCACAGATACGGCTTCCATATCTGTGCCATAGGTTCGCCATCATGGGTATAGGAGAAGCAGAAACAATTAGAGAAAGTCCCTCAAATATCCAAGTTCTATGCCATGCAAGGTTTGTAGGTGATGAGCAGAATTTTGAATTGAGCCAGGAAGTTCACTTCTAACCTCTGCAACTCACATAGCGCAGTTGTTACCTGGCCTACTGAGGATGCCCTTAATGACTCGTGCTGCTGCATCCTGGACCAGCTATAACTTCTAAGTGCTCCTCAATGACAACCCCGTGCAAATTGCATTGCAATAGATCATATGTGAGAATGACGAGGGTACAAGTGACTGTTGAGATACGTTGCCACTGTTCTAGTTTGTGACCTTCTTAGATTATTGGGGGAGGGGGAGGGGGGAAGCCTTATTTCTAGTAAATAAACACATAATGAGTTCATTGAACGTCGCTGATTTGCACAGAACAGACCTTATTTGCATTGCAGACTGCTTTTTTGTTTCTTCCTTCTCCCAATAGGTATTTTGAAGTAGTTGAAGGTAGGTTTGGATCCGCCTTAAACCCGTGTTTAAAATAGCTGTAGGGCAACCATTTCGTGGGTGAATTGTGCTCGTTTTTTCCTCTGTGTAAGGCGCTTCTTACATCTGCGTGGAGTTCAAGGCGGCAGTCTGCGCCTCACTGGAATGATAAATTCTAGGAAACACTTGGCAGAGATGCAGTTGTCTGGAGATGAAGAATTTGTAGGGAGAGTTACTCGGGGTTGCTGGTTCCCAGCCACCAATGACCTCAGAGTTTAATGGGCTTTTCCTTTCCTCCTTCCCTCCCTCCTTTCGTTATGCAAGAGACCCTGTGTTTTTCATTGAGGATTCAGACTCAGCGGGTGGGGGAGACACCAAGACCAATGAGAAGAGTGATGCAGAATAAAAGGGCATGTCTTACCCAGAAAGCCCCAACACTCCTCAGAAGTGCTCTCGTGTCTTCTCTGGTGAGGCTGGGCTGGGGGTCATGTCATAACAATTCCAGACAGGAAATCTGTGTTCTTTCTTTTGCTTGAGACCTGTCACACACTGTGATTTTGGACACCCCCCCCCCCAAGGACCTCACCCAATAAACACAAATGTGAAATTCTATGCATATAGCCCCCCTAGTACATACGTGCACAACTCCTGTCTTAATTCCTCATCTTGGCTACTCTGCTTTAAAACTTTCTAAGAAGCCATTAGCCCATTTCTTTCACTGCTGGATCCACACTGCACAGGTTTGTCCTCGACTTATAGCAGTTCGTTTAGTGACCATTCGAAGTTACAATGCCACTGAAAAAAGTGACGTAGACTTAGAATAACTTTATTGTCACTTTGCATGTACACTAATCAGCATACGTTAAAATGAAATTTTGTTGCATACAGCTCTCAAAGCGTCATCACCTCCAATATACACTTATGGCCGTTTTTCACACTTATGACCATTGCGGCATCCACATGATCAAAAGCCAGATGCTTGGCAAGTGACTCATATTTATGACCGCTGTAGTGTCCTAGGGTCATGTGATCACCTTTTGCAACCTCAAGCAAAGTCAATGGGGAAGCCAGATTCACTTACCGTATTTTTTGGAGTATAAGATGCACTTTTCCCCCCCCTAAAAGGGGGTGAAAATTTAGGTGCATCTTATACACTGAATGTAGCCCCACCTACCCACTGGCCCCCACCCTTTGGCCTCTGCCTCACAGCAGTTACCTCCTTGCAAGCAAACAGCAAGAAAAAACAGCTCCTTTCAACTTCAGCACAGCCTAATTAGCACAAGTTGATTGGATCGGCTTCCCAACTCTCAGTTGATTTGCTCTCAGCTGTTTTGTGTATGACTCTGCTGCTTGCTGCAAAGAGGTAAATTGCTGGAGCAGATTTTTTTTTCGTTGTGCTAATCAAGCTATGCTGAAAACGAAAATGAAAGTAAAGCAGGCTGTTTGCTGCAATGAGGCAAAATTGCTCAGAGGCAGAGGGAGATTTTTTTTTCTTCTTTTCCACCAAAAAAGTAAGTGCGTCTTATACTCTGGTGAGTCTTATACTCCAAAAAATACAGTAACAACTTTATTACTAACTTAAAAGTTTTTCATCACTGTCATAACTCAAACAGTCGCTAAACAAGACCTACTTGTATTACCCTGTGTGAAAGCTACATATGACAGCAGTACAGGTAGTCCTCGAGTTACAACAGTTCATTTAGTGACAGTTCAGAATTACAACAGTACTGAAAAAAGTGACTATTTTTCACAGTTATGACCTTTGAAGCATCCCCAGGATCATGTGATCAAAATTCAGATGCTTGGCAATTGGTTCATACGTATGACCGTTGCTGTGTCCCAAGGTCATGTGATCACCTGTTGCAACCTTCTGACAAGGAAAGTCAACGGGGAAGCCAGATTCACTTAACAACCAGGTTGCTAACTGATCAACTGCAGGGATTCACTTAATAACTGTGGCGAGAAAGGTTGCAAAACGGGGCAAAACTCACTTAACAAATGTTTTACTTAAGAACAGAAATGTTGGGCTCAATTGTGGTCGTAAGTCGAGGACTACCTGTAATTAAGTCCATGCAACTGCAATCTCCAGCCCTTTTATTGCCAGTAGCTGTCTCCTGCCACTCTGTTGGAGTCTTACTGTATTTGTATGGTTTTTAGGTTGGGGTGTAGGGTTTGTCTTTTCATTTCTGGTGAAGTGTCACAAGTTCATAAAGCTAGTCATTCTCTGCTAAACATCAGTAATTCCCCTTTTCCTATCCCCAATTTACATATCATCCAGTCTTACCTAAAAATAAAGAGAACCTCTTATGTTAGGATGGCCATGAAACTCTGACAGTCAGTTACATATGATCTTGCTGTACTAAGAAAGAGAGAAAGGTTTAGCGAGAGCCTGAAGCCTGTGTGCTTACAGAGATAAAAGGGAATTGGATGATTAAGCGAGCTGCTGTCTTACGCATGCTTTCCTAATAAAAGCCACTGACCATCACTGAAGCTTAGATCTGGGATTGTCATCAATATTGTTGTTATTAATGACTTGGAAGAAGAGGTGGAGCAAATGTTTATCAAATTTGTAAATGACGCAAAATTGGGTTGGATAGCTAGTACCATGGAACATACACACACAAAAACGAAAAGCTTTCTCTATAGGTTAGAAAAAATGGAATGCAGTTTATCAGGGACTGTTGCAAAGCATTCAGGCAGAGAATAAGGATCAAATGCACTGATTACAGGAAGGAATTTAGATTTTTTTTCCCCCAGTCCAACCAATTATTTCCCCAGTCCAACCAAAGACATGAAGGAGCTTGGACGACTCTGTCCATCTCTCTTATCAATCAGCAGCATAAGTCTGTAAAAACTGAGCATGGGGAGACTAGGTTTGGTGTATATGGGGAAGAGACGCTGGGAAAAGGAAGACTGAGTTCAAAAATGTGTGGGATCAGATTGGGAATTATTGTAGGAACCTCAAAGGTTAAAAAAAGGTTCACACAAACTTGAAAAGGTTCAGAAAGCGTGACAAAAGTGATCAAGAGACTCCAAAATAAAGCCTATGAAGAAAGATGGAAGGAATGTTTAGCCTTGAGAATACTGAATGGAAATATAATTCATTTATTGATTATAAGAGCCATAGGGGCGCAGTGCTTAGAATGTAGTACTGCAGACTAATTCTGTTGACTGCCAATCCTCACCAGCTCAAGATTGACGCAGTCTTCCATCCTACCGAGGTTAGTAAAATGAGGACCTAGATTGTTGGGGGCAATGTGCTGACTCTGTAAACTGCTTAAAGGGCTGTAAAACACAGTGAAGCGGTATATAAATCTAAGTACTATTGCTAAGTGCTATACATGACATAGAGTCCTTTTTGACTCCTAGAGACCATTAGATAGTTTTCCTCCATGAAGGAATATAATAGCACTCATTAAATAACTGAAAGTATTTGACACCTGTTGTCAATTGTGAAGAAGTAGGCATGTTCCACAGCACAGAACATTAAATAATGATTTTATATTATAGGAAGGCAGATTCCAATTGTACATCGGGGGGGGGGGGGGAATCCCAACAATGGCAGTTTGACAGTGAAACCAATTATTCACAGTTGTGGCAGACTGTGCTCCATTAAATGCGTTCTAACAGAGGTCATATGACAATATGTTGGCCATGTTTTATTTTGTATTCTTGTGTTAGGCAGGAGGTTGGACTCCGTCTAAAAGGCCTTTCCAACTCAGTGATTCTGTGAGTGAATAAACATGCCTAGGATTGCACTTTCCATGAATTGAAAGCAGTGAAATGAGCTTGCAACTAGCTTAAACGGTATTGAGAGGTTGCTAACATATAAGTTTAGATAGTGTCTCCAGCCGCCAATTCTAAGGTCTGTTTATTTATTGCATAATAATCAAGAAGATAAATATTTTCTCTTGATTTTATTGCTATGTTGGACCAAGTTCACCTGACTAATTTCAAATGCCATTAAAAAGCAAAGGCCAAGTACTGAGCTTGATAAGTTTAAGGCCAGGTTCCTTGGTGAGCCAGTTTTTGTGGTGTGGATAACTGATAGTATTTCTGAAGCTTTTCTGGTATAAAGTGATGAAAAAGCTTCCTCTATTAAAGTTTGGCCTACCCTGAAGCAGGTTCAAGGGCACAGGATTTAGTCTAGCAAAAAGTTAGAAGTAAAATGAAGTTAAAGAAGTTAAAAGAATCGGAATTCTACCAGAGTAAAAATTTGCACAATATTATTTGGGTTCCTCTAGTCTATCAGAAAAGAATTGTTGTGATTTACTTAGCCAATAGTGTGGTTGTGACCAGACACGCACACGCACACACACACACACACACAAAATTAGGATTGTGCAGGCACGCTTGAACATTAATATTGTTATGGGAGCATTTAACTGAAAACAGTCATACCAGTTTATATTTCCTCACCCTATGTCCAGAACAGCACATTGCTAAATAAATTGCATAAATGTGTTTATAGTAAGAGGTTTGAATTTCTGTCTTCAGTGCTAGATCCACAGGGAAGGAAGGGGTAGAGTGGAATACTGTAACTCCGTGGTCCAGCTACAAAAAATCCTGATCATATTTCCTTCTGTTTTTTAGAATTAAGACTGAGAACTCCCTTTAAATTATCAAGGGCCCGAAGTAAAATCTTTTTTTTTTTAACTGAAAGTTGGGGTTCTCCGGAGATTGAATTAGGCTCAGATATTTTTCCAATGCTGTTTTTCTTCTTCCACTTTGAACCCTGAATTGAATATAAAGTCAGTATAATGACTTTAAGAGAGAGAGAGAGAGAGATCGTGCAAGAAAAGGCTGTGGTTGGGACCGGAAGTCTTGCATTTCAGCTTTTGTTCATTTCTCCCACGTTTTTTCCTTTTTGGAGAAAATGGGCAGTCAGGGATTAGTAAGGTGGGAGTTTTTCTGCTTGTGTATAAATTAAAACCATATGTAAATTGGCAAGCTTGCCAATTCTGCCTATGGATATGCAGGGAGTTCGTGCTGTGCAGTCACATGCACGAACTTACACATATATACACAATCATATCCCTCTCTTTAATATACATACACATCCCTTCTAATGTATACATGATGAGAGACTAATTAAAATAAATGAATGCTGTGGAATGTCAGGAATCTAGAAGCTGTACCAAGTCAAGCTCTTTGTTTTCCGTTACAATCACAGCTATGAAGTTAAGTTTCAAGGAATGGAGAGGAAACTAAGGTAGGGATTGGGGAATCTGATCCTCCATTTATTGCTGAAGTACCCCTTCCAGGATAGTCACCACTTCGTAACCTTTGCACAGATTCAGCAAAAAGAGTTGCCAGAGTTTATTTTAGCTTTTTAAATTCTGACCTTGGAGAGGTCTTCTAGTCCAACCCCCTGCCCAACCAGGAGACCCTATGCCGTTCTGGACAAATGGCTGTCCAATCTCTTCTTAAAAACCTCCAGTGATGGAGCTTTTCAACAATTTCAAGTTGCTGTTAAGATAAAGGAACAGAGCTAGTTTAAAAAACAACCAAACCAGCAATCCTTGCACAGTCCTAGAAATAGTTTCAACATCCACTTAAATTCTAAACCAGGATGCATAGTTGCAAAAAAAAAAAAAAAAAAGGATGCATATTTTTAACAGGTATGTAGAAAGAAGAATTTTATCAGGTGATCTTGTGCTGCTGAGAGATGGAAGATGAATCTGGAAACTGTGCTGGCATTCCCTCTTCTCAGTAGTTTAATAGCAGATACTTTTTAATAGCAAGACACTCCTTACTAGTTTTAACCCCTGTCTCTTTCCATTTAAATGTTTAACTTATTTATTCCCAGGACTACAACATCCTCCCTCATCTCATTTATTGGCTGTAGCTTTAGCAGGGTGAAACCAGAGTTACGATTCTAACGGAAGAAGTGGTCCATAAACTCAGCAGCTGAGGTGGTTGGGTACCAGTGACTCACCTGTCCTGTGAAGACGGGGCCAAAAAGGCACCGGGCTCACTAGTGTACTTATCTTCCAGTGCTGCCAGCTTTGTGTGCCAAGCTCCAAGGATTACATTAATGACATAATTGGAGCAGGGTGGGAGTAATTTGGAGCAGATACCTAGCTCCTATGCCAGGCCACTTTTTATCCTGATGATCTGGATTGAGCTGATTAGGGCAAACCAAGCAGGCATCTACCAAAGCCCAGAATCCATCAATAGCAAAGCCCGATTCTAATTGTTCCAAACTGGGTCTAATAATAACTCTCTGCTTTCAGGCAAATGAGAGCAACAACCATGAACTGGTAGTATTACAGAGAATGGGGGCACAGCTCAAGGAAAGGAGTAGCAGGCAGAGTTTCGTGATGCAGGAGATGCTCTGGGTCAGTGTTGCTAATAGTGGGGCAGCTCCCACGTGTAGAAGAATTGCTAGCACATCTCCTTCTCTAGTATGCCCAGAAGGGTTTCATGACACCGATAATGAATGGAGGACATTATTTATTCGTGAATTTTAAAATTTTTTATTAGTTGGTTAAAATATAAAATGCAAAGAAAAAGAAAAATAATGGGGAGGAAAGGGAGGAAGAGCGGAAGAGGAAAAAGGTGTACAGGAAAAGGGGCAAAATAAAGAAAAGCACTGACTTCTGACTCTTTTTATTGCACTAGAATAAGATAATAACATACAGTCTCAACTTTTGCCTCCTACATAGTAATAATATACTAAACATTTCTATAACAACAAACCTATCTAATCAGTAAAACCCAAAGTCAGTTTCATTTTTTTCCACTTCAAGCACAAAGTCCAAAAGTGGCTTCCAAGTGGAAAGAAAGTTAGGACATCTTTGTTCAGAGAGAGACTTGTAGGTCCAGTTTTCACAGAAAAGATTTTCACTGCAAATTTGGACCAGGCAGTACTTCTCCTTTCTCAGAGTTAGCATTGGGTAGGGGGGGCTAAGATAAGACAAATACCAAGGGAGGGATTGGATGGAAAGTTGTACCCATCTTGGTTTGCTCTTGGCCATTCAAACAAGAATATCACCTATTTGAAAAGGATGACACAAAATCTCCTCCACCCCAGATTTGACCTTGGAAATTCCTCTGAGTTCTTTTGATGCCTAAAGAGCAGTCTGCTTTCTATATTTTATTTAATCCTCTTTTAAAGTTGTATACATCATTGGCCATCCACATGTGTCATGGCACAATGTTCAGTTATGTGATTTGTTTAAAAAAAAGTGCTTAATCACCTGAAGTCTTAATTATGGTTCAGTCCTTGAGTTGAACCCTGGGATGCTTTTGCTGACAAAGCTCGGTCACAGAGCACGTACAGAGTAACATGTAAAAGTGTGGTTTAGAGCTCACTGCCAGTCCACAGACAAGAGTTTCAGGGCAGCTTCCAAGCCACTCCCTTGGTCTTGCATTCCCAGAATTGGGGAAGATTACAATCCAAGGTGAAGTGTAGGTCACAGTATGAATGGTGTGGCATGAGAATTTTAAACTCCCTTTTTTGCTCAGCTCTTGAACGCCAATAAAAGGGTAACGTAATAGATGAAACCAAGATGAAGAGAAGTTGGAAGGGAAATGGGATCTTGAGAGGGTATTTAATATTTGAAACTGGGATCCAGCTGTTGTGCTCCCGCTGCAGAATTCTGCAGAAATATCCTTGTTTATAGATCTGACTTCTCATCTCCTTTGGCTTCAGGCTAGTGAAGGTTGCTAGGTTGTGGAGAACAAATGCTGCCTCATGCACTGATTTGGAACAGAGCAGATTTGCCCTAAAAAGTTATCCTCTCAGAAACGGAGTTCTGTTTTTTTTCATGGTTCATAAGCTCCGTGGCCATTCAACTTGGAGACACAACAAATGAGGCTTGGATCCCAGTGGAAGATGGAATTAGAAAGCATCAGGAGATACTGGATTCATTCTCTGCCAGCTGATAGAACCCAGCTGGCTTCAGAGAAGGCAGCGTAGATGAAGTCTAAACAACAATTGAAGTTGGGCCACTTGCATTCTGTGGGATTGTATTGAGAATTTTTTTTTTTAGTTTGGGGAGATGTTTGGGACAAAATAGGTTTAGATTTTGTAGAGGGTTAAAGCATCCGTTTCACCCCTTGAGTTCTTGTGATCCACAGGGATCGTATTGCTCCCCTGGGAGGTGAGACTTGAAAGTAAAATGGGTGCCGTGAGTCTCTGCAGTCTTAAAACATCAGAACACAGGGCCATAATCGAGGGGAACAGGATGGAAATACTTTAAAAGAACATTTTTGGCTAAGTCTATTTGCAAATTCTGTTTATTCTTTGGGGCCAGGCAGACTTCTCATCTCACTGGGATCTGTGTCTCTCCCTCTGCTGTTGCTATTTAGAAAAAAAAAGAACACTTCTAGCATGGATCTAGAGGACAAAAGGACCCAGGTCTCTGCAGCTGAGCTACCAACTTGAAACTATTGTGCAGTATTGATTTAACTCAAAATATTGCTTCCTCCAGATGTAAACAAAGGTTGCCAATACCACCCAATCTGAAATAAGTCCTATACGGGGCCAAACCCAATCAAATGCTAAAGGTTGCACAGTCTAAGCAAAAGGAGGGTACGATCGGTATGTTGGAACAAAAATGCTCACTTTGTATATACGTTGACAGCATTTGAATTTATAAGTTATTTGGAAAATGGTCTTGAGCCCTGATGGGTAGCTCAGTGACTACCTCTGCATGAGGAATTGCGAGGAAGGAGATTAAAGAAATATCAGACTGCCTTTAGCCAAGTCTATAGCACAGCACCACCGACAATACTGCAAACATTCCCAATCACCATATCTTCAAAGGATGCCCCCCTCCCCCCAAAAATCTGACCAGTAGTAGTAGGAAACTAAAATGGCTATGGCCTTGAAAGTAAAATCTGAAACTTTAACCCAATTTATCTGAAACTTTCCAACTTTGCCTGGACTAGAAAAGCTCATGCTTCAGACCCTAAGAGTTATATCCTATCCATGCAAAGGGTCCAACGGAATTCTGGTCTTAGATCTGTATAAAGGGAGCTTTTCTCTAGTTTTAAAAAATTGTCTAGGAGAAACTAGCAGTAGCAATAGCACTTAGACTTATATACCGCTTCATAGTGCTTTTACAACCCTCTCTAAGCAGTTTACAGAATCATCCTATTGCTCCCAACAGTCTGGGTCCTCATTTTACCCACCTCGGAAGGATGGAAGGCTGAGTCAACCTTGAGCCTGGTGAGAATCTAATTGCCAAATTGCAGGCAGCCAGCAGGTAGCAGCATTAGCCTGCAGTACTGCACTCTAACCACTGCGCCACCGTGGCTCATCAGGGTTTATAAATTGATGGTGCTTATTGTGGAGAAAACGTACAATGGCAAGGTTTTCTTCCTGCAGCTTCATGCAAGGAATACCTGGAGTCATCAGTAAAATTAATTGGCTTCCTAGAGATTCAAGGCAGACAGAGAAGATAGTGTTCCACAAAAGGAGGTTACATGTTGCAGGATCTAATCTGGGTTGGTCACTGGCAGAGGTGATATTCAGCAGGTTCTGACCAGTTCTGGAGAACTGGTAGCGGAAATTTTGAGTAGTTCGGAGAACCGGTAAATACCACCTCTGACTGGCCCCGCCCCCATCTATTCTCTGCCTCCCGAGTCCCAGCTGATCGGGAGGAAATGGAGATTTTTCAGTATCCTTCCCCTGCCATGCCCACCAAGCCATACCCACCAAGCCATGCCCACAGAATCAGTAGTAACAAATTTTGAAACCCACCACTGGTCACCGGGTCCAAAGGTTTTGTCTTCTGAGCAAAAGAGAAGTTCCCTGCAATCCAGCACGAGTCCGAACGCTCGAAAGACAAAACCCCTGGTCCCGGTGATTGACTCAGATTGGATCCTGCAACATTATCCTGGGACACATATATTCGCCTTCATTCATGAGGTTACATGGGTTGCTGCCAGCTACCTTGATAGCTACTTGGTTTAGATGGGTTTAAAAGGTGCTGGGTAAGTATTCCCTTGTCTTTTATATGCTGGTTGCGGTGCCCATAATTCTGTCAGGAGCTGTTAGCTATAAAGGTTTCCAGATCTTGGATTCTCCTCCCCACCCACTCTCCTATCCTTTTTTTTTTCCTTTCCTTCATGAGGCCTCTTAACTCATGGGTTTCTCTGACTATTATGGAAAACAGGATGCTGGATTTTGCTTTGTGATCTAGTTAGTCCTTCTCAGGTTCCACTCTCTTGATGCAAAAAAAATCCCAAACCCCAGGAGCGTTGGATTTGCATGTTGAAGGAGGCGATTTACTTTCCTGGATATCCAGGAAGTGTGCTCTGTTTGTGTGGGAGTGAGTGTGAGACTGTAAATAAATTGTGCTCCACAGGGTCACTGTGCAGAATGGATGTTGACATGTTCCGCTACATTAATGAGCTAAATTCCTCCTCCTTGGCAGAAAGAGGGATGGAGAGCAAAACTGGTGCTGGAAGGGGTGTAGGATTAAGGAGCAGTTCTCTTTAGGGAGAGCTGTTCAACAATTTCTTCTCAGTGAGGAAAAGGATAGTAAGAGCACAAATTTGATGAAGAAACCATGCGGACACAGGCTCATTCTTTGTTTCATGGGTGTAATAGATAAGCCCAGGTATTATTTGGGCCCGGATTGCTGTGGGTTCACAGGAGTTCGGGAGAACCTCTAGCGAAGAATCCGTGCAGTTCAGAGAACCCCCAAATCCCACTCCTGGCTGGCCCCGCCCACCCTGCCCCGCTCCTCCCAGGAGTCCCCACGCGGCCCATTTTGAATGCAGGTAAGTTCAGGGCATGCGTGGAGGCTCAGGGAGGGTGAAAAACGGGCCTACTGGAAGTTCGGAAAATGGGCCAGTTTCTGGCCTCCCAAGGCCCTCCAGAGCCTGCAGAGGCCATTTTCGCCCTCCCGGAGGCTCAAAGAAAGCCTCGGGAGCCCGGGGAGGGCAAAAACGCCACCACCACCCGCCGTGGTGCAGGAGACCGACTAGGCCATGCCCACTATGGCCACCCCACCCAGTAAACAGGCAGAGAACCCCTTGCTAAAATTTTTGAAGCCCACCGCTGGTGCTTCTTCTTAATGTCAAAAGTAAAAGACTTTTCTGTGTTGCCAAAGAGAAAATCTCCCTCTTCCGCAATTAAAACAGGTATAGTAGAAGTAGTAGCTTAGCTACAAAGGATAAATCTGCTGCATCTAGAAAGTGTTTCTGATTTCCTAGTTGGCATCTGGCCAAGAAAGGACCAGGATTTCATAGAAGCCAAGGTTTGGGAATAGAAGTAGGAATTACAAAAAACAGGGTCCAGCCCCATAGGTATTACATGAAATTAATATATTGCCCATCCACACTGAACTTTTGGAGAGGGTATTATGTATATACATGTAGTCCTCGACTTACAACAGTTCATTTAATGACCGTTTGAAGTTACAGTGGCATCGAAAAAAGTAACTTATGACCATCGCAGTATCCCCAGGATCATGAGATCAAAATTCAGAAGCTTGGCAACTGATTCATGTTTATGACGGTTGCGGTGTCCCAGGGTCATGTCATGTGATCGATTTTTGCGACCCTCTGACAAGCAAAGTCAATGGGGAAGCCAGTTTCACATAACAACCGTGTTACTGACTTAACAACTGCAGTGATTCACTTAACAACTATGGCAAAAAAGGTCATAAAATGGGTCAAAACTCACTTAACAAATGTCTCACTTAACAACATAAATTTTGAGCTCAATTGTGGTCGTAAGTCCAGGACTAGTTGTGCATGTATACAGCTGTAAATAAAAATATGCTTTTCTGTCCAGAGGAAAACAGAATTAGATCTAATTTAATTTTAAATTGTAGGAAGCTATATATTGCTTGAGCATAAGAATTACTTACGGCACCTACAGGAGTGGTAAGCATTGCATATAGGTTAAGCTAAATACCTAAGGACCTTTGTGATATTTTACTACTGGGTTTAGGGCAATCGATTCTCAACTACTGTATGCTCTTTGTTTCATGCTTACCTAATCAGAGGAGATTTAGCAGCACAATATCTGTCTAAAGAACTCACTTTGTGTTCAGTAGAATTTAATCCCAGGAAATGTTCAAGGCAATTCTGTGGATGTTTATTCAAAAATAACTTCTAGTGCATTCAAGGCACATGAAAGACAAGTCTTAATTAAATATTTATCAGGCTGTGTTTTCTCCTCACACACAAACACGGATTTCTCTCTCTTTCAAAAGGGTAAAAACATTTCAGCCAGTGCACCTAGGATGAGAAATGGCAACGATTAGGAACATCATATGTTTCAGAGCTGAATTGGACCTTTCAGTGTTGAACCTCAGCATTTTGATCACTGTATTAAAGCTAGCATATCTAGGTTACAAAATTCTGAATAATCACTACAGAATCCTTTGCTGTCAGCTAGTGGTCATTCAGATTTATGAACCCTGGATCTAGTCGCCTTACAATTGGGCTTCTGCACTGTTTGATGTGCTAATAATAGCAAAACTGGACTGAAGGGGACTCAGTGGGCAAGTTTATCATTTCCAGAGCCATGCCCAATTTATGGCTGCTGTTTTGAAACCTTTATTATGTAACATGTTACAGTATGTCATAGGAATTATTCATATAAGGATCATTAATTAAAATAAACTGTGTGTCACAGATCACATAATTGTGGAAGAAACTGCCACATCAGCCAGCAGTTTTCATTGGAAACTCTGCTGCTATAATTGGAAACAAACATAGACTTCACAATAATAAATAAATTGGTTTTGAATTTGACGGGATTAACTGTCCTATAAAATTTTTCGTTTACGAACGTACTTATTACAAGGGCCATACATACTAGCTGATAATTAAATAAGTGACCCGTTCATTCTGCACCAAACACGCAGAACTTTTGCTGCGACTTTTTTTTTAACCAATTCATGACTTCAGATCAATCAGGAAAAAGGGGGGGGAGGGGGAATCAAATCTTCTGTAGAAATTAAAAAGACAAATTAAAAGTGCAGTACCATTTGCAGAGTAAGCCAAAAACGAGTCCTATTGAGTCTGGTGGAATTTATTTCTAGAAAAGTATGTTTTCGTGAAAGCGGAAGCGTTAAGAAAAAAATTGACCAAACAGAAGGTCTTTGTTTTAATTCATCTAGATGAGAGGTGAGCAGAAAACATCATGGATTTACTTGTAATCAAGAAGACACTTTAAAATTCCCTGAGCTTTAACAGTTAGGTGCCACAATGAAAATACTTTCTTCTTGAAAAGAGGCCTTTAGAATCCCTGATTATCCTCTGTATAGGTAGTCAGTATTTTGCTAGCTATCATTGTTCTCCCACATCACAATTTTTCATCTCTCATCTTTCATCTTCTTCTAGGACTCCACATGCTACATGTCAAGATAAAAGCTTTATTTATTTACGTGTAAAAGAGTAATTTGCATGTTAGGTTCTCATATAATATGCTTCATAGGTAAGGAATCTAACAATGAGTCAAATACAGGAAACCTTTTGGAGGTAATAATCACATTTGGGATGATGGGAGTTTGTCATGGGCATGCTTATAAAATGGTTGCCATGGGAGGGAGTTGCTATTCACAAAATGCCTGTGATGATGGATGGAGCCAAAGGCAAAAGAGCCATTTAATAGTAGGAGGCTAACAAGGAAGTTGTATCCCATCAGTCCTTCTCTCTCTCTCTCTCCCTCTCTCTCTCTCTCTCTCTCTCTCTCTCCCTCCCTCCCTCCCTCCCTCCCTCTCTCCCTCCCTCTCCCTCTCTCTCCCTCCCTCCCTCCCTCCCTCTCTCTCTGTCTCTGTCTCTCTCTCCCTCCCTCCCTCCCTCTCCCTCCCTCTCTCTCCCTCCCTCCCTCCTTCCCTCCCTCTCTCTGTCTCTCTCTCTCTCTCTCTCTCACACACACACACACACACAGAGAGAGAGAGACAGAGAGAGAGAGAGAGAGAGAGAGTCAACCAGAGCAATGGGTGCCATCATCTCTATTTCTTTTTATAAAACTGCCTTTGCTGAATAAAGATTGTACTGGGCACTTTGCAGTTTATCAGCTTATCATTAATTTATTTCTTATTAAATGATTTTAGGAAAATTAGCATCAGGTAAGGCAAGGAGCCAGATAAGTTCAGGAAGTTGTTTGCCTTTTGAGCATTTGTTTACAACGTAATATTGAAAACTGCAAAAACAGTTTAATGTAAACAGTGATGATGTTGTCCATCTGCAACTATGTATTAATGTCAGCAGGAACTAGCCTTGAGGTCAGATTGGACAGCTGCTGCATTAGAGTCAAATTCTATGCTTGGAAATGTTGCAGTGACAACTGAAATAGAAGTACTGATATAATAATGTCTCATACAAATCTATGGAGAGACCACACTCAGGAGAGAGCTGGTATTATGGTTCTGGTCACCACACCTTAGAGGTAGAAAAAGCATCCCAAAGGGTTAGGTTTTGGAGGCAGTTCCCCTGTGATTAAATCTACATCAATTGGAGTGAAGATAAAAAGAGACAGAATAGAGATATATATAACCATGTCTGGTACAATGGATCAAGAGAAGATTTTCTCCATCTTTTACACTATTCTAAATTCTGTTCAGCAGCTGAAATGAAATACAGGGAGTTTCAGGACTGTCGGAAGAAAATACATTTTCACATGAGACAGAGTTCCATAGTTGATCTATGGAAGTTGCTGCCAAAAATTGTGGTACAGAATAGTAGCCAGTTTAGGTGGATCTTGGAAAATCAGACTCTTTGTGACTCCTAATATTGGAAGGGCATTCCAGTGGGCATTCACCCCAGGGGTGAAATCCAAATTTTTTCTCCTACCGGTTCTGTGGGTGTGGCTTGGTGGGCGTGACAGGGAAAGGATATTGCAAAATCTCCATTCCCATCCCACTCTGGGGCCAGCCAGAGGTGGTATTTGCCAGTTCTCTGAACTACTCAAAATTTCTGCTACCAGTTCTCCAGAACCTGTTAGAAGCTGCTGGATTTCACCCCTGATTCACCCCCTCCTACTGTTAGGATGGACCACAGGGAAGGGGCTGTTGCCCTCTAGTCAAGATCTGTGAACTTCCTAAAGGCATCCAGTTGGCTTCTTTTTATAATCTTATATTCTTAACCAAAGCTCTTCGAGTTCTGAACATGCTTCTGGAAAAGTGCGGATAAACTAAATTATTCAATTTGCTTTCCACTGGAATCCATTGGAAGAGAAAAGTAGCAACAGTAAAGGAAAAAAGCCACAGACACACATGCACACACATACATGCACATGCAAACAAACATACAATCTGCCCATCTCTTTCTGGCTGGCAAGAGTACGGCTTAGTGACATCTGCCACCGAGTCCCCCCCCCCCCCAGCTGCAAGATTGCTCTGATGTGTATTATCAAAAGCCTCCAGGCTGCAATCATATGCATGTTTTTTGTAGGAAGAAATCCCTTTGAACTCAAAGAGATTTCCTTCTGAATAATGATATATACCGTAGATTTGCTCTGTTTGTCTAATGCAGCTCGCATGCAAATTTGTACTATCCTTCTTGATCTCTCTATTTTTTGTACTGATGGAAGTTCCTTATTAATTTCTCTCGGGATGTATTTTGGTGCTTTTTTCACTGATTCCTGGTAATAGTTTTATCTTTGACAGCACTAGAAAAATAACAATTTTTTTTCTAAATTATAGACAAAGTTTTCTTTTGCCTGTTTAAAGGAACCCAATATATTTATTCTGTCATATCCACATAATCCAGGATAGAGAGATAAAAGATGAGGTGAAGAATCTGAGATTAAAGGGGAGGATAAGTAGGGCTAAGGGATTAGGATGATGAGCCAGATGGAATCCGAGATTGGAAGACAGAGAAAGTGTTGAATTGATAATCAGATCCTTATTTCAGGCATCTGAAAGGGTAGAGCAGTGTGCAGTCTCATAAGAGATCATAATCATTTATTTCAGGTAGATCAGAAATAGGTACAGTACTTTGGTGTTAGCCAACTCTCGTATTACATCCCTCTCACAATTCCTTGCCATTGGCTAGATGTTGCTGAAGTGGAAGTTGAAAACCTCAGGAAGAAACTAGGCTGTCTACAATAGTTGCATTCATAGGAGCTGCTTTAGAATTTAGGCAAGGAAGAAGCCCATCTTTGATACGCATTTTTGCTCCTAGAAAGATTTGCTTGAAATTTTGCCTGTTCCATTCCTACATTCTTTGATTAATGTAAATCGAATCAACCCTCCAGAGATGGAAGAAAAACAAAACAAAAAACACATTGCAAAGTTTAAAGGTAGACATTTAAATGGTATTCTCATGGACAATAGGGCAGTGCTTAAATTAAAGGCTATATTTTGGTTTTAACAGCACACAAAATTTATCAGAACAGTTGAATGAGGAGGTATGTCTAATAGGGAAACAGTGGCAAATAGGTGGCTGAGAGCATTTGCCTGAAAAACCAAACCTGCCTTTAGCAGAATTAAAAGCCCCAGATGGGATAAGAGAGACATGTTAGTATCTACTGCTGTAGTAACTTTCCCCAGCCGAGTACCCAGCAGATACATAGGACTGAACTCATTATCCCCAACCACATACAATCTGTCGAACTATATGAGTGGTTTAGATTTTGTTTTTATTTTTTTAAGGAAAAATGTTGGTGGGGAGGGACAGCAAGCTGTCTGTAAAGTGGTAAATGGTTGGAAGATTGTATTAATCCTTTATTTTCTAGCTAAATTTGTACTAGTAGTCTCTATTTAGCAACCACAATTGTAACCACAGTGTGGGTTTTTAAGCGAAAGGGCTGCTAAGTGAAACTGCAACTGTCAAGCACAAATAATCAGATCCAAATGCAAAAAAGTTTAATTAGCTACTTTATTGCTCATGCCTCTTTCACAGGAATCTTCCCAGACTGGTGGGTTGCATCTGGGTGAGACTAGTTAAGGTTCAACAGCATTCAAATGGGGTCAGACTGTTCCTTCTTGTGCCTATGTAAAGATTCCAGACTAATCACTGACTTGACTCACTCCTCCTGGCTCGGTTAGTTTCTCTCCAACAGCAACTGTGCTTGTGATCTTACTACAGCTTTCCTTTGCTTTGCAGTTCCACAAAAGTTATAAACGTAAGGATTGGTTGCAAAGTTACTTTTTCATCACTGTTGTGACTGCAATTAGTCACTAAATGAGGACTACCTGTAATCAAAATTATCCATACCTGTTCCCTCTTTTTTTCCTTTTGGGCAAGAAAGTGATTCTTACAATTTTGCTCTCTTTCACCTTTCTTAAGCACTTCTCCATTGCTGACTTAATGGTTTTTGTCCGGCTGAATTTCCCTATACAAGTAGTTTCCCCAAGAGACTGGCAACAGTCCCCCCCCCCCCCCCCCCCCCGTGTGGGGAACCAAGCTAGAAAGGTTGGGGACCACTGGTCTATACTGTCATGGCCACAGTGTGGCTTTTACACAAAGACACATACATACATACATGCATACACACACACAAATACAATTTGGATTTAATAGCAGTGAATTTTCTTTGCATCAGCACAGTCATACCTTATATTTTGTTTTGTACTGGATATGCCACTTTCTAATCACAACTAGATTAAAATTATAGATTTATCTATTATTTTTTAACAGCAGTACTTACACTTTCCATGAAGGAAAACAACATGTATTGATTTAAAATGAGTCAGAGTGTTGGTGCATGGAATGTGTGGTTCAGACCTCTACAGCACCTTAAATGTCACTTATAAATGCAGCTTCACTGATTTAAAAAAAAAATCTTTGAAAGATAGGGCCAGCTTCCTTCCAACGTGAGCTATAGAAGTAGAATAAAAAAATGAAAGTCACAGTAGAGACTTATTTATTCTAAAGGGGGGGGGAAACAGAAATCTGAGGCAGTTTGTCAGATCAATGATGGCCTGTGACATGTCTAAAACTAGGCTAAATCTGTAAAGTAAGGACCTTGACAAAAATATTAAGATTCTGTTATTTTAGCCAATCTCAATAAAAATAGTGTTGACCTTCTTGAGAAGCTGATTTCTTGACCTGGTCTACCTAGTGGGGCTGATGTCAAGCTTGCAAGTGTATTTATGTTCCTCCTCCTCCTCCTCCTCCTCCTCCTCCTTATAGTTCAGTGAATTAGGGAGATATCTACCTGAATAGTTTCCAAATGTTATCTAGCTGATACGGACTTGCATATCTCCATCAAGGTCATCTTCCTTACTTTCGACAAAATTCTGCACAGATTGACAGTTTGGCAATCATAGCTTCTCTGCCTTGTTACTATTTTGAAGTTGACTTGCTTCCATGGACCTTGGGATTCTGGAAGGAGTATCAAAGTAGAATTCCACAAGCCTGAGAATTCCAACATAACTTCAAGGGTACTGTCTGGCTAATTCATTCTAGTTTGTGGAAAAACAGTTGTTAAGCTTTTTCAGCTCTTCTTTGGGCATCAGGACTGAGCACTAAGCCTGCCTGCCCACTCCAGGCAACCAGAGCATTGGGCCTCTTGCTTTCTCGCAGGAGGACACTTCACTACAAAGGCAGTGTTAAGAAGGAGCCCAGCCATCCTTGGAAGAGGGGAAACATGAGACTAATCAAGAAGGCCTTCATACTGGACAGGTTATCTTGGGTATATTTTATCTTTCTTGAAATAGCACAGTTCATATTTTATTCTGCAGTTAGTATATCCTGATTATTGACTACTTTAATATTTCTCATTTCTCATAGGCTAGCATAACAAATGATCAGAACCATCATCACTTGATTTAAATAATATCCCTGCTTTGCCTTGATTGCCTGGACCTATAGAATGAGAAGAACATAGGAGAAGCCTTAATTGGTTAAGTTGAGAAGAACATAGGAAAAGCCATAATTGGTTACGTTGAACCTCCATTTACTCTGCTTCATGGGTGGTCAGCCAAATATCTTTGTGGAGTCCACAAATAGGCATGAGAGAAATAAGCAATCCCCACCTTTGGTCTCTTTTCCCCATTCTTGTACCACCATAACAGTGTAGGTCAGTAGGTCAAGGGTCACGGTGCCAGGCTGTAGCAGAACACCGCCAGCTTGTGCTCTTTGGGTCTTTCCAGCTTACCTCATTATTGGCTCGGAATTGAATGAGATCATCTCACCTAGAGAAGATGGCATCTTGAGAGGGGGGGTGAATAAGTTATCCAATCAGAACCCTGTTACTGTGCTACCTTTTATCTGCTTGTGTAAAAACTGTATAAAAATAAAGCTCTCTACGAAGTCGGGGGAGACATCTTGAAAACATCATGAAACAGTGCAAAAGCCTGGACCTCTGATTTACAACATAACAGCTCATCATATTTACTTCAATCTCAAAAAGTAGCTTTCCCTACCAAATCAGCCTGCTAGTGGGTGGCTCGGCACCATTTACATGAGTTAGAATGAGAGGGAGGCTCAGTTCTCAGCTTAGTCCTTAGGAAAATACAGGTATACCATTTAAAAAATAAAAGAAGGTAATCTTCTGAGCAATTGAAGCACAGTCTCCTCTAGCATCCCATCTTCAGATGTGGTAGATACCAGGAGTGACCTAGCAAAAAGAAGTAGTATCTATGAAGGTCCTATGCAGGCTCCCTTGGAATGCATGCGGAACATCTTCTTTCTTCCAATACCATAAAAAAAAAAACATCCTCTGGGGGCAAAGTGGGACTCATTCGTTTTTAAAGCCGTGGGTACTGTGGTAACAACTAGTAGCAATTAATGTACTGGGGACCTTCAGTCAATTTCACTGGAGGCCCACGAGTTCTAGTGCTGCAGAATGGGGCTTTTTTTAAAAAGGTGCAAATTGCAGTGAGAAAATACTTTGTCCATCATACACAGCTTTTGAGCGTCCCAGAAGCATAGCAGACTCCTTGATGAAAGCACATGGACTAGGTCAGTGATGGCTAACCTTTTTGCTGTCGTGTGCCAAAAGTGGGGGGAGTGGGGGGGTCGTGGGTGCAGGTGCCCACATCCATAATTTAATGCGCCCCGCCCTCCCGCGCATGCGCATGTGACCCTCTCACACTTCCCCCTGCTTTTGGCACATGATGGCACAGTGGGCCCCGTAGGCCCATTTTTCCCCCTCCCCAGGCTCCAGAGGCTTTCTAGGAGCCTGGGGAGGGCAAAAACAGCCTTCCCCACCCCCCCGGAGACCTTCCGGAGGCCGGAAACAGCCAGTTTCCCGACTTCCGGTGGGACCAGAAGGCCTGAAAATCAGTTGGCTGGTGTGTGCATGCATGCTGTAGCTGAGCTAGGGCAACACTCACGTGCCCACTAATATGGCTCCGCGTGCCACCTGTGGCACCCGTGCCATAGGTTCGCCATCACGGGACTAGGTGAACTTTATTTATGATCCAAGTTATATTTTTATGAATAGAAAACAGGGTTCAGCTTTATATCTATGGAGATTCTCAATCATCCAGGTCACAATTGTCCCAAAGGTGCTTTTTTGAGAGGCAACTGGACTTTCTTATTTTTCTTTGAAGACGAAAGGAGTATACATCCTTCCATTCCCCACCATCCAGTCAGAGCTGAAGAAGCTTCTTGGATGAGAAGCGAAACGTCTTCAAAGAAAAACAAAGTCCAGTTGCCTCTTGAAAAAGCACCTTTGGGACATGGTTCAGTTTTATAGCTATGTTACTTTCAAGTACTTTGCATCAGTAAAAGAATTAGGATTTATTAATAGATGTAGACTCACTGGAGAAGAGCCTAATGCTGTGAAAGATTGAGGGCAAAAGAAGAAGGGGATGACAGACAATTAGGTGGCTGGATGGAGTCACTGAAGCAATAGGTGTGAGCTTAAATGGACTCCAGAGGATGGTAGAGGACAGGAAGGCCTAGAGGAATGTTGTCCATGGGGTTGTGATGGGTCGGACACAACTTCGCAACTAACAACAACAACAACAACAGATGTAAGATAGCTCTTCATTTCTATAAGGCTGAAACCCCTATCTGTCTAGTCTTAATATTTATGTATTTATTTATATATTTATTCATATGGCTGCCCTTCTCATGAAAAAGCGAATCTGGGCGGCATACAATAAGACTATTAGAAGTGCCAGGTGACTCATCAAAAGTCCGTGCGGCTGCCTAATTTGCTCTGCATGGCTTGGACAGAAGTTTTGAGTTTTGGTGACTTGCCAATCCATTTTCCCCCCTTTTTTCTTTTAATGCCAAAATGATCAAAAGATCTCTCTTTCCCTTCAAAGTCATATCCTGTTGTGCAGCCCTCTCATCAAATTAGTTTCTCTGTACTCACTCTGTAGGGAGTGACTGAAAGCAAGAAATGGTACACCTTTCGAGCAAGCAAAATGGGTACTTGCTGTAGCCCCGGATCTTGTTAATCCTGCCCACTCAGCAGTTTTTATGTTGTAGAATTGAACTTAGGGGAATAATTCGCTCGGTAAAGATGAAACCTCACTTCCCGGCTTTGAAATTAGGACAAGTTTCATGCAGTTTCCACAGCTGGCTGTCACAACTGGCTAAGCCGTGACATGCCAGAAGTGTGGCAGATTTATTGGTCTCATGCATTCTTAGCCCGTATTTTAGCCAAAACAAAGGTTCCCCAAAGAACTCACATATATTCAGTGTTAAAAGCTCATCCATCTTTCCCGAGAATTATATTCTCGGATACAACGCAGATGTAAAAAAAGTGTGGGGAGAAAAGAGGAAAAAAATAAATTCAGTGTTGCTAATGGGGACCGGGAAACTTAAAAAACAGCCTGACCTATTCCTATCTGCTAGGAAAAAACTAAAAAGAGTCAGGATAAGCCCCCTAGACCCTCCCACCCTCCATCTATCTAGCTGAGGATTTCTTGGTCTTTCTATCCAGGATTTCTCACTTCAGTCTAGCTCTAAGAAGAGAGAAAAGAAGGTGCTTTCGCCTTTCCTACCCAAAGCCCAGAATAAAGAATTTAACAGATCACGTACCAATCCTGAAGGACAAGCAGTGGCTGAGGGGTTATGCAGTTTTGTGCATGGAGAAGATTGAATGAGAAATTCCTTTCTAAAAGTAGTTAAGCATAATTACTTAAGCTAATTATGAAGATTAGATATAAAAATAATATAGTGAGCAAAGAGAAATGTAGGAAAAACAAGACAACAATCTCTCTCTCTCTCTCTCTCTCTCTCTCTCTCTCTCTCTCACACACACACACACACACACACACACACACACACACACACACAAACACATCCAAATAAAAGCAGAAGGGTCAGTCTAACTATAGCATTTATACCATACCTCCTTAAATGAGGTCTTACAAAAAGGAAAGCTGGAGAAAACCCTTTTGAGTTTTGGGCATGAATGTTTATAAGCAGGCCTACTTTTCCCTTGAGTACTTATCTCCAGAATACAGAAAAGGGGGGGCTAATTGAAGTCCAGCTTCTTTGAGAAAATTTATTGCTGCTTGGCTCAGTCAAGGACAATACTCCAGCAATTATGTCCTCAATCTGGCCAGCAAATCAGAAATGATCTAGGGATTTAATCCATCTTCCTCATGACCTTTGATGACATTGTCAAGGCATGATCTGGTTTTACATAAATAGGATTCTATGGAAGAAACTCTTGGGGAACAAAGTGTGAATTTTGCCTGTTCAGGCCCCTTGGCACAGACTTAATTTGCTTAAAGGGCACCGTCATGCATATCAAAACTAAGGTTTTCATACTTAGCAGCAGTTGCCAGTTATAGCTCTTATCAAGGTACTGTCCAAATCAATGTTGGCGATACTTTTGAATCTTTTATAGAAGGATGAATCAGATCATTTTGATAAGTCAATAGTGTAGAGCCAAGAGCAACATTTGGCTGGAATGTAGTGCTGCTTGGTTTGGATAGATCAGCGAGAATAGATTTATCTGAGTCAGGATCATAGGAAACATTTATTGTTTCTTTAATTCAAATTGAAGACTGATTCCTTACAACTCTGGCCACCTTACAAATCAAGAAGACATCACTACGTTCTGTATTATACATACATAGTAAAGGTAAAGGTTCCCCGCGCACATATATGCTAGTCATTCCTGACTCTAGGGGATGGTGCTCATTTCCATTTCAAAGCCAAAGAGCCAGCGCTGTCCAAAGACATCTCCGTGGTCATGTAGCTGGCATGACTAAATGCCAAAGGCGCACGGAATGCTGTTACTTTCCCACCAAAGATGGCCCCTATTTTTCTACTTGCATTTTTTACGTGCTTTCGAACTGCTACGCTGGCAGAAGCTGAGACAAGTAATGGGAGCTCACCCCGTTACATGGCACTAGGGATTCGAATTGCTGAACTGCCGACCTTTCGATCGACAAGCTCAACGTCTTAGCCACCGAGCCACCATGTCCCTTACATACATACATACATACATAGTGTTAAATGCCTTCCCTCCTCCATTCCAAAATAGCTGGTGTATTAAACAAAATGTCAATTACTGAGCATGAGGTCAAAACACAAAACTGACAGGTGCCAGTTTTATTTTAGAGGCAGGAGTGGAATAAAAGTGGAATTTCTTAGTGGGTCATAATCTAGCATTGGGAAACAGAAAAGAGGGGGGTGGGTGAGTGCTAACTCAATTCCAGCAGGCTGCTGATGGCTCAGCCCATTTTTGTCGCCATCCTTTGCTCTAGAAGAGTTTGCTAAGCCATACCAAGGTGACAGAAGGTGCCTCCTCCTCAACCTGCTGTTGCTGAAACAACGCTAGTATCACTTCTTTGTTGAGCTACCGTATTTTCCGGTATATAAGACGACTAGGCGTATAAGACGACTCCCTACTTTTCCTATTAAAATATAGGGTTTGGGCTATATTCGCCGTATAAAACTACCCCTCAATGTTGTCGGCGCTCCCGTAGCGTCATCGGTCAGCGCCGGCAACTCAGATTCGGGAAGCTGTGCCGATCTTGTCAAGGCTGCATGCCGCTGAATGCTGGACCCAGCTGGTTGCTGCACGGAGCTTCCCCCACCGTCCCAGGCATCGAGGTGGATATTACCGACGCTCCGACTTCCCCAGACAGCTGAGGCTCGCCATCACTGGGGGTTAGCTGGGGAAGTCGGAGCATCGGTAGGCTTATACCTGGCGTATAAGACGACCCCCGACTTTTGAGAGGATTTTCCTGTGTTAAAAAGTAGTCTTATACGCCAGAAAATATGGTATTTCATGCTGGAGATGAGACAGCTAGAGAGGAGGACACATGGAAAGAGGAAGATGATTCTCTGCTATTTGGGGGAAGGAGGAATGAAACTGGCAAAAATTGAGCAATTTTGTAAATTTAAGTATCCAGATATATACCTACAACACAAAGGGGTGGGGTGGGGGTCTGGATTAAGGAGGTTTCTCTTTGCATAGAGAACGATGGGAGATGTAGTTGTTTGGATGAGTGGTAAATGATACACTCTCCAGGAAGAGGAGATTGTGCCTGTACCGAAAATCCAGCCTTATATCAAAGCAAATGACCTAATGCTGATTATTTGCTGCATAATCCCAGACAAAGGGTCAATTGCAGTTTGTAACCTTGCAGGGATTTGTTGGTTGAATTAACCATGCAGCTGCTCAGGATAAAAATGTGCACTTTAATTGGAACTAAGCCAAGAAGCACAGAGATTTGCTTTATATAAATGCTTTAAGCGGCAAGAAATGGGCTCTTGTAAAAGACGGTGAAAATGTTTGATGGTTCAGCATGAAATTAGTGAGCCCGCTGGCTGAGATCACAAGTAACTCGTGCAGGAAATATTGTCCTCGGGCGCAATTGGTTTAATTATTCTCAGCATCATCATCGCATAGCTAAATTTGGCTATGATGTCATCATATTTCCCTGATCAGCTGATTCTGAACAAGAAGAAAAAGAAAGCCTAACAATTTTCATCAGGGGAAAAAAACAGAGGAATGGCAGTTACAAATGGGCAGAATAAAAGACAAGCATTCTCAAGGATGAAAAGATTGATAATATAAATTTTGAACCTTTCCGTGTTCTCATTCCCAACATAACTTAATAACAGCATACCAATGTCATTCCCAACACAATAATGAGAGCCAGTTTGGTGTAGTGATTAAGGCACCTGGCTAGGAAGCAGAAGAATATGGATTCTATTCCCACCTTAGCCATGAAAGTCTGCTGGTGACTCTGGGCCGATGATTCTCTCTCAACCCAACTTACCTTACAGGGTTGTTGTAGAGAAAATAAGAGGAGGAAGGGGCATTGGATATGTTCATGCCTTGAGTTATTTGTGAATAATCAGGCAAGGTATAAATCAATCAGTCAGTCCATAAATTCATCATAGAAAAAGGGATATTGGCAAGAAAACAGCATAGGTATATCCATGAACTCACTGGGATTTGACTTAAACTTACGATACGTTACCTTGTTGTGTGTGCAAAAAATGGCACACAAGATGAGTAGTCAGGGAACAATATGCATACCTCCCTACAACTCTAATACAACTATATGGCTTAGGTTGATGCTTTTTTTTAATTCAAATTTTTTATTTTATATTGTTTATATATTTCAGTGTGTGAATAGTGTGATATCTTGGTATCATACAGTTCAGTACAATAAACACAATATTGTTACTCCTAGTTATTACATTTCATTTTCATTGTTTTCATATACGCATATCTTTTGCTATCACTCTTCAGTTCTAAACCTTCTTTTTGTTGTTTTGATGCTTCTCTGGTAGCAAAAATATTTTTTGTCCAACAACATGATCAGAATATTAGGTGGAGTTAGAGCCTGGTGCTACATTCCTGGCCAAAGACTCTCAATGGCTATGAATAGTTGTGTGAGCAGCTATTGTTATTATTATTATCAAATTTATTTGCGGACCATCTCACAGTTCAAAGCGACTCTGAGGGGCTTACAATAAGATCAAATATATAAATATACAAACAATATAGACATATTCAAACAATTATGAATATGACAAATTAAAAATTAGATTAGTTAAAAATTTATGGGTAGTCTGTTGTCTTGCTCCTCACCATTCATCAGATACTATTCTATAATAGTAATACAGGAATCATGTGCTCCTTGAGCCTTGATGAAGAAGAAAATGGTTGCCAGATCAAATGGCCATAGTCCATTAAGGCAATCCCTCTTTCTGAAGAATTTCACATGGTATATTCTATACTATATTCATATAGTATAGCATGGAATCAAGCCGATCAATTTCCATTTTTTTAAAATATCAGAAAAGCATGGAAAAAAGAGCTGTTTGTTCTGTCCTCTAGAAGCTGACGTGAGTCAATTGGAACCTCTGGTTTGAAACTGGAGTAGGGCATTTTCAACCGAGGTAGGTGTGGTCCATGCCTGGGATATGACATGCTAAGGAAGAAATGATAGAAAACAGGCACACCATACAAGCCTCCTGACGTCTCTTTTGGACCTGTTTAGAGCACAAGAGATGATGATTAATTATTATCATCATTGCCTGCTTCTCCATCCAAATAGCTTGTTTGGCTACAAAGGGATAGGAAAGAACTCCAAGCAAAATTATAAGGGTTGACATATGCTAGCTCTGCCGAAGTCAGCCGAACAGTGAAGGCTTCAGATCTCCAGTTCACTCGGCCTTGTCCCTGTTCTTGCCCATACAGCCGCCTTCTTCCTATGGCAGGAGGTAGCTATTTCCAGAGTCCTATGCTGCAAGAAAATTTTCCTTGCCTAAACATCAAATAACCAGGTAAAGCTGTTGTGGCCCGCCAGTGGCCAGTAGAGCTGGCAGCAAATTTGGATAGTGAGGAAGTTGGGGAGGAATGTGGGCCAGTCCTGGAGTCTGGGGAAGGCTCAGACGATGGCTCTGAGTCGGAGGCAGAGAGGGGGCCAAGGCCATCTGGTAGTTCTTTGCTACCTCTGGAGTCTCCGGAGTCTGACATCAGCGAGGCAGAAGAACAGCGTGAGCCTGTTCCCAGTGTGTGCATGCGCAGAGCTGCCAGGAGACAGGAACAATTAAGGAAACAGGGTCAACTTGGGAGTAAGGCTTGGAGATGATTGACCCCTCCCATAAGACATAAAAGAGAAGCGAACAGGACGCGAGCTTTTGCAGGAAGCAATTAGTTCATCTCGCCGATTCAAGATTTGAAAATTCTGTTTGTGACTCTGTGCCAAGTTTGGCCTTGCCCTGCGTCTGTAAATTAGCTCTTTGGCAGTGTTCCACGTGAGATAGATGGGTGTTGATAACTTTCCTCTGAAAGACTCTTTATCAAGCCTTGCGGACTGTAAATGAAAGTAATTTACAACTGTATGAATTAAAGAGGTTTGCCGGGACTAAGTTTGTGCTGTTTAATTTCTAAGGAAGCCTAGGTTAGAACAAAAGCAAAGACACCCCCCCCACACACACACACACATATATCCACTCTATCAAGTTGGGAGTGAGGTCTTGCCTATCTCTCTCTTGGGCTGCCCAGTTCACATTTTGAGCAATACCATTCAGAGTCTCCCAACTAACAATAATCACATTCACTGCCAAGATTGTCCTGAATCCTTTATTAATTCCTTCCAGTTCAAAATGGGGTGGTCAGTATGTGACCTCTCCCAGCTCATAGGTGATCACTACTGCAAAAACTAGGGGGCGCAGTTTCCTACAATTTAGAGGGCATGAACGTTTTAATGGTAGCCTGGTAACAGAATAATATGGCTTTTTAAACATGGCATTCTTCCACCCTGATTCCCCACAAACAAAGGGAAGAAATAGTCCAAATCCTGGAATGGAATGGAATGGAATGGAATGGAATGGAATGGAATGGAATG
>WNWU01000036.1:5034834-5069146 GCA_012654045.1 Ptyas mucosa
TCTCTTTTCGTAGGTCTTTGTGTATTTTTGTTTCATCCAGGCTTTTCCTACGTAAATCAAGATCTTTATACGCCATGGTTCAGTGAAATCTCATTCACTAGATTTTTTGGCTTTGTCAGACATCAAAGCAGCATTTTGCTCCCTTAAATCTCACAACAAACAGCTTGTATATACCTGCTTAGTAGGGCTTTGCCCCCCTCCCCCCCTCCTAAGCGGTGTTCTTTTTTATACGAAGTCAGCTTATTGCCCCCACAATCCGGGTCCTCATTTTACCTACCTCGGAAGGATGGAAGGCTAAGTCAACCTTGAGCCTGGTGAGATTTGAACTCACAGTAATTACAGGCAGCTGGCAGCTAAGTGCTATTTAACAGCACTTTAGTCTGCTGCTCCACCAAGGCTCCTCCTTACATCCTTACACCTAGGGGCTGCCACAAAGAAGAGGGGGTCAGCCTGTTCTCCAAAGCACCTGAAGGCAGGAGAAGAAGCAATGGGTGGAAACTAATCAAGGAGAGAACCAACCTAGAACTAAGGAGAAATTTCCTAACAGTGAGAACAATTATTCAGTGGAATAACTTACCTGCAGAAGTTGTGGGTGCTTCAGTTCTAGAGGTTTTTAGGAAGAGATTGGACAACCATTTGTCTGAAATGATACAAGATTTCCTGCCTAAGCAGGTGGTTGGATTAGAAGAGCTCCAAGGTTCCTTTCCAACTCTGTTGTTCTGTTAAAGTCATGATTTTTTTGCATACGTACAATATTTTAGAAAGCAATAGTTTCAATTTACAGCATACAGAGGAAAAATGTTTAATGTCCTCCAAGAATCGTTTTTTCTCTATAAATTAACAAAAGCAGATTTTTACTATGGATTGTAACCCCATTTTATTAAGTACATATAAATGACAGGATTTAGCTTTTTGCAAAGCATAATTTGGAATGTTGTACCGCTCCTTGCTTGTTCTTCCTTTATTTACTTCGTAAAACATACAGTACATTCACTCCTTGTTTCTTTAGAATATCACAGAGGTTCTGTGATATTTAAGTAGATTCTGACTTAGTATATGGACTCAAAGTGCAAATTTTTGTACCTTAGGTGATAAATACACTTCCTTTAAGGTCCTTTTCTAGGGCTTAGAATTTGTTGTTGCTTCTGATTAGAATAAGGTTGAATTAACTCCTATTGTTTTTCTTTTCATTTCCTATGGGAGCCACTTTCTGGCCTTTCAGTTTAGATATTCCAAGTCTGTTTGCTACCTTGAATAAACAGATTCCAGGCAGTGAGGCACTAATAAAACATAAGCCTCTTCTTGCCGTTGGGATTGTAATATTAACCATCTGTTTTAATATATTAAAGTTTTTCTTGAAATTTCTCATTGCAATCAGTGTCTCCATCCTATTATGATCACATTATCCTGTTTGGCATTTGTTTTTTATGTGCCTTATTATTGATCCACGCTCAAAGCCTACAGTGGCATAATTCAGGCATAGATTTGTTCATCTCAATTTGCCCTTGGTCTTGTCTCCTTCCTAAATTATAACCTAACACTGTAGGAAAAGCAACTACCCTGTTTCCCCCAAAATAAGACATCCCCTGATAATAAGCCCAATCGGCAATAAGGCCAAGCGCTTATTTCAAAAAAATATAAGACAGGGTCTTATTTTAGGGGAAACACGGTATTGGAGTATGATTTGAGAGACAGTCCTCACTTTCTTTGAGAGGATTTCCAGTTGTGAAGAAAAGGAGGTTTTGCAAAATTAGGATAGCAATATTTAAACAGAGAGCTAGAATCATACTGTAGCTTAGCATACATACCTCTTCATTTTCTCGCTTTTCTTGTAAACCCTTTCATGTTTGTATTTATACATCATTAGCAGCAAGTTAATGTGCAGATATTTGAAGATGATAATATTTATCTTCAAGCTAAGAAAAGCATTGCTTACCAATATGTACCCATGAAACTCTTGCTAAAAACTCAACCAAAAGCGGGAATACTTTTTTCATTCCCAGTCGGCATAGTCCTTGCACCTCTCAATTAATTAGGAAGAAAACCATTTCTATAGGTCTGCTAAAAAGTGTGTGTGTGTCCGCATGCACATGTATATACAAAGAGACAGTTCGATAAAGTAAAAGCAGGACTTAGATGTATATAAAAAATATAATTGTCATGCAACAATGTAAAAAGGGAACTTTAGCATTTCTATAAAATGTGGTGATTTGATAGCCAAATAAGTTGTAATTTTAAAAAAAGCCATTTATCAGAAGGTAGATTGTTATTACAGGAGGGAAACCTGATTGGTTTTTCTAGTTTAAAGAATAGGTTCTATTTATAAAAAAAAAAAAAGTCACAGCTGAAAAGTCTGTGTCCTTTCTAAGTTTGTCAACAAGACAGACGGAATTATAGGCTAAATTCCTGTAACTATAGAACTGTAACTCCTAAGATTAAAAAGAAAAAGAACTGTAGATAAAGTATATATATTTGTAGAGGGCTAGACTGTCTCTACCAATTTTGCAAACAGCGTTCCCTTGGGAGGAAGCGTACAAGAGAAAGTGCTGCACGAAATGATTGGGGGACATTTCTCTTGAGCCTTTGTAGTTTCAGTATTGTGTTGTGCTCTCCTAGGTACAAAGCACAAGACTATCCTGGAAGCGCGCAGCGGACTGGGGCCTATCAAAGCGTATCCACGTCTTAGTCCCACAACTGGAGGGGAACCAGGCAACCAAGACCCCAGTGCTCAGGAGAGAACCTTCCACTGTGAAATCTGCAATGTCAAAGTTAACTCGGAGATCCAGCTCAAACAGGTGTGAAATGCAGTCATGACACTTTCTCGGTACATCTTACCAGAAGAGAATTTCCTCTTTCTAAGGAAGAACAGTTGGTGGAACTCAACAGGAATGTTTTAAATTAATAATAAAACTTCAGTCTTAAAAATGTTTTCTCACTTTTGTTAAGGCTCAGATTTTTAAAAAAGTGTGAAAGGAGGCAATGTCTCTGAACATAAGTACCCAAAGTATATTTCTCTCCCTACTAAATGCAGTTAGTCCATGACTTACGATCACAATGGAACCCAAAATTTCTGTTGGTAAGCAAGACAGTTGCTCAGTGAGTTTTGTCCCATTTTATGACCCTTCTTGCCACAGTTGTTAAGTGAATAACTGCAGTTGTTAAGTTAGCAGCATGGTTGTTATATAATGGTAGTCATCCCTCACATGCCTGGGATTCGGAAGATGGGAGGTTTCATGTCAAAGTTCATAGCTTCCAATTTTGAATCTCAAGATCAGGATTTGATTTCGGTAATTGAATAGGCATTCATTAATTCTACTCATGAGAGTACTATGATGTTCTTGCTCAGGGCCTGCTTATTAAATGTAGATTGACCTAGATTGCTTTTCTATCCATGTGGAAGATGGGAGAATTTCCTGGAATTACCTGATTGAGGCCATGAGCTAGTCCTGCATAGGGTCTATGGGCTGCTATTGGGGGTAGTGATAAAGTGTGCATGTGCTCCTATGCATGGCCTCTCTCATAAGTCCATCCTCAAAGAAACCTTAAAACTACAAATTTTACCACCAAAAGGATTTCTAATGAACACCTTGGAATCTGAGTTCATGTAACGATAGGTGAGAAAGACCTTGGGAAATGGGTAAACAGATGCTGCATAGGCAACAACAACAACAACAACAATAATTGGCAGATTATGTGAAAGACAGCGTTGAACCAGCTCTGCTGGAGGTCAACAAGAGGAAGCTGCTCAAAGTGCAGCAAACCACGACTCAATATAGGAAAACAGCGATGCAAACTCGAGCTGACAGCTGGTGTAACAAAGCATTGCATGGACAGTTCCTTGAGAAGATCCAGGGAAAAGTAGATAAGGAAAAGACCTGGTTATGGCTGACCAACGGAACACTGAAGAAAGAGACAGAAGGTCTGATTCTTGCAGCCCGGGAACAAGCCATCAGAATGAATGTAATCAAAGCCAGAATAGAAAAATCTGCTGATGACCCCAAATGCAGACTCTGCAAAGAAGCGGATGAAACCATTGATCATATACTGAGCGGTTGCAAGATAATAGCTCAGGCTGACTACAAACAACGTCATAACACAGTCGCTTAGATGGTCCACTGGAACTTGTGTCATAACTACCATCTGCCTGTAGCAAAGAACTGGTGGGATCATAAGCCTGAAAAAGTGGTAGAAAATGAGCATGCAAAACTACTGTGGGACTTCTGAATACAGACTGACAAAAGTTTTGGAACACAATACCCCGGATATCACGATTGTGGAGAAGAAAAAAGTGTAGATCGTCAACATTGCTATACCTGGTGACAGCAGAATCGTTGAGAAACAACTTGAAAAAATCACCAGATATCAGGACTTGAGAATCGAACTGCAGAGACACTGGCATAAACCAGTGCAGGTGGTTCCAGTGGTACTCGGCACATTGGGTGCTGTGCCTAAAGACCTAGGCAAACACTCAAAAACAATTGGCGCTGACAAGATCACCATTGGTCAGCTGCAGAAGGCCACCTTACTGGGATCTGCTTGCATAATCCGCCAATACATCATGCAGTCCTAAACGCTTGGGAAGTGTTTGACTAGTGATTTGGGATATGAAATCCAGCATGGTCATCTTGTTCGCAGTGTATACTGTCAATAATAATAATAATTACTTTATTGTCATTGTACGTGTATATACAGTATACCCATACAACAAAATTCACTTAACACCCAAAGACCAGGTCCAACATACATAACAATCCCCAAACACACTCCCACCCATCACAATTCCCCACCCCTAAACCACCCAAATATCCACACAACAGTCCAAGTAATGCTGTCCAACAGCTCACTGATGGTGGCCCTTTAGTTCATTGTTGAGTGCAATTATAGCTTTGGGATAAAAACTATTCAGAAAACGTGTGGTCCGAGTTTTAATTGTTCTGTATCTTCCGCCAGAATCAAAGATTCCAAAAAGATTGTAAGTAGGATGGGAAGAGTCTCTGAGAATGTTATGCAACTTTCTCAAACAGCGAGATTCGAAGATGTCATCCAGGGCTGGTAGCTGCAGCCCGATGATATCCTGGGCAGTTTTAATGATTCTCTGTAGAGCTTTTCTGTCAGCTACAGAGCTGCTCCCATACCATACAAGAATGCCGTATGTCAGGACACTCTCAATGGTGCTGCGATAGTAGGGCAGAAGTAGATGCTGAGATAGATTTATCTTCCTGAGCATTCTCAGGAAGTACAGCCTCTTCTGTGCCTTCTTCACAAGCATTTTAACAGTCATAGTCCATGAGAGGTCCTTCGAGATATAAATGCCCAGAAATTTAAAACTATCAACCCTCTCCACCTCCAGGTAACAGTCAAATAAGAGTCAGCACAGACCACAATTGCATAGTGGGTGGAGTAAAAGGCTCAGAAGGGACCCTTCTTAAATGCTCAGGCTGTAAAAGAGATGGCGAGAGAGTTTAACTTTCATATACGCAAATTAATTTATCTGGCTATTGTGCTTCCTGTCTTGAGTGGTGCGGTGGCCTAGAGGTGGAGCTCTCACCTCACATTCAGGAGGCTGTGAGTTTGATCCTAGATAGAGGCAGCTATTTCTCTTTCTGGGCATGATGAGAATATATTTCTGAATATAACTCCGCATTGGTGACAGGAAGGGCATCCAGCCAGTAAACACTCAACTCCATTCAGTTGCCCAAACTCCACCCCGCAAGGGATTATGGGGTCATTAAAAGACAATGATGATTATGTTTCCTGTTTGGTCTGTCTGATGATAGTTCATCAGCCTTTTGTACATGGCTGGATTGGCATGGTAAGAGGCAACATTTGGTCAAGGAATCAGGATTCTTTACTTGCTAATTACCTTGATCTCTCTTTCTTCCTCTTTCGTTTTCTAGCATATTTCCAGCCGGCGGCACCGGGATGGAGTTGCTGGGAAGCCTAATCCTTTGTTGAGTCGGCACAAGAAGCAGCGTGGCATGGCAGAGCTGCCAGTGAGTACATAACGGGTATTTTCCAATATGGGCTCTGGTATTGTTTCTTTAATAGGCCAAAATAGTTGGCATCCCCTTAATCGGGTAACCAATCTGAATTTCTCTCTTTTTCTTTCTCTCTTTGTCTCCGCAGGGCTCCCTGGCCTTTTCCAAGGAGCTTCCCAAGTCCCTGGCAGCTGGATTGCTACCAAATCCCCTGGCTGTAGCAGCTGCCTTAGCAGCAGCAGCTTCCACACCCCTGACGCTGCGGCCAGCCCCAACGCCATCCCTACTGCAGGGCCCACCTCTGACACACCCACTCCTGCGCCCGGCTCCGGGGCCCATCCGAACTGCACATGGACCCATCCTCTTCTCACCATACTGATGCTGCCCTTCCACTCACCTGCCTGCCACAATCCCGGGACTCCTGGCTCCACCAGAACCACACCGCCCTCCCCCCGGCAACTAGCAACCAGTCCCGGCAATCTCACAAGGCGCCCAGGCCCATTGAAGGGAGCATTTTACTCTTCCTCCCCATCCTTTTTCTTTGTGACAGGAAATGGAATTATTTTTTTCTGAGAAGAGAAAGGGGAGAAGCCCACCCTTCTGCATCCCCGCACATCGGCGCGCCTGCTCTCCACCCTCTCGGGACCCCAGCCAAATCTGCACAAGTGCTGGGCTCCCGCAGGGGGCTGGATGGGGGCGTGCGTCTTGGGGTGTGCCTGTGCGTGCATGTGCGTGTCGGTCTCATCTTCCGAGGTACGAAAGGTTGGGGAGTGGAAGTGCCTCCCCAGGACTCTGTGGCGCGTTGGCAAGGGAGGCAGTTCTGGTACCTCAGGGACTGATCAGCAAGCAATCTCCTTCATCCCAGAGCTAAGGGGGCTGTTGCCCCCCTTACTCATACAAGCCATTGTCCACTTGCACTGAGAAGTGGGGGGAGTATATGTGTGTGCGGGACAGAAGACAGGGCCTCCTGAAAGAGTCCCTACTGCAATAATGCTGGCCAGCACCTCCATGTACATATCCCTTAAGGTCCCCCCTGTCAGCACTCCCCCTCCCCCATGCTGGCCCCTCTCCTTACTGCGCTTCCATGCAACGGGGCTCCCCTTGGGCTCCTCACCACGGCACCTCAATAAGAGACTGGCAGAGCAAGTACTGTGCCCCATTTTTCCATGTCCTCCAGTTCCTCTTGCGTTGAGCAGCAGCAACAGACAGACAGATCCAACCCTTGTTCGGTCATGTTTTCCCAATCTGCAGAACTTTCTGTCCTCTGAGCGAAGAAAAACGCGACCCCCATCAGCTGGCCTGGAAACGGCACGTTGGCTAAGAGAGCGAGAGCATCGGGATTGGGGGGAGGGGGGGAAAGCGGCTGGCATCTCCTTCTGCCTGTAGACCATCCTTTGGGTTATCTGTGCCGTTGCCATGGTAATGTGACCACTCTTCCTCGCTCACCTTCCCTTTGCTATTTCTACAGAGTTGGGTCCCCACCTGTCCCCGACTGAACGGGACATTAGCCAAGAGGTCAGGTTGTTCTTTTCCTGGGGATTAAGCAGCCCCAACCTCCAAGCCAGCTCCACCCAACAGCACAAAAAAATCCAGATGCTTGTAAATCCCTTGGCGCGCACCCCAGTCGGTGCCTCTTGAGGGACGGCCTGTGCCGTAGGGTGTGTACCGTATAAGCGTGGGCACTTGGGTTTGAAAGAACAATCAAAGGCTCAGGGTGGTTTCTTTCTCTTGCAAACTTGTACACGCAGAAACAGACATTGCCATTGGCCGGTTCCCATTTTGTCAAGCGGAAGAAGAAAGGCCCAGCTCAAAACAAAACCCCCGTAGCCTGGGGAAGGAGGGAGGGAGACGTTCTTCCATGTTGTGGCCCTGCTAATCTTCCCTGCCTCTCTCCAAACTGTGACTGAAGTTCCGAGCAATAGAGATACCGGCATGGGAGGGGAACAGGACCCACCTTCCCCCGACTGGCATGACCCACAGGGCAACCTCCTGCCCCCTCCATCCGCAGATGCCCTCCGCTCCTCTGAGTCTGACCCTTGTCCACCGTTTGTCCGACCATGCTAGACTCTCACCCTCTCTTTCTTGCTGACACCAAGGACTGTCTGCTTTGCCCCACATAGCACCTTTTCTCCCTCCCTTCCTTGCTCCTTGATAACAATAAAAGAAATGATAAGGCTCATTTATGCCTGCACTCGGTCTGTCTACCTGTCTGTCAGGGACTGGGGAAGCCATGATTTCAGGCTGGGATCAATCCTAATAAATTATTATGGACTTACTTACTTCCTCCACGCTCAGAGCCCAAAGCCCAGTGGGCAAAGGAGCAGAGGAGCATTCAATTTGTAGTCCACAAATTACAACCATTTGTTTAGTGACCATTCGAACTCTGACCTGTGACCATTTTCCACACAACCCTTGCAGCATCCCCATAATCATGTGTTCAAAATTTGGATGCTTGGCAACTGGCTCATATTTATGACGGTTGCAGTGTCCCAGGGTCATATGATCACTTCTGCGACCTTCTGACAAGCAAAATCAATGGGGAAGCCAGATTCACTTTACAACCATATTGCTAACTTAACAAGTGCAGTGATTCGCTTCACAACTGTGGCAAGAAAGTTCGCGAAATGGGGTAAAACTCACTTAACAACTGTCTCACTCAGCAACAAAAATTTGGGGCTCAGTTGCAGTCACAAGTCGAAGACTACCTGTAGCGTAAAGTCCTGGGCTTGGTCTGTTGCAAAAAATTACTGCCTTTTCTACTTTTCCGGCCCAACAGACAAGTCTATTCTCCATTTGTTTTAGGGTGAACTCTTTCTTTAGGGGTACAGCCACAGGCAGGCCCAGTGTGACCCTGAGAATTGTCTCCCTTGGAGAAAGGAGGGGAACATTTGGGGGGGTGGGAAGCTTTCTTCCTTCAGCTTCAGCTCTTATTTGCCAATTTGCGACTCTCCCAGCAAGGAAAATGGGCAACTTATTTGGCTTAGAAAGCTGCCAGATTGCAAACTTGTTGATCTGTTCAGCTGAGCTCCTGCAAAGCTTTTATGGCTGTTATCGCCAAATCTGAGAACTTCAGGGTAGAAACCAGGACACCCTATTTGGGGGAGGCGGGGGGGGGGGGCACAAAAGAAAAATTGAAAATAAGCATTCTCTTGTTAGGCTCATTCCATTCTGAATTATATTAACGCTGTCCCTATTCACATCCTGGCATGTGTCAGCAGCAGCCTCGATCCTTGAAACATTGCCGTTTTAAGTGGTGCGCTTCACTGATCTGTAACATGCCTCCATTAAAGCTGTAATGTTGAAATGGCCCCCAGGGAAATTTAATAGATTTCTCGGTGGACATTGAATGCCTCCCGAGGCAAGATAAAGCAAGTTTTGAAGCTCTTTGGTGGGAATCTCATTGTTAACCACTGAGTTTAAACCACTGTGACTTGCACATGCCTTCCAAATCTGAGCCAGACCATCACCTGCTTGTTCAGACTCATTTCAGTATTTCTTGTAGTAGGCAGAGGGTAAGTGAGTCTGCCTCAAAAAAAAAATAGATAAAAGATTTGCCTATGAGGGAGGGAGGAAAGGAAGGATGGATTAGAGAGGGTCCTGTTTATGTGACTTCGACTTGGCATACAGGCCTAAATCATTTCTCTGATAAATTCTTGGTCTCCTGTCTGCCCACTATAGTACACTGTAATGGCCTCTCTGGCTGCTCCAGTGTCCTTTATTCATGCAGTATGTTGTGCTGACTCCTGCCAGTAGGGCGCAGAAGACCACACCGATGTATGAGGAATCCACTTGCTTTGGAAAGGGATATATACGGGCATGTCAATTAGCCATGAGTCAGAGTCCTTAGGAGTGATCTAGCCATTCATGGTTACAAAGATCTGATGAACTGAAAAAATGATCGAGGCCGACTTTGATCCCGAATCAAATGGACGATCTGGGAATAGGATTGCTAACTTGGAAACCGTCCGTGTAGTTTTGAACTCGGAAAGGGCTGGATTGATAGGAAGCCGAAGGGATTCTTGAGGCAGATGGGTAGGAGTTATGAGAAACTTGCTGTTGTTGCTTTCCAACACTGAACCTTCATACCATGGGCCCAAAAGTCTCAAGAAGATCAGGTATAAAGATAAACAGGTAGTCCGTGTTTAACAACTGTCTCAGGTAATTTCTGTTTGTAAATATGATGATAATTTAAAAAAAAAACCATTTCCCAGCCAATGCAGCATTTAGGTTAGGACAAACAATAAAAGCCTTCAGTGTGAAACTGATTAAGGTCTGGTCAGTTTCAGGCAGCAGCTGCCAGCCAGGGGAGGTTCTAATTAACTAATTAATGTCACTGACTTTGAGTTTGTTATCTTGCAATTAGCCTGTGCCTCAGAGAAAAGCAGCTCAGGTAAAGACAACTTGCTTAAGCAATCTCTCTGTAAAGGGGTAAAGAAAGAAGGAAAAACAGGCCAGACATAGAATACTGTAGAACTTCAATTCAATTCAAACCTTTATTGTCAGAGTACAACATGTGTACTATGAGATTGGCTGAGCCTCCCTTCGTGCACACACCCCCCCAACACAATACGACTCACAGTGAAAGACAAAAGAAAAAAAAACCCTATCCCAGTGAATCCTGTTAACAAACACCCAATCCTATCGCACCATGTGAATTTACTGCACATCTCGCCAGCTCCGCAAGTCAATCGTACTATGTTGTTGTAGAGTTATTTTTCATTCAAGAATCTGATAGCCCACAGATAAAAATTGTTCTTCAGTCTATTTGTGTGACTGCCTATGCTTCTATATCCTTCCCGATGGGAGGAGAATGAAGAAGTGCTGACCAGGGTGTGAGTCGTCCCTGAGGATTTTCCTCACTCTTCTAAGGCAATGAGTCCTAGCAATCTCATCTAGTGGTATCAGGGGACAGCCCACAATGTTTTGTGCTGTGCTCACCACCCTCTGTAATGTTTTTTCTATCTGCGGGTGTCAAGCCAGCACACCACACCGTAACACACTGAGTGAGGATGCTTTCTATTGTGGAAAAAGGTGGTCATCGGTTGTTGTTCCACTTTGTTTTTTTCACAAGACTCTAAGGAAGTGGAGTCTCTGTTGGGCCTTTCTGGCCAACTGGGTTGTGTTGATCTCCCAGGTGAGGTCTTCACTGAGATAGACTCCCAGGAATTTAAAGGAGGAAACTCTCTCCACACAGCCCCCCTCGATGTTAAGCGAGGCAGGTTCCTTTCTCTCCCTCCGGAAGTCCAACACCATCTCTTTGATCTTGCTGATGTTCAGGTGCAGGTTGTTTTCTAAGCACCATGTGGATAGTTTTTGACCTCCGCCCTGTATGCTGTTTTGTCTCCACCTGTAATAAGACTCAGTACGGTGGTATCATCTGTGAACTTAATAGGGTCAGTGGATGGGTCAGACGATACACAATTGTGTGTACAGTGAGTACAGGTAAGGACTGAGTACACAGCCTTGTGGGGAGCCGGTGCTAAGCTTCAGGGAGGTGGATATGACAGACCCAACCCTCACTGTTTGTGGCTGGTCCCTCAGAAAGTCTTTGATCCAGTCACAGATGGAAGAGGGAAAATCCAAGTCAATCAGCTTTCTGAAAAGGACGCTCAGCAGAATGTTATTAAAGGCCGAAATTTATCTGAATGAGGTGGCAGCAACTAGTGCTCTTCACAGCATCTCTCTCACTCACATATTCACTTAGCAACTATTTCAATTGAGTCATCAGAATCAATTGAAGTCACTAAAGGAGGATTATCTATAGCTACATAACAAAACTTCTGGTCAATCAAAACGATTGGGAAGATTCCCTGAAAATGGTTGGGCAATTCAATCATTGTTACCGAAGTGTCTGGTTCTTAATTCCAAAGGGCTAGAGATGTTGGCATCCACAGGTGGCAAAGTATACACGGATCATGAAGCACAGGATGTGATTTGGGTCCAATGATATGATTCAGTTTTAAGTTATCTTTTTGTGGGATTGTGTCATGATGTGCCATTATTTTGATATCATGAGGTGTTATGGGCACCTCTAACCAGTTGGCTGTTAATGTTGCTTGGATGTTCATAAAGTTACATGTGAGATTCTTGATGCCTCAGCACACAAGCAGAAGTCCCCAAAACATGGGAAATCAATGAAACTCCAAATACTTCTTCAGCAAGGATGCCAGATGTGAAATTCCTCTTAAGTAGTTTTATCATCTCATAGGAAAATTTTAAAAATCAAAAAAGAAATACAAGTAATTATGAAGATGTAACTAGGTATAATTTTTCTCCCAATGTGGATTTTTTGATCTGTGTTCAAGAGATAAAACTCCTGTTTATTGTTTTCCAATGTTTCTCCATCCACAATAGCATATCCGTTGGAGAGAAGCAGCAGGTCTAACAGCCACTCTATCTATGAGCTGCCATGTTTGGATTCTGTCCCATTTCCCTGGCAAAAAATAGGGATATCATACCTGGGTTGCCAAAATCCAAATAACAATGAAATGAAAACATGTTTTCTGTAGGTTTTTTCCTGCCATCTAGTACCATTGGGATTTTTGAAAGCCAAGTAGGGTAGCCATAGTGATGGGACATGTCTAAAGCCTGCTGTCATTAAAAATCATGATACTATAACATTGTTTTCCTTTAAAATATATTGATTCAGCATTGTATCCTCAGCTTGCTAACATTTCCCAATAAGGAGTGTCTGTGAGTTCATTATGTAAGAAAATAAACTGACTACTAGACTAAAGTATCTTTCATACAGTACCAGTTAATCCTGGCCTTTTCCTGTCCCCTCCCATATGCCCACCAGGTAAAATTATTTATTTTATATTTGTTTATGTTTCCTATTTCTTAACTGCCCGTCCCTTAAAGAGATGATCTTCCTGCTGAGAATTTTGGGCAAGTTACCCCATAAACATAACATCTTCCCTCTCTTCCCAAAACCACTGCCTACAATTTCCTTGTCAGAATTCTGAGCTGACCAGCTTTTAAAAGTTGCCAAGTTATAACTCTAGGCAGTACTCCTGGACACCTGCCTGTGTAGAGTTAAATTACACACACACATATACACCCTTTGTTTATCTTCCAGGTCACTAGCCTAGCCTGGCACTGATGCTGATCATGGCAGCTACCCCTCAGCTTTACAATACACTGGAGCACAAAGGAACTAATTTAATTCTCTTTTTCCAAATATCTCAGCCAATTCAGAGAGGCAGCCCTCAGGCTTTTCACGCAAGTTACATTTGTTTTCTTTTATTTATCTACTCAGGTTTCTATATCACTTCGATCTATATTACAAAATGTTTGCTTTATTTGCTCACAGTCCTTCTCTTCAACTCTTTTCTGGAAATTTTTAAACAATGTGGTTCCAAAACTACATTTCTGAATTAGGCAGAGGTCCATGTCATTGCTTTATTGTGGAATATTTCAACTTTCTTTTCTCTGACATCACTTTTGAATATGCTATGGTCCTGGCACGAATGTTGATTACATACATTTAACATGAAGCTTCGGCTGGCTGTAAGCTCTCACAGATGTCTACATGTAGTAAAATAAGACACCAGTGCAATGTCATGGGTGCACATGGAATAGTCAGCCTATACATGCATCTTATACATATTTTTAAAAAATGATTCAAGCTGCTTTGGAACATGGGAATGCCAGCAGAGCAATTTTTAAGTCAATCATTTTTAGGCTTCTGCACAAAGCAAAAAGCAGATGCAGTGGTTTTAAGGAGTCTTTTGAAAGATGTGGCTGTTTTAATGACTTGTTGCCACAAACCAGCTGTTCTAAATAATTGTTCAGCTGTCCCTCCCTTGTGTTTTGAAGCTCCTCTTATAATGTGTATGTGGGCAAAATCTATGGGAAGTGTTTGGAAAAGAGACTGGCTTAATAATAGACAAAAATGATGCCATGCACATACCAAGTATATTCCCTTATATTCTTCTTCATATAAAGCCACTTGGTTTTCTGAAACTGGTGACAAAGCTTTTGTGAGCAGAAATTATATAATGATGTTGTTGCAATTGTATGCACGGAATAATAGAGTAGGCCATATAATGTGAACTTTGGCGATTTGATAAATGGATTCTTAAATAGAATGGAAAAGTCACTTGTTATCGCTATGGGTAGCAGGACAACGTGGTGGTCAGGATGACAAGGCAGACATCAACACTTTGGCTGATGATTTTATTCTATCATCATGAAGTGGATTTATTAAATGGACTCACTAGTGACTCTCCAACATCAACATGTAAAAACATTACTTTTGTGTCTATAGGGCTTCTAAAGTCATTTTCAAAACATTTTGCCTCATGAAACACATTCTTTGTTTCCTATTGATGTCACTTTTGCTTGTCCATTATAGACCACTGATGTAAGGATGGTGCATATTACAGTTACATAGGAATCCAGTGACATCATCGAGAACTACATTTTAACAAAACAGTATGAGAGGCAGAGGTCAGGAGCAGAAAAAAACTTGGGTTGGTGGCCAGGGTTGCCTGCTATTTTCCCTCAGAATCATCCCTCAAATATATAATACTGTAGTTCATTTCTGAACAATGGACTCATTTTTTTTCTTCTCAAGGATGTCAAAAGTTTAGGAAATTGAGACAAGAGCCCAGCCTTAATGCTTTCTATTTCTGTCTATATTAGCTGAAAGCCTGAAAGTCACTTTACTAGAGGCAAAATGGAATTGCCACCAGGAACTCTTCAAATTATTTATCTCTACCCACAGATTAGGAAATGGTGTGTAGGCATTTCAATGTAAAAGATAGACCTTTCATCTGACATAACTTGAAGTACACCCTCATTATAAAGGAAAGGTAACTCAAAAGCAATAATTGCCTTTTTGGCAGCTCCATGGAACAAATCAGATGGCTGTGGAACTACACAATGTTTCTTACATAAGATCTTAGCTGCTCAGGGTATATTTTTCAGCTGGAGAAAGCAGACAATACCTGACCAGTATAAAACAACGTCCTACATTTAGGGTTTAAATCCAGGATGGCATTGAAGAGCCCAATTAAGCCTAAAGGTTATATAACCTGCACCCCAAACCTGGCAGGTTGGACAGTGTAATAAAGAATTTAGGGGAGGGGAGAATTCTTTCCTTCATAGCACCTTGTGTTCCTACCAAGGCTACATCTTTCCAAAGCAGTGGAAACCTAGACCTTTCACGTGGCAATCTCAACACCAAAAAGAAAAGTACTGTGGCTCACTTGCATTCCAGCGAGAGTCTGGGGCCATCTGGTCATAAACCCAACCAATTCTTCTGTTGTTCTTGTACTGATGATTGGGGTTCTGTCAAACAAGTTCTCCCATTGTTCATCTCCCATTGAGTGTGATTGCATGGTCTTGTCGGCTTTCTAAATGATAATTTGATCTATTCTTTCTGGCCCCAGGTCATAGCAATGCTTGCAGGGAAAATATCCTCCCCAACTCATCTTTACTTGGTTTAATATTTGGTATCTAAACCAGAATCCAGCACGTTCGAGTATCCATGCAGTTTTACCTTAAAAAAGCAAGTTTTATAACTTTTGAGAAGCATTCCATGTTATACTATAGCAGGTGTATTTCTAACCTTCTAAGATTAGAGAAGATGCTCTAACACAGGGGTGTCAAACTCAAGGCCCCCAGCTGCATCACGCCTGCGGGGTGTTGAGATCTGGCCCGCAAGACTGTCCTGGAGACAGCGGAAGACTGGCTTGCGCTGCCTCTGCCAGTGAAAATGGAGTTCAGAGGGCTGTACGCGGCCCTCCCAAGCACCGTTTTCACTGGCAGAGGGTTGAATGAGGCTGTTGCAGCTGGAAATGGAGCTCGGAAGGCCCATTTTTGCTGGCAGACAACTTGGGCCACCACAGGCACCCCTGACACAGTGATGAAATCCAAATTTTTTTACTACCAGTTCCGTGGGCGTAGCTTAATGGGCGTGGTGTGGCTTGGTGAGCGTGGCAGAGGAAGGATACTGCAAATCTTCATTCCCACTCCACTCCAGGGGAAGGATACTGCAAAATCCCCATTCCCACCCCACTCTAGGGAAAGGATACTGCAAAATCCCCATTCCCACCCCACTCTGGGACCAGCCAGAGGTGGTATTTGCCGGTTCTCCAAACCTCAAAATTTCCGCTACCGGTTCTCCGAACTGCTCAAAATTTCTGCTACCAGTTCTCCAGAACCTGCTGGATTGCACCCCATGATGTTGGATTGCAATGTCTTGAGTGACGTTGAGCTGGACACTCCCACCCTGGCCATGTGGGCATGGCTCACACCCTGGCTCTTCAAGGTCAAACACAACCCTGATGCGGCCCTCAATGAAATAGAGTTTGACAGCTCTGTTCTAACTCAATCTAAAGGAATTCCATCAGCTATACAGAAATATATCTATTTCTTTATCATAGTTTACTATCCAACATATCCATCTCTGTTCTTTTAAAGGCCTGAATTAATTGTTTCATTATTGTCTGAGCTGGAAAGACTTTCCAATGATACTGCCAAAGCAATTAATATAGCAACCCCAATCTCTTACAACAAAATATATATCTGCCCTTTAAATAAATCATCTTTTGCAAGATCATTTAAGACCATACCATTTGCAGTACAATTTGTTCCTGATGCCACTCCCTGCCAGTGCCCTCCAGCTGGAGGGCCAATATAACTTTAGGTAGAAATTCAAGTTGGCATGTTGCCAGGAGCATTTTTCTGCCTTTCAAACTATTTATACACAGTAGCTTCGGTCAAAGGTTACATCATCTTAACACATGCTGGCCTTTTGGGGAAGTGAATGCCTCAGGTAAGTCTGAGCAATTCCATAATTCCATCAAGGGTATGTTCAGCATCTGACTTATTCCTCTCTTAAGAAGCAAAGTTAGAAGTCATTGCTTATTATTGGTTGCTAGTTCTGCTTGCTTCAAGAATACCACACCTGGTCTTATGTGAATCACCAACCCATCAACGAAGCCATTCAAGTTGGTTCAACCACGCCTGTTGGTTGGAGAAGCAGATTACAACCACTCAGGAGAAGGCAGCAGGACTTTGTCGATTCCCTGGGAATCAAGAATGCTTTGCATTTCTAGTTTATGATTGCAGGCAAACATGGATATTTAATTTTGCAAGTGTCACTTACATCAGCAATGTTCTAAATCTAAATTATGCTGAGCTTCTCATAAAGATGAATTGCCATTCAGAAAGACACACAATAAAAGCTGAATAACGTATGCATTTCCTCCTAAAATGCTCTGACATATATCGTGCTTAGACCTCAGTGCCAAATAAGTTTATAGGAATTTTCCATCATTTTATATGTCTGAAACCATCTTGTATAGTTTCTTGTACATCTTGATTTCCTTTTTCCCATTTAACAAATAGCTCTTCATACTGCAGTTATTCTCCATTGAATAACAACTACTGATTTCCCAACATCTATGCCATGATTCAAAATTATCCTGGATAAATACTTATCTTCCACTTATTTCTATATTTTTCCCAGGCTTTAAATATATCAGTGTTATTAACTGTTGCCTAAAATTTAAGAAAAATTTTTATTAATTTATTTATTTATTACATTTATATACCGCTCTACTCCCGAAGGACTCAGGGCAGTGTACAGTCAAACAATAAAATACATATAATACAAATATTTAAAGATTGTTTAAAATGCAATTAAATAATTTGGTCCTGAAACAAAATTTAAAAACCACAATTTATAAGATTAAAATTTAAGAATTTAAAAGTAGTTTTAAAAGAGGTTAGTCCATGCCAGCCTACTGGAATAGAAATGTTTTGAGGGCACGGCGGAAAGCGCGAAGATTCGGGGTTGTCCATATCTCCGGGGGGAGCTTGTTCCATATGGTGGGTGCCCCCACAGAGAAGGCTCTCCCCCTGGGGGCCGCCAGTCAACACTGCTTGACCGATGGCACCCTGAGAAGCCCCCCTCTATGGGAGCGTACTGGTCGGTGAGAGGCTATTGGTGGCAGAAGGTGGTCTCGTAGATACCCCGGTCCTAAGCCATGGAGCACTCTAAAGGTGGTAACCAAAACCTTGAAGTGCACCCGGAAGAACACAGGGAGCCAGTGCAGCTCGTGCAGGAGGGGTGTCACATGGGAGCGACACGTCACTTCCATAACGACCCGCGCGGCCGCATTCTGGACCAACTGGAGCCTCCGGGTGCTCCTCAAGGGGAGCCCCATGTAAAGAGCATTGTAGTAGTCCAGGCGGGAAGTGACGAGGGCATGAGTGACCATATTTAATGAGTCCCAATTCAGAAAGGGACACAACTGGCGTATCAGGCGAACCTGATAAAAAGCCCTCCTAGCCACAGCCATCAGGTGTTCTTCTAAAGACAGTTGTGAATCCAGGAGGACACCTAAGTTGCGAGCCCTCTCTGTGGGGGCCAATGACTCACCCCCAATAGTCAGTGCTGGCACCAACTGACTATATCGGGATGTCGGAAACCACAGCCATTCGGTCTTGGATGGGTTGAGCTTGAGTCTATTCCTCCCCATCCAGATCCATACAGCTTCCAGGAACTGGGACATCACTTCAAGGGCATCATTGGGGTGGTCCAGGGTGGAGATGTACAGCTGGGTGTCATCAGCATACTGGTGGTACTTCACCCCGAAACCACGGATGATCTCACCTAGCGGTTTCACATAAATGTTGAACAGAAGGGGCGAGAGAACCGATCCTTGTGGCACCCCACATACAAGGGGCCTCGGGGTCGATCTCTGCCCCCCTGCCAACACAGACTGCGACCGGTCAGAGAGAAAGGAGGAGAACCACCGCAACACGGTGCATCCCACTCCCAACTCTTCCAGCCGGTGCAGCATGATACCATGGTCGATGGTATCAAAAGCCTCTGAGAGATCTAATAGGACCAGGACAGAGGAACAACCTCTGTCTCGAGCCCCCCAGAGATCATCGACCAATGCGACCAATGCCGTTTCCGTGCTGTGTCCAGGCCTGAAGCCCGACTGGAATGGATCGAGATAAGCCGATTCATCCTGGTACTAGGGAAGTTGTCGTGCTACCACACTCTCAACAACCTTCACAACGAAGCGAAGGTTGGAGACTGGACGGTAATTAGCCAATACTGCTGGGTCCAGGGAAGGCTTCTTGAGGAGAGGTCTCACCACCGCCTCTTTCAAGGTGGCAGGAAAAACACCCTCACTCAGAGAAGCATTTATAATCCCCTGGAGCCAGCCTCGTGTAACTTCCCGAGAGGCCAGCACCAACCAGGAGGGACACAGGTCCAATAAACATGTGGTAGCATTCAGTCTCCCCATATCCTGTCCATGTTTTCGGGAGTCACAGAATCAAACTCTTCCCAGATGATATTCTCAAGACCTGCCTCCATTCTCCCTCCCGGATCTACTATGTCAGAGTCCAGGTGTTCCCGAATCTGAGCGATTTTATCATACAGATATTGAACAAAATCCTCAGCTTTACCTTCCAAGGGGTCCTCCCATGCTTCCTGAAGGAGCAGGGAGCGGGTCACCCTAAACAAGGCGGCCGGGCGATTATCTGATGATGCAATAAGAGTGGAGAAATAGTTACATTTTGCCGCTTTTATTGCCACTAGGTAAGTCTTAATATGAGATCTTACCAGTGTTCGGTCAGATTCAGATTGGCTGGCCTTCCAACTGCTCTCCAGGTGTCTTTTCCGACGCTTCATCTCCCTCAGCTCCTCAGTGTACCAAGGAGCCAAGCGAGATCAGTGTCAAGTCAGAGGCCGCAAAGGCACGACCCGATCCAAAGCTCCGGCAACCTCCCTTTCCCAGGCAGCCACCAGGTCTTCAGTCGAGTCGTGTCCCAGAGCCTCAGGAAATGGCCCAAGCTCCATCTGGAACCTATCCAGGTCCATCAGGCGCCTTGGGCGGAACCACCTTATTGGTTCCGCCTCCCTGTGGTGGGGTGTGGAGTTTCGAAGGTCAAAGCAAAGGAGGGAGTGATCTGACCATGACAAGGGCTCAATCGCTATATCCCCTATCTCAAGATCACTCAGCCACTGACCAGAGACAAAAACCAGGTCCAGTGTGTTTCCCTCCGTGTGAGTAGGGCCATGAACTAACTGGGTCAGGTCCATGGCCGTCATGGAAGCCATGAACTCCTGAGCCACCCCAGATGTCTCACCGACAGATGGTAGGTTGAACTCCCCCATGACTATAAGCCTAGGGTTATCAACCACCACCGTGGCTATAATGTTGAGTAGCTCAGGCAGGGCCGCTGCCACATAGCAGGGAGCCAGGTATGTAACCAGCAAGCCCATCTGCACCCCATGACCCCACTTCACAAGGAGGGACTCACATCCGGCCGTCTGAGGAACAGTGGCCACCTTCGGACCAAGACCTTCTTTAATGATAACTGCCACCCCTCCCCCCCTCCCCTGTGACCTTGGCTGATGATTCTGTGAATCACATAATGCTTCATACATTATGTGCTTCACACATGCTTCACACATATCCCCTGTAAAGAAATAGATACCAAAGTTATTTTTTTCAACTGAGGGTAAAAATCAGCTTTATTCAAAAACATTCATAAACTGAACCAATTTATAGAAAGATCGGAAAAGACAGGACCACTTTTTAAAATACACACTTTGCGGATGAAATAGTAACTCAAGCTTTCCAGCTGAGTAGTTCATCCTCATCTCTCAACTCTTCAATAAAACAATAATAAAAATGGGAACGGAATTTTTTACAGAACAGCTCTTTCCGTTCCAGTTATCTTAATGGACCACAAGAGGTATAATCAGTGCTACTTTTTCATAGTAACAATAACACAAACACAAAGCACACATCTCTCCCCAAGGGACTTTTAATTTAAAATATGACCATTTTATTAACTGCAAAAAAAAAAATAATCTTACAGGAAGAGGGAATCCATGTCTCGGCTGGGAGTGGCTTTCTTTTCTCTCTCATTCATATTCTCTCCCCCCACCCCCCCCACCCCCCGTGTGCGTGTGTTTAAAACAGCTATTATATTGATAAGCCACCAAATAATCAGAATTCCTTACCAGATTCCTCTCCATCAGGCTCCAATAGATAGGGGGAAAAAAGATATGAACAGCAGTACTGATCCATTTTGCTCACAGCCATAATGAGACAATCCCCACGGTGCACTCTAGCCCAAGAAAGCTATTTTCATTCCTCACAATTTGAGTAGCAGCACTAGAGTTTTCCACCAGCAGTTAAAAAAGAATACTTTAAGTAAACCCTGCTCTCTACCCACAGAGGAGGACATCTTCAGCATTATATAGCCTTTAAGATGCCATCCAGAGGTGGGTTTCAGCAGGTTCTGACCAGTTCTGGAGAACCAGTAACAGAACTTTTGAGTAGTTCGGAGAACTGGTAGTAAAAATTCTGATTGGTCCCGCTCCCATCTATTCTCTGCCTCCCAAGTCCCAGCTGATCGAGGGGAAATGGGGATTTTGCAGTAACCTTCCCCTGGAGTGGGGTGGGAAAGGAGATTTTACAGTATCCTTCCCCTGCCACACCCACCAAGCTATGCCCACCATTCCATGCCATGCCCACCAAGCCATGCCCACAGAACTGGTAGTAAAAAAATTTGAAACCCACCACTGATGCCATCACTAAAAGCCAACTGTTGAACTGGAATACAATAACAAGATATAGTATCCCATGTACAGATGGTCATTCTCCCTATCTGTAGATTTTAACAGGATGAGAAAGTGAAGCACAATGAGGCTGCTTCCCACTGTTGAGTTCTGGTGTCCTCAACTCATTCTCGAGTAAGCAGAAAACTGCTGGCATAAAAACCTCTGCTCCCTCTCCTGCCTCCTACCAGAATTTATTCACCTTGAGCTGTCTTTTAGAAGTAGTGGAACAAAGTAGGAAGATATTACTTTTGACTCTTTCAATGCTTCATTAATTAAGACTCGTGTGTGTGTGTGTGTGTGTGTGTGTGAGAGAGAGAGAGAGAGAGAGAGAGAGAGAGAGAGAGAGAAAGAGAGAGAGAGGAAGCCTGTGACCAACCCTAAAGAACAGGGTCAAAGAAAGATGTTACCGCATGTTTGTGCTATGGCCAAGTGCAAAGCAGAGAAAAGGTAATTTTAAAAAAAGGATTCCAATCTCAAAGCCAACAATCAGATGGCGAAAATATTTCTGCCTCATCCCTTGGACTCTCAATGTCTCTAGACAGAATCAACTGTTATTTGGGAGGTAGAAGGGTTGCAATTGAATCTAGCATAATTTAAATGGCTGAATGTCTATGGCCGTGATGGTGAACCTATGGCGTGCGTGCCACAGGTGGCATGCAGAGCCGTATCTGTGGGCACGCAAGCATTGCCCTAGCTCAATTCCAGCATGCATGCGCGTACTGGCCAGCTGATTTTTGGACCTTCTGGGCCCACTGTAAGTTGGGAAACAGCCTCCGGGGGGGTGGGGAGGGCCATTTTCACCCTCCCTAGGCTCCTAGAAAGCATCTGGAGCCTGGGGAGGGTGAAAAACGGGCCTACCAGGCCCACTGTGCCATCGTGTGCCAAAAGCGTGGGGCGCGTGGGAGGGGGTGTCACGTGCACATGCGCAGGGGTTGGGGCGCATTGAATTGTGTGGGCACACCTGCGTGTGACACACACACACCCCGCGCTTCTCCCGCTTTTGGCACGCAACAGCAAAAAGGTTAGCCATCACTGGTCTATGGAGATTCTCAATCATCCAAGTCATGGTTGTCCCAAAGGTGCTTTTGAAAAGTCAAATGGGCTTTCTTGGTTTTTTCCTTTGAAAACGTTTCGCTTCTCATCCAAGAAACTTCTTCGGTTCTCCCACATACACAAACACACAAAGGAAGATATTATTTATTATTAATTATTTATTAAATTTGTATACCGTCCTTCTCCTGCTGGACTCAGGGCAGTGCACAGCCAAGTAAAAACATACAATACAAAATTTAAAAGAAATATAAAAGAATTATATATTATATGGCCAAAGATTTTAAAATCTACCAGTTAAAACCCATTTTATAATTAAAATCTAATATCTCAGAAAAGGAGGAGGGGTTACGCCAGCCCTGCTTGCTGAAAAAGAAGAGTTTTTAGGGCACAGTGTAAAACCCGGAGATCTGATATCCTCCGAATCTCCGGGGGCAAATCGTTCCAGAGGGCAGGTGCTGCCACAGAGAAGGCCCTCCCCCTGGGGGTCACCAGCCGACATTGCCTGGCTAACGGCACCCTGAGGAGTCCCTCTCTGTGGGAGCGCACTGGCCAGTGGGAGGCTATTGGTGACAGAAGGCGGTCCTGCAAATACCCAGGTCCGATGCCATGGAGCGCTTTAAAGGTGGTAACCAACACCTTGAAGCGCACCCGGAAGTCCACCAGGAGCCAATGCAGCTCACGCAGGAGAGGTATCACATGGGAGCACCCCGTCGCTCCCAAAATCCCCCGCGCGGCCGCGTTCTGCACCAGTTGGAGTCTCCGGGTGCACCTCAATATCTGAGCAACTAGAGAATTTTTCTGTGTGTGGGAATCAATTTTAAAATCTGAGTAATAATTTTGTAGTGTTACATAAATTTTAAATGGCTGCTAGGCCCTGACTTGGACAGGTACAGCTATCAGAACCACCCGTACCAAAGATCTTGAAATCTTACCAGTATTTATCCTTCTGGCTGTTGTTCCCCAAATTCTGCTCTTCAGAAAGTTACAAAAATGTCCTTCATTTGAATTATTATATTTATTATATCTGAAACATTATTATTACACTGGCTGGCAAAAACCACACCAATATTTTATTATCTGCATTGAGAGATGGAATTTGGCAAAAGAATTGGACTCTTTGATCAAGGCAATGCGGATTTACCGAGATCAGTGCCAGTATTTATTCGTATGAATGTGAGCACCACACCCTCTCCCCCAAAGAGAAAACATACCAATGTTATGCAACCACTGATGCCAGAAGTCACATTCTTTTTTAAGAGACTTAAAATCTGGGGAGTGGGGGGTGGGGGGGTGTTCTTCTGAAGAAAATGGGTGCAATTAATTCTTTATTGTTTTCAACCAAGTCTTTAGGAATTTGCAGTCTCCCACACCCACCCTAAAAAAGAGAGATAACTAAGCTACCAGAGAATTTTTTTTCTGTGTAAAGGAAATATCATTTTAAAAATCCTATTAATAGTTTTGTAAAGTTAACTAAATCCTCAGAAAGTTTCTTACCTTGAAAAATAATGTTCCCATTTTGTTTTCCTACAAGCAAAAATTCCCATCCTATTTCTGCTCCAGTTGCTTTTTATTAAAATATTTTTATTTCAGATAATCAATTTTTCACAAGCATCCCCTGAATATCCTGGTGATTTTTTTCCCCCTTAGATCTTCTTTTCTATTAACAACACACCCATATCCTATCTTTGTTCATACTGAAGAGTACAAATGAAAGAAGTAATTACAGGAAGTCCTCCACTTATAACCATTTCATTTAATAGCCATTTGAAATTATGATGGTGCTGAAAAAAAAGACTTACGACTGGTCCTCACACTTACAACAGTTGCAGCATTCACATGATCACATAGATCAGAATTCAGATTCTTGGCAGTCAGCGTGTATTTATGATAGTTGCAGAATCCCAGGCTCAAGTGATCACCATTTGTGATCTTCCCAGATGTTTTCAACAAGCTAAGTCAACTGGGGAAACTGGATTTTCTTAATGATCACATGATTTGCTTAACAACTGCAGGGGGAAAAAAAATTTTCTAGTCCATTTTCTTCTAATCATCGAAACCACAAAACTATGACTTTCACAAGTCTATTCTTTGGTGGCATAGTCGTACTGTGGCTTTTGAACAGTGGTGAAATCCAAATTTTTTACTACCAGTTCTGGCTTCGTGGGCATGGCAGGGCAAGGATACTGCAAAATCTCCATTCCCTCCCCACTCCTGGCGGAAGGATATTGCAAAATCTCCATTCCCACCCCACTCTGGGGCCAGCCAGAGGTGGCCTTTGCCGGTTCTCCGAACTACTCAAAATTTCCGCTACCGGTTCTCCAGAACCTGTCAGAACCTGCTGGATTTCACCCCTGCTTTTGAATATCTTTTCTAAGGCCTACATGGCTCCTCTGCCAAGTTCTAGCCTGTGGCCTATTTCTTGGTTACTAGGTCCGTTATTGCTGATAGTTGATCTTAAAACCCAGAAACATTCTGCCACTTTGATATCTTTATTCAGTTCTAATCCTGGTTGTTGTACCTATAGTCATTAGTTAGGCCTTCTTTATATTTAATTTTTGTCCTATTTTTTGTCACTGTGTTCTTTGACTTTTAATGCTAGATGCTTGCAGATACTTTGCATTTTTGGCTATCAGGGTAGTGCATCAGTATAGCGCAGGTGACTGGTGCTTCTTCCTCCTGTTTTAAAATCACATGTTTTTGTCCAATCCAGCTTCCTTTAACAGATATTTCGCATATAGACTGAATAAATAAGGGGAGAATATACAAACCTTGTCTTGTGTCTTTGCCAACCTGGAGGCAATCTGTTTCACGGTGTTCTGTCTGCACTATCATTTCATGAACTCTGTTCGGTTTTCCATGAGGAAAATGCTGTAAATATTAATGTTGATACTTATAAAATAATTAAGCTTACATTTTTAAAATGTTTTCGTTCTTTTATGCTTTACGCTGCTGCTTACCAATTATCCTAGTGTAGAAAATTAGCAGCCACCCCTCTCCTAGAAGAATGAAATATTTTGAGAAATATTAAAACAGCAGGATAAAATATTTCCCCTAAAAGAGAAATAAAAAAATCCTAAGGGAGACAGAAACTCAGAGTTTCAGCTCCCTGCCCCCAGCAGATATTTAAGAAAGACTGGGCCAGCCTATCTACAAGACAAAAGACCTCCAGCTCCAGGGTGATGGGATTCTTCAAGACCGCCTGCTGCTACCAATGACCTCCCATCGACCCGTGCGCTCCCACAGAGAGGGCCTCCTCAGGGTGCCATCAGCCAAACAATGTAGACTGGTGACCCCCAGAGGGAGGGCCTTCTCTGTGGGGGCACCTACCCTCTGGAATCAGCTGCCCCCAGAAATAAGGAGAATCCAAGACCTCGGTGCTTTCCGCCGTGCCCTTAAAACCTATCTTTTCCAGCAAGCCGGGCTGGCTTAAAAATAATTTTAAATGTTTTAATTGGTTTGTTACTTTTTAATGTATGGGGCCAAATTTATATATATTCTTAATTGTTTTTAATGTTCGTATTCTATATTTTTAAATTTTGGCTGTATACTGCCCTGAGTCCTCAGGGAGAAGGGTGGTATATAAATCTGAAATTAAATTAAATTAAATTAAATTAAATTAAATTAAATTAAATTAAGACACAACCTCCAGGACATAATAGGATTAACCCATCTAGCAGCAGAGCTCACCACATGGCACAATCTAAGGACATTGCATCACCCAGCAAGCTTCAGCCAAACCTGGGAGCTCAGACTATTTATTTTATTTTTTATTTTTATTAGTCATATTTTTATGCCGCCCTCTCTCCAAGGACTCTGGGCAGCTTACACCAAAGACAGTATACTAAATAGCATATTGCTCCCAACAATCTGGGTCCTCATTTTACCCACCTCAGAAGGATGGAAGGCTAAGTCAACCTTGAGCCGGTGAGATTTGATCCGCTGATCTGCTAAACTAGCAGTCAGCTGAAGTAGCTGCAGTACTACACTCTAACTATTGCACCACCTTGGCTCACTATGACCCCTGCATAGCCCCATGGGAGTCTGATAGCAGCCAATAGAATACATGTTCTTGCACAGGAACAGGAAGCTCAAGTTCAAAGCCCAAGAGAAGGTATAAATAGCCCTCACTCGCAACTCCATGTGGTCAGCTGCATCAGGACCATGTGCTTGGTGGTCTTGTTCACCACTAAATCCTCTTTCCAATCAGCCTCCATGTTTCCAGTGTCTTTCTCCCAGCTTGGAACTGAACCAGATGGATATTTCTCCCAACACTGGCAACATTTTACATGGCATAGTTGCCCAGGGAAGAACACCTAATACAAATCTTGAACTAGGGATAGATTGATATAGGAACGGACAATCCTTCAAATAACTTCACAACCCAGCCTTTTAAGGTTGCGATAGGCTATGACCTTTCGGCACATGAAACCTGATGATAAGCCAACAGCTCAGATAAGAGAAAGCAGCCACAGAGAGTGGGTTAAACATAACCCTTTCCCCTCTCTTACACTTTGCAGGATTTGGGGGAGGTCTACAGTTTGTATATTTTTAGAAATAGGCCTGCCTTCAGCCAGGTCCTCTACATATTTCAGGCTCCATCCATAGGTCATGCCAGCTGAGGCTGATTATAGCTGTAATCCAAGCCATCTAATGGGTACAATGCTGGGAATTGCTGATGTACCTTAAGAAACATCCCTCTCCTTGCTCCTTAATTAATGAATAAGGTGATCCCTCCGAGTGCTGTTCTCTTAAATTGATGCACAGGAATTAACAAAACCTCTAAAAGTAAAGAAAAGAAAGAAAGAAAACTAAGCTCCCTTGGCAGCCAGCAGACCTGCAGCTGTGTTCAGAGCTGTAGTGCCCAAGCAGCCAAGGGAAGAGGGTGAAATGAGAGAAGAGTGTTTCTTCTCAAATGCCCCTGCAGAAAATAAAATATCTCCTCCCCGACCTTTTAATTTTAAAAAAATTCAAGGAGGGTTCTCTGCCAGGCGGTCAACTGAGCTGAGCTTTTTTGATATAATAAACCAATTAACTGGGTCAGCCAATGGCGGGGAAAAAGAAAATAAAGGGACACAGATTTTTGGTAGGAGAAGGTTGAATTAAGGGAAGCATTCAAATATTGCTCCAATGAAGAGGCATCAGCAGTGCTGGAAACACTGCTCTTTCTTTCTTTTTAGTGGAACGGGTCCAATTCAAGATCCACATTCTTAATCTATCAATGAATGGATGCTTTTTTCTTGTGAACTCAGTGGGCCTCCCAGGAAAACAACTTTAGTTGAGTTTGAAGAAATTCAAAACTCAAGCAATCCAAAAAGACCATGGTTCCAAAGGGCAACTCTGGCTGCCAGTTGCATAGAAACCTAGGACCTGATCATATCTTCCTAAAGCAGGCTGTTTTTACATTTAGCAGACAACAGCAATGAAGAAAAGTCATGCGTGGTCCCACATCAAATTTCTGTCCGGAAATTATACATTAAACATGTAACACTTTGCTTGACAAAACTCTGGAATTTAGGTTGTTAGAGGATCATGTGCTTGAATGCTGGGCCGAAAACAAAATACTATTTGAAAATATAAAATTAGATGCCAAAGAAAACATTCCAGCCTTCTTGCTATGGTTAATGATGAGTTGGCATCCCCAGGAAGGAAATTAGCATCCTGAGTCTGTATTATGGATATGCTACATATCCTTCCTGATTGGTGAGATGCAGTCAACAGGATTTTAACCTGCAAAGTAATCTCTGAGCTGAAGATCTAGTTTGTACAAAATAGTGTGAGCTGCTTGGGACAAAACTAGGTTTGGGTTGTGCTTCTGGAATACTGCCCAAAATGTGCTAGGCCTGAATGGAACTATCATCATGGTTAGGACGTGTAACTGGTATGGTTAAAACTATTGTAGAGAAATATAGTACAATCCAGGAGTCCCCAGCCCCCAAGCTGCAGCCCACTATGGGGCCATGTGTGCAGGTGTAGCTTGAGTCAAATGAGTGGCAGGCCAGTGCGCACACGCAGTTCAAGTTACGTAAGTGACGGGCTGGCCCGCCCGCCCGTGCAGGGCAGTCTGCCACTTGCGCAGGCTGGTTCCCCTCTCCCCTTCCCCCGGGCTGCCAAGCCATAAAGGTTGGGGACCACTGATATAATCTATACAACTTTGGCATTGTCTTTGGATAATGGCTGACTCCCTTGGCCAAGAAATAGAGATGAGCACCTTGCCCTGGAGGACATGACTGACAAGGAATTAAGGTTATAGTTATTTTAAACTAGTATTGATCTTTCTCTCTGGTTTCTTTGTCTTGCTATTTTTTTCCACTCCTTTTTACAAAGTTTGTACAACTTTTTGATGTATTTTAATTCTCTCACTTTTGCTGATCAAAAACACTGGACAGCACCTTTGCCCAGGATGCTCTACAGCTTGGATGAAGAAGACTAGCCACAGGGCTGTAGCTCAAATCTGGACCTTATCGAGAAAATGTAGTGTAGGAAGGGATGATTGTGGACAAGGCAATGCTCAAGCAGCGCTAAAGTGGAAGAGACCATCGACTGATTTAATGCTGTCCAATAGACAGCTTCTGGACTCACTGACCGATATCCACAGTAAGTCCTAGTTCTGTGATTGGCTGCCTGACCATCTCCTGAGCTCATGTGGGTCAATCCAAAGCTTATCTTTGGTTCATGTTTACTGGAAGAGGTTGTCCATGTTTGTTCTTCAAGTAACGTCTATTTGTCTGGAACGGTAATGACAATAGATAAACAAATATGGTGGAGAAACTCACCAGCTAGTCTTCTTCCTAGAACACTGGCACACAACTTGTACCCAAAAGATTAGAGGTGACCAATCATGTTTTTCAATGTGGCCCCTATCATACTCCCCCCCCCTTCAGTTTCATCCTCTTTTTCTCCACTGTCAGTGTTATTTGTCTCCCCCAAATCAACTGCCACATCTTCTCACCTCTCTATCCTGCCCTTACTCTCTACCTTCATCTATCTCAGCCTATAGGTTCCTTGAGTCTTCCTTCCACTAAATAGCAATTCCCATGCAATAACTTTTAAGTTTATACTGCAGACTGGCTCTTGACAGAGTAGCTATGAAGGGAGTGGTGGGTTCCTCCCGGTTCGGCCCGGTTCTCCAGAGCCGGTAGCGGTGATGATATGACATCACCGAACTGGTTCTGCCACCCCCACCCCCACCCCTGCGTTATTCTTACCTTTTATTTGGCCCCACCCCCAATCTATTGCTGCCTCCTGAGTCCCAGCTGATGGCTAGAGGGGAAAAAACTGTTTAAACTCTTGCGGTGGGGCTTCAAAGGGCCGCCCTACAGCTGATCAGTGTTAAAAGAAAACAAATGAGTAGACCAGTGCCTGCAAAAATACATGAATAGATCAGTGCCTGCAAAAATAAATGGGTAGACCAGTGCCTGCAAAAAATAAATAGGTAGATCGGTACAGCTCTGCAAGCAGTTAAAAGCCTAGTAGACCAGTACCTCTGCTAAATCCTAAATAATTGTCACATGGCCATCGAGCCACGCCCACAGAATAAGCCACGCCCACAGAACTGGTAGTAAAAAAATTTAGAGCCCACCCCTGTATGAAGGGCTTGGAAAAGATTCAGAAGCCAGAATGTCTACAAAGATCAGAAGAATACAGGCAATGTGTGACACTCTATGGAAATGAAGGTTGGACTTGGAACAAGCAGGATAGAAAGAGTATGGACACTTTTGAATTATGGTTTTGGAACCAGTGGGACAGCTTGCCTTCAGAAGTTGTGGGTGCTTCATCACTGGAGGTTTTTAAGAAGAGATTGGACAGCCATTTGTCTGAAATGGTATAGGATCTCCTGCTTGAGCAGGGGATTGAACTAGAAGACCTCCCAGGTCCCTTCCAGCTCTAGTCTGATTGATTTATTGATTGAATACTATGGGTAGCCAGGAAAATAAACCAATGTTTCATTGAGCAAATCAAGCCAGATTTCTCACTCAAGGCATAAATAACCAGGATCAAATTATCCTATTTTGGAAACAATATGTGAAGAGCTAGCTCTCTGGAGAAGATTATTATTTTTATTTATTTTTGAATTTATGCTTATTATTTATTAATTAATTCTGGGAAAGGTAGAAGGAAAGAGATGAAGAAGATGCCAGGAGCAAGGTGGTTGGATTCAGTTTACAGTGGTGATGGTGCACCATTGGGAGCCTTGACGAGGATAAAGGATAAAGATCATCCTGGAGGAAATCCCGCTGTGTGGTCACTAAGAATGGACACTGACTTGAGAGCACATAATCAGAATTAAGCTTAATGCTTGTTCTGCCTCCATTTTAAAAACAGCCCAGTCCCCTTTGCAATACAATGTGTCCTTCGGGTGTGGCCCTCAGATCAATGGCATCAACTAATACACACACACACACACACACACACACACAAAACTGACCAAGGAGAGATTCAACCTAGAAATGAGGAGGAACTTTCTGACAGTGAGAGCAATCAACCAATGGAACAGAAGTTGCCTTCAGACGTTGTGGGAGCTTCATCACTGGAGACTTTCAAGAAAAGATTGGACTGCCATTTGTCAGAAATGGTGTAGGATCTCCTGCTTGATTGGGGGGTTGGACTAGATGACCTATAAAGTCCCTTCCAACTCTGTTAATCTGTTACCTCTGTTACATCCCATCTAAGGCTAAGCCTGGGAGCCAAAACCATCCAGGCAAAAGGAAATTGTCTTTCTGCTGCCAGAGGACAATGTATGGAACTGCAAGACTATCCCCAACTCACAAGTCCCCTGGGTAATATTAAATATAGAATTCAGTCATTGGTGGCATTAACATGTGAATAGTAACAGGGATTTTTCCCCTTCCTTCCATGCCATCCTTCTGTTTCAAGCCTTTCCTGGAATTGCTTCCTGACAGGGTCCTTTTTCTCTCCCACCCCAGTAATAGCTGCAAGGGGGAAGCCTTCATTAGGATCCAGGCTGGTTAATGCCCGTCTCTTCCTGTCAGGGGGGGTCTCATAAGGCTAAAGGACCCCATTTGTTGTTTGGCTTTGTTTTGTTTTTAAATCAGCCGGATGGCAAGGGTACCATTTAATGAAATAGAAAAGATATTTTGACCCTGAGATAAAACACACCACCTTGGACTTCAGACAGGAAAAGTTGCCCAAAGATAACATTAATTTTCAGGTCTTGATTTAGCAGGTATGATCTCCATTCTTTAATGGAGTTTTCATTTGAAATAAGCGGGCTTTGGATTTGTTCCTGTGTCCAGACATGTTATTTTTCAAGCGCTTACATTTCTAGAAATTGTAGAAATTGCTAAAAAAAAAAAAAAAAACATGTGAAGGGGGCAAAGGGTGTCCTCAAATGGAGATGGCTAAAGGCCTTGAAGCCCTGTCATTGTAATCACCATTATTATTATTATTACTACCCTGTTTTCCCCAAAATAATACATCCCCTCATAATAAGCCCTATCGGGCTTTTGAGTGCATGGCAGTAAGGCCAAGTGCTTATTTCAGGGTTCAAAAAATATAAGACAGGGTCTTAGTTTCGGGGAAACACAGTATTACTATTATCAGTATCATCACGACTATATTTTAATCCTGTCTTTTTTATATGTTTTTTTTAAAATTTGATTTATATGCCGCCCTCCTCCGGAGACTCAGGGCGGCTTACAATGCGTTAAGCAATAGCCTTCATACTTTTGTATATTTATACAAAGTCAGCTTATTGCCCCCACAAACTGGGTCCTCATTTTACCTACCTTAGAAAGGATGGAAGGCTGAGTCAACCTTGAGCCTGGTGAGATTCAAACTTACAGTAATTGCAGACAGCTGGTGTTAATCACAATGCTTTTAGTCTGCTGAGCCACCAGGACCTATGTAACTCAAGACCCTGAACATATCTAATATTCCCAAGTCCCGCCTCCTATTTTACTCACAACAACTATCTGTGAGGTGAGCTCAACAGAGAGGAGGGAGGGATGGAGGGAGGGGGAGGGAGAGGGGGGAGGGAGGGAGAGGGAGAGAGAGAGAGAGGGGTGGCTCAGTGGTTAAGATGCTGAGCTTGTCAATCAGAAAGGTTGGTGGTTCAAATCCCTAGTATAGGTCTCCTGGTGAACAGGGGGTTGGAGTAGATGACCTCCAAGGTCCCTTCCAACTCTGTTACTGTGTGTGAGAGAGAGAGAGAGAGAGAGAGAGAGAGAGAGACAGAGACAGAGACAGAGACAGAGACAGAGACAGAGACAGAGACAGAGACCATAGCTCCCCCGCCATTCTTCGTGCCTAGTGGAGGACTAGAACTCACCATCTCCTAGTTTCTAGGCCAGCGCCTTCACCACTACACCCAGCTATTAAGTTGCCTAAGCCAGTTGACTTATCTTCAGGCCAGGCTGGCACAAACTCATTTTCTCCGAACCGAGCTACGTATCCTTATGGACAGAGTTCACATTTTGCTTGGCAGATTTGTTGTCGCTGTTTATTGAAACATGCTGTTAAAATTGCAATAAAAGAATTTCTTCAGTTCCCTTCCCTGTTATTTAGTTGTTATAGCAAATGTAGAACAAATCGCTTCCATCCCGTTGTTCCCTCACTGCCCAATAAGAAGACACAGTCCCGCACTGCTGCAGGACAGAAATATAAATAAAATGGATTCATTCTCTATAGAAAATGAGTATGTCAGCAGGAGGACTAGGCTTGAATTCTTTTTCCTGGTGATGTTCTGTAAAAAAGGATTTGTTTTCTTCTTAATAGAAACATTTTCTCCATCCAGATAATCAAGTCTCCAACTCAGGTTTATTGTAGACATTATTAAATATAAGAGACCTTTCTCCAACCTGCTGCTGCCTAAAAATTTTGGCAACTATCAAAGCACAACATGTGGGTCTTTATTAACATAATCTTTCCTCATAGCTTATTTCTGTGTATATAAGGCTTTCGAGGCAAACTCAGACTACTGAAATATTAATATTTCTTCTTTAAATTTATCAGCACCCCCAAGTATATACAGTAGCAGCCAAAATTGTGGAAACCTTTTGGGAAAAGTGTATTTTTGAGGTTTGATGGCTAATAACACCACTTTTTTTGGGTGTTTCAAGATAATCATATTCCACTGCTGGAATGGCCTGGGAATAGCCCAGACTTTAACCCAATTGAAAATCTATGGAGCCGACTAAAGAAACTTGTTAGTCAGAAGTGACCCAGCAACAAAACCCAGTTAATAGAAGCAATCATTCAATCTTGGATTCACATTAGAACAGCTGTGGAACTAAAAGACTTGGTTCACTCCATGGGAAGACGTTGTAAGGCCGTAATTTCATGCTAAAGGTTACCCAACTAAGTATTAACTGACGTGATAATTTTTGTATATCTCGTTTTTTTCTATGGTGATAACTTTTGTATATCTCGTTTTGTTCTACGAGTGTTTCACTTTTCTACTTTATACTGTAACTGCTATTCTAATAGCAAATCCTTCATAAAAGTTATTGGATTACATTCTTGATTAAATTTATCTTTCCATTGATATATCATTTTATGGTACTACTCCAAAAAAAAGTGGTGTTATTAGCTAGTTTTAGAAAATACACTTTTCCCAAAAGGTTTCTGCAATTTTGGCCACTACTGTAGATAGAGATAGAGATAGAGATAGAGATAGAGATAGAGATAGAGATAGAGATAGAGATAGAGATAGAGA
>WNWU01000036.1:5089960-5110607 GCA_012654045.1 Ptyas mucosa
CCGCTGCCGCTGCCGCTGCCGCTGCCGCTGCCGCTGCCGCTGCCGCTGCCGCTGCCGCCACTACTGGTTTGCACAAACCGGGGCAAACCGATAGCAACCCACCACTGATTGCCTCTATTCTAAGCCATAGTTAAGGCTTAGCCCATATCTCTTCAGTCTTTCTTATCTTTCAGATATGCTCTCCCATCCTCAGCTCTCCAAGATCTTCCAGTTCCTCAGATGAAGCTATTCTGCTCCTTATGCTTTCTTTCATCTAGATGTCCTTCAATAATCAGTAAAGCTATGAAGGATAGATCCAGTTATTACTTGGATGGGAAACCACCCAAAAAATCTCAAGGCTGCCAACCAGAGTTGGAAATTTAAAAAATCCTTTAAAAAAGACAAACCACTTCTATTTTGCTGCCAAGAAGATGACATAGGTCTATGCAGTCATCAAAAATGAAGCTTCGCTGGAGAAAGATTTTCTCTCCCATTAGATCTCTCATCCAAACTCACAAATCTTTGAGGCCGTTCATTTATTTGCCACCCCTAATAAATAATCTAGTCTTTCTCTCATTATTTTCCCCTAGCCCTCATCACAGCTATCTCTTTTATGATGGATTGTAGATTATAATTCCTTGAATGTAGTTGGTGTGCTAAAGCATCACAACATATAAAGGGTGCTTTGTAATATTTACATACTACTAAAATTGTCGTTGTATTTATCTGTTTTTACCCTCAAGTTGGTCCAAACAGCGCTTATACTGAAACTATTTTTCCATCTAAAATCTGCTATCTTAAAGAATGCATAAATATATCTGGGACACATCACTCCTATGAAATTGAAATTTCCACAATGGCCAGACCGGTTTTATTTGCAAAATTGAGGCCACTGCAGCATCCCAGCAGTCATATGATCATGATTTCCGACACTCCCTGTCAGCTTCCCATAAGCAAAATCAGTGGGGAAGTCAGCAAGAAGTTGGAAATTGCTCCCACTCCCACTGCTTCTCTTCCCCCCCCCCCCCGCCCCCTGGTCATTCTGTAAGTAAATTTATTTGGTCATTTCTTTAAGTAAAGAAACATTTACTTATTTTTGAAGTTCATTTGCCAATTATTTTTCCATTTTTGATATATACTCAATCAATCAGAATATAGCTGGAAGGGACCTTGGAGGTCTTCTAGTCCAGCCCCCTGCTCAAGCATACCTGTGATGGCGAACCTATGGCACGGGTGCCAGAGGTGGCACATGGAGCCATATCTGAGGGCACATGAGTGTTGCCCTAGCTCAGCTCCAGCACACATCTGCCCGCTGGCCAGCTGATTTTCAGGCCTTCCAGGTCCACCAGAAGTTGAGAAATGGGCTGTTTCCGGCCTCCTGAGGGCCTCCTGGGGGTGTTGAGGAAGGCTGTTTTTGCCCTCCCCAGGCTCCTAGAAAGCCTCTGGAGCCTGGGGAGAGTGAAAAATGGGCCCACTGGGCATTGAATTATAGGTGTGGACACACACATGCACGATCCCCCCGCTCTCCCCCCGCTTTTGGCACGCGACGGCAAAAGGGTTAGCCATCACTGCCCTATACCATTTCAGACAAGTGATTGTCAGTCCCTTCTTTAAAAAGCACCCACAACTTCTGAAGGCAAAGCTGTTCCAATGGTTGATTGTCTTCACTATTAGGAAGTATCTCCTTAATTCCAGGTTCCTTCTCTCCTTGATTAGTTTCCATCCATTGTTTCTTGTCCTGCCCTCTGGTTCTTTTGTGGCAGCCTCTCAAATGCTGGAATGCTGCTATCATATAAATATGACAGCATATATGATAAATACTGCCATATGCTACGCTTCTTAGATGAGCATGGGATTGTCCAACATTGAGGTTAAAAAATATACATGGTCAGCCTACAATGTAATGTTCATTCTGGTCGCATCAAACTGCTCTACCTTTCTCTCAAAGGATAACCCAATGGGTGATGGGGTTGTCTAATATCTATCTAAAAATAGTCTTTTGGTTGTGCTGCTCGTGTCAGAAAAGATCAAAATTGACTAAGCCAATATATTGGCATCCTTCAGTCTCAAAAGACTATGGAATCATGCTGTGGAAAGAGGTCCAGAGGAAACAGCATCTGGTGTGACTAAAAAGGCCAATTCGAGAGTGGCAATCCCTTCCACACTGAGGGCAGATACATTCTGTCCCTGCCCAGCCCTCAGATTTCGCTGGTTCCGGGACTGCTTTTTTGCCTCAGCCTGCCGAACAAGTGTCTCTTCGAATTGGAGAAGGCCATGCTGCGTCTTTAGCCTCCAAGCTGAACGATCGGAGGTCAAGGTTTCCCAGTTGTTAGTGTCCATTCCCAGGGCCTTTAGATCCCTCTTGCAGATATCCTTATATCGTAGCTGTGGTCTCCCTCTGAGGCGCTTTAAATATTTCAGTAAAAGAATGGGTGGGTGCAACTATGTGGAGCCCAGTTTTTGTGCCCTTGTTGTTACAGTAGATGAAGAAATCAGAAGGCATGCAAAAAGTCTACTTAGAGTAGCAACACCTAACGAAAGATGAAAGAATTTCTATTTATTTTTTAATCTACAGAAAGAGATGCTAACGATTAATAGACAAAACACGAGACAGAACGTTTTACAAAGTACCTCATCTATTAGTACAGCAATGTATGTATATAATGTATAAGTAAAGAATTAAACATGCTTAAAAGGTTTCACTACTAAGGCTGCCCGGTCAAAAGGATTCAGAGATGACTCTTCTTCTAGTTGATTTGATTATTATTATTTTTTTTTTACTTTTTCAACCAACCCGTCCTAAATGGGGATGTTGCCTCTGCCCATTGAGGAATAGAGGTTGCTTTTGTGGGTTATTTCAGAACTTCTACAATTCTGCTGCAACATCCTTTTTGAAATGAGACCTGATCAGATCTGTACACAATGTGCACTGAAGCAAAGAAGGGTGCATAAAGTGAGGAGGGGGGGAAAGCAGAACCCGCTGGAATTCTATCTACTATCCAGTTATGAAATATTTGCTGCCTCCGCCCACCTCCTAGTTTCCTTTGCATCTGGCCACATTTTAGCTAAGGGTTCTACGCAATGATTTGATGAAGGATGATCTCTGTTTCTCCTTTGGAAACCCTGAATGATCTATTACAGCCATTGAGAGTCCAACTGCAAAACAGACAGTTGGAAGCTCTTGTTTGCATGCTTAAGTCATTGTTTATCTTTTTTCTTTTTTTGTTTGCTCTAAGCTTTCAGCAAAATAATGGATGATTTTTTAAATTGCCTGGGGTGGAATGGAATTGGGGCCCGTCCACTTTCACCATGGCTTCCTGTGCAGTGTTGTTGTCTGTCCTATTGCTCAAGAGCTGAGATTAGCGCGACAGCCGGAATGGCTTTTGAGGAAGAAGACAACTCTATGCACGTGGAAAGGGGGGGGGGGACAAATGACTGTCAGTAAGGCCAGGGTGGGGCTCCAGATCTGAGCTGCTTGGTAGCTCACTTGCAAGTTGGTCAACGTTTCTTCCAGCAGGACTCCCATGCTTTAGAGGCAGTGGTGGGATTCAGCCAGTTCGCACCACTTCGGGAGAACCGGTTGTTAACTTTCTGAGCAGTTTGGCAAAGTGGTTGTTGGAAGAAATCATTAGGGCAGAGAACCGGTTGTTAAATTACTTGAATCCCATCACTGTTTAGAGGGCTATATCGGGCCTCATTTGCGAGCAGTGGGTAGGACTAGATTACCTCCAAGATCCCTTCCAACTCTGTTACTGCTACTGATGTCTTCACTATCACTATCTAGAGTTGCAGCTTTTTTCATCCCTCTTTCTGGTCTGGATTTTTATTATTGTTATTATTATTTAGCATATGATGATGTTACATTAGCCAGGAGACTACAATGCCAATACACTAATAGAGTAGTAGTTTGGCTGCTTAAGAGTGCTAGCCCTGTTGGGTTCACACTCATGCACTTTCCAAGGTGTGCCACACAAGGGATGAGCTATCACTACAGCTATCCTGCAGTGTCACCTGCGGCCCTCACCCTCCATCAAAGCCACCTTGCAAAAGGAGCTTTGCACCTGGAAAGGACCAGCGCCAGCAAGATTCTAATCATCCACACAAAGCGCCAGCTCTCGTCTCCCCACCAAAGTGGTACCTATTTATCTACTTGCATATAACACGCTTTTGAACTGCTAAGTGGGCAGAAGCTGAGGTGAGTGATGTGCTCACTATGTGGTGCTAGGGCTTGAAGCGCTGAAACAGAGACCATCTCCACTCCTTAAGCCACTGAGTCATTGCATCCCTGATCTGGATGAGAAGCTGTCAGAAATTCATGCCAGACTGCTAAAATAGAATTCTTGATTTTTTAAAAAAGAAATGTGTTGATCCTCTTTTGATATATTAGGACATTCCTGAAACCACCTTCTCTCTCCCATCAAGATATTAATCAAAGCCAGATCTGCTTGGCTTCAACCAAACTCCTCACAATCTGTGCCACATGGCCATTTCTGTTCTGTTTGTTCTATATAGGATTAGACCATGTGCAAATATGCTTTTTTTATTTTTGCTTCCTTTATTTTTTATTTTTTTCTAAATTGGCCCACACCCGCCTGCTGACTTTAGCAACTGAGATCACACAGATGAAGCAGGGAAGCCGTTTCCCTGCCACTGATTTCTTATGCCAGGAAAATTCTGCCCTGTTTAATTTCTTCATTATGAGGCTGCTGCAGAGGTGAAAAAAAACAAGACCAGGAAATCTACTTATGGCTTTCCCACCATTGGAGGGATTTATATGCTGCCCTTTGCAATATTTATCTCAGGTCAGGTTTACTGTGCGAATTAAAATGATACACAGAAAACTATTGCTACATATGCAGAATACAATAATCTAGTAGTTAACTTGATAAAATTCTTTCTCTCTCCTTGCTATGACTGATACAGGTGTCTGTGAATGTTTCTGTATGCAATGTTGATTGATGTGCAAATACATAATCTCAGAATAACTATTGACACACTGTTAGGTAAACAAGCCTTTGGTACATTATGTTACTCAAAGAAGTAGAAGGAATAAGGATGTGGTAGATCAACCCGGAAGCTCTTGTTCCATGTAAATTTGTTTTTGAATCTTTTCAGGAGTCCTTTGGTACTTCTTCCTGGAAAGTATATCCGATAAACATTGCAAAGGCATCGATAGCATAAAGTGGGATTGACCATTATGCTAAATATGTTAGAGCAAATATGCCCCTGGAGCAGTGGTGGGATTCAAATAATTTAATAACCGGTTCTTTGCTCTAATGACCATCTGGGTGGGCACAACCATGGTGGGCATGGCCAGGGTGTGACAGGCAGCCTCCCTGCAGCCTCCTGGGAGCAAAAACGGGCCACGGGGGGGGAGGGTGACACCGCACCTTCTTGCACCCTGATTTGGGCCTAGGAGGCCTCCCTGAACTTACTTGGGAGCCAAAATGGGGCACGTGGGGACTCCTGGAAGGGGCGAGGCGGGGTGGGGCCAGCCAGTAATTTAACTACCGGTTCGCCCAAACTGGCCCAAACCGGCTGAATTCCACCACTTCCCTGGAGTAATTATACAAGACTTGTCTCAGTTTTCAGTATACAGGTAGTCCTCCACTTACAACCATTTGCTTAGTCACTGTTCAAAGTTACAACAACACTGGAAAAAAGTAACTTACATCCTGTTTTCATGCTTATGACTATTGTAGCATCCCTCTGGTCACATGATCAAAATTCGGGCGCTTGGCAACTGGCATGTATTTATGACAGTTGTGCTATCCTCAGGTCATGTGATCACCATTTGTAACCTTCCCAGCCGGCTTTGGACAAGCAAAGTCAATGGGGGAAACCAGATTCACTTAACAAATTCAGTGATTTGCTTGACAACGGTGGTTTTAAAAAAAGGTTGTAAAATGGCGCAAAACTCACTTACCAACTGTCTTTTGCTTAGCCATGGAAAATTGGGGTTCAATTGTGGTTGTTAAATTGAGGATTACCTTTAGTCTACAGACAATTTATAAAGAAATAAGTTGATCACCCTCCATTCATGGTGATGCAGGCAAAAGAGCCGTGTTTCTCAACCGTGGCCATTTGAAGTTGTGTGGACTTCAACCCCCAGAATTCCACAGCCAGAATGCTGGTATCTAGCTTGCCAGCCAATGACTATCAGCTCCTGCTGAAACCTATCTTGGAAATTCCCCTTCCTCAACAAAACTGTGCAAGTGCTGCAGATTTTTGCAGTATCTACATTGCAAGAAAGAGGGGGAGGGGTAGACAGTAAATCGGACAGTAAAAGGACACTATTAATTAAATTAATAGCTACTGATAAAAAATTAATTGCCTACGAAATAAGCTATGCCATTTGCAAAATAAATTGATCCCCGCGTGTATAGCAACTGTTCCTGCTTATAAATAAACCATTACCTCAGATCCTACATGTACATACTTTCCCATAAAAAGCAAGCAAAGAAGGGGAGGGGAGGGAGGAAAAAGATGAAAATAACATAAGAAAAAGCATTAGCAGCATTGAGAAAGGAAGGAAAAAGAAAAACGGGGCTAGAAATCAAAGATGAGGCAAGGGAAAAGTTAACGTTATTTAGGGGTTAAATTTACTGGGCAAACAAATACTCTCCAGCAGCAGCCAAGACTTCACCTTTGAAGGTTTTTGCAGCACCCCAATCTATAGCCATTTGCATCACTTATCCCTTTTGTTTTTATCAGATTCTTATTTTTCTTCTCAGCTGATCAGAGGTGGGTTTCAGCAGATTCTGACCAGTTCTGGAGAACCGGTAGTGGAAATTTTGAGTAGTTCAGAGAACCGGTAATAAAAATTCTGACTGGCCCCATCCCCATCTATTCTCTGCCTCCCAAGTCCCAGCTGATTGGGAGGGAATGGAGATTTTACAGTATCCTTCCCCAACCACGCCCACCAAGCCATGCCTACCAAGCCACACCCACAGAACCGGTAGTAAAAACATTTGAAACCCACCACTGAAACTGATGTATGATATACCTCATTTTCCTTTTCCCTTTCCCATTTGTCTTCCGATAGGTAAATGCAATATTTTTGTCACAGCTGAGATATAAAAGACTTCAAACCTGCTTCAGTGGTACAGACAGGCAAGCCACATGATATAAATCCAGGACTGTGTTCAGGACATATCAATGATGGCTAAACTTTTGGATGCTTTCCTACAAATACTGATGCCATAGCATTTATAGTATAATCCTAAATGTTTACAAGACTATTCAAAGATGAGTCATACAAATTTAATAGCTCCCCAGCTGTGTTGGACTCATGATTACAGCAACATACATCCTTTATCATAAAGAGCAGTATTTTATTTCGGAAAAGCAGTCCTTTAAATTTTATTTTTCAAAAGCCCACTTTTATCCCTCATATGGTCATTTAACATTTACCCTACAAACGGTACCACTTAACGTGCAGTCCAGTGGTGAAATTCTATTTTTTTTACTACCAGTTCTATGGGTGTGGCTTGGTGGGCGTGGCAGGGGAAAGATACTACAAAATCTTCATTCCCATCCCACTCCAGGGGAAGGATATTGCAAAATCCGCATTCCCATCTCATCTGGGGCTAGCCAGAGGTGGCATTTGCTGGTTCTCTGAACTGCTCAAAATTTCCACTACCGGTTCTCCAGAACCTGTCAGAACCTGCAGGATTTCACCCCGGCACAGTCCTTCTCATTTATGCGAAAAATATGGAAACTGAATGGTCATTTAAAAATGCATTTACATGTCCTGTCTGGTTTTCGATATCTTTATTAGAATATATGCTTTTATAAAGTTTTTCTTGGTTTTGCTCATGAATTTTTCTTTGTAAAGCAAAATTATAAACATAAGCAATTAATTTATCCCTATAAGCCTCTTTAAGATTTGCCTCTTTAGGGGATTTGTTTTTTTATTTTTCCCAAGATAATAGGGTTACTGTACAGGTAATCTTTGATTTATGACCCCAATTGAGTCCAAAATTTCTGTTGCTAAGTGAGACAGTTAAGTTAGTTTTGCCCCGTTTTACAACCTTTCTCGCCACAATTAAGTGAATCACTGCAGTTGTTAAAGTTAGTAACACTGTTGTTAAGTGAATTTGCCTTCCCCGTTGAATTTGCTGGTCAGAAGGTCACAAAAGGTGATCACATGATCACTGCAACCATCCTAAATATGAGCCAGTCGCCAAACATCTGAATTTTGATCACGTGACTATGGGGATGCTTCAACAGTCATAAGTGTGAAAAATGGTCATAAGTGTTCTGACCTAGGCTTCCTTAGAAATTAAACAGCACAAATTTAGCAAACCTCTTTCATTCATACGGCTGTAAATTACTTTCATTTACAGTCCGCAAGGCTTGATAAAGAGTCTTTCAGAGGAAGGTTGTCAACACCCACCTATCTCATGTGGAGCACTGCCAAAGAGCTAATTTACAGACGCAGGGCAAGGCCAAACTTGGCACAGAGTCACAAACAGAATTTTCAAATCTTGAATCAGCCAGATGAACTAATTGCTTCCTGCAAAAGCTCCCGCCCCATTCACTTCTCTTTTATGTCTTATGGGAGGGGCCAATCATCTCCAAGCCTTACTCCCAAGTCGACCCTGTTTCCTTAATTGTTCCTGTCTCCTGGCAGCTCTGCGCATGAGCACACTGGGAACAGGCTCACACTGTTCTTCTGCCTCGCTGATGTCAGACTCCGGAGATTCCGGAGGCAGCAAAGAATTACCAGATGGACTTGACCCCTTCTCTGCTTCCAACTCAGAGCCATTGTCCGAGCCTTCCCCAGACTCCAGGACTGGCCCACATTCCTCCTCAACTTCCTCGCTGTCCGAATCTGCTGCCAGCTCTGCTGGTCACTGGTGGGCCACAACAAGACACTTTTTTCACTGCTGTTGTAACTTTGAACAGTCACTAAATAAATGATTGCAATTTGAGGACTACCTGTACTAATAAGTCACCCATTGCTTCTATTAACATAGGAAAAACTAGGATGTAGGATTGCAGTCTAAATCTACTCCTTTTCTCATAACTGTTGTCTAAAGTAGTAGGTTTTGCTTGGTTTTTCATAGTCAGGCTAACTGCTTTAGTGGCCCTTCTAGCCAGTGAGATTCTGTTATTAGTCACTAGCTGCTCTTTCATATGATTTCCTGAGGAAGAGGCCTCCTCTAAATTTTTTCCAATAAGTCAGAAATAGTTTGTGGATGCAACAGTTCTCTCCACATTACTTCCTCATATTGCACAATGTGTCTCTTTTTTGCAAGCTGGAACAATCTTTACGTCAGTAACACTCAGGGATATCTGCAGGACGGGGTGGGTTCTACTTACCTTTACTACCAGTTTGGAACGGGATCACTTGCGTGTGCGAGCTTTGCTCACACACGCACCTTGCTTCTGCGCATGCGCAGATCACCGATGATGACATCCAGGGCACTGGGTGGGGCTTCCCGACAGTTTTGCTACCAGTTGTTGTGAACCGGTCTGACCTGGGAGCAACCCACCACTGCTGCAGGGGGGAGAGTCCAAGATGGTGGCCATAACTGTGCCAATTGCAATGGACATTTCTTTAAAAGCTGGGGCTTTGATGACAAGGTTGTGGTCACCATCTTGGCTTGCCAGTTTGGTGTAGTGGGTTAATGCATCAGGCTAGAAATGGGGAGACCATAAGTTCTAGTCTTGCCTTAGGCACAAAAGCCGACTAGTGGATCTTGGGCCAGTCCCTCTCTTACCCCTAAGAAGAAGGCAGGGGCAAACCACTTTCCAAAAACTATGGCAAGAAAACAGCAGGGACTTGTCCTGTCTGTTGTCAGGAATCAAAACTGACTTGAAGGCAAAAAAAAAAGAAAAGAAAAGAAAAGAAACAATAGCAACAACACACACACAAAAGTAACAGTGAAAGAACTGAGAAAGGGGGATTTGGGCAAGAGGAAGCCCAGTGTTGTTGTTGTTTTTTGATGAACTGCAACTACAAGGGTCTTAAACCCATCTAGGATTGGCAACAATGCAATCCCTTAGATCAGTGATGGCTAACCTTTTTGCTGTCGTGTGCCAAAAGTGGAGGGAGTGGGGGGGGTTGCGTCCGTGCATGCCCACACCCATAATTCAATGTGCCCTACCCCCTTGCATATGTGCATGCGACCCCCGCACTCCCCCCACTTTTGGCACGTGATAGCACAGTGGGCCCGATAGGCCCATTTTTTTTTGCCCTCCCCAGGCTCCAGAGGGTTTCTAGGAGCCTGGGGAGGGCAAAAACGGCCTTCCCCACCACCCCGGAGGCCCCCCCGGATGCCAGAAACAGCCCGTTTCCCAACATCCGGTGGGTCCGGAAGGCCAGAAAATCAGGCGGCCGGCATGCACATGCGTGCTGGAGCTGAGCTAGGGCAATGCTTGTGTGCCCACAGATATGGCTCCACGTGCCACATGTGGCACGCGTGCCATAGGTTTGCCATCACAGCCCTAGATATTGTAGGGTGACAACAAGGGCTATAACGTCTAGTGTCATCCAAAGAGCTATAGGTTCTTTACCTCTGAGGTACAGTCTGTCTCAAATCAAAGAAAGTTTTAGCTGCCATCTGTCAATCATGCTAAATGGGGTTTGGGGAGGGGTTTAACAAAAATTGCTGACATAGTGCTATTTTCTTTATTGTTCTGATAGCTTTTATATACACATACAGCTAACCATGGTTTGCTTAATTATGGTTTCTGAGTAAATCTTAATTGGCAGAACACATGACTAAAGGTATACACTATTTCCACCCATCCCTCGAGTTCAGCTGAGTACAAGCCCTTGTGTAAAAGTCCAAGAGACCATTCTGATTGTGTCACAATATAAATATAAGGGGGGGGGGAGGGGGAGAGGGAATACATGGTAAAAACTCCTCCAAATTATCTTCTGGTGATTATATGGAGATGTCCATGCATATGTCTTGGTCACAATATGGAAGTGGTTTGCCTTGCCTTCCTCCCAGATATTTTTTTTAATGTTTATATTGTTGTTATTATTGTTCGTTACACAGTCAGCCACATGTTCAGACTGCATTTGGCATTTTTGTCCATCTATCTAGGATCCGGGATAGGCAGATTTTAAAGTTTGATGGTGTTAGAAATATTGTCACAGGATGTAAGGTGTTCAAAGTAAATCTACCCTTTGCAATTGATTGATGGTGAATTTGTCAATGCTGATGGCGTTCAAGGGGTGCTTCAATTATTTTGGGATTGAACCCAAGGCACCTATTACTATTGGTACTCCCTTTGCTTTCATTTTCCACAGTCATTCTATTTCTAGAATAATAATAATAATAATAATAATAATAATAATAATAATAATTATTATTATTATTATTATTATTATTATTTAATTTGTATCCCGCCCTTCTCCCAGAAGGGACTCAGGGCGGTGGACAGCCAGAATTAAAATACATACAATACAAAAATTAAGATAAATTAAAAGATATTAAATCGATCGGCCTCCCAATTTAAAACCCCAAGTCTATAAAATTCAAAATCCCAAAGAAAGTTTAGAAGATTTTATATTTTGTTATCTTTTCTAATTCTTTCTCTTCTATTCTGCTATTATTATTATTATTATTATTATTATTATTATTATTATTTAATCTTTAGTGAGATTCACAGCCTTTGAGGCTGGTTAATAGCTCAGCAGCTCGAGTCCTAACCAAGGACCTAGGAACTGTTAAGGTATCGTCGGAGGATGTAAGCTGTTCCGAGTAAGGTGGTTTTTTGTAGAGTCAAAATGTTCAAGTCCGGTAAATTTAGAATTTCTAGATAGCGGGGTAGCCCTTTGGGTATTGCTCCAAGGGCTCCAATTACAATCGGGACAACACACGATTTCTTTTTCCACAGTCGCTCAACTTCAATTTGCATCCCGGTACTTTGTGATTTTTTCTTGCTGCTTATCTTCAATCCGTATATCACCAGGTATTGCAATGTCAATCAACCATACTTTTTTTTTTCAACTATTGTTATGTCAGGTGTGTTGTGGACCAAGTGCCTGTCAGTCTGAATCCTGAAGTCCCACAAGATCTTGAGTTTCTCATTCTCTAAAACTTTCTCGACCTGATGTTCCCAGTGGTTTTTGCTGTACTCAAATCCATACTTCTGGCACAATTTCCAGTGAATGATCTTAGCAACGCGGTCATGGCATTATATAGTCAGTTTGTGAAATTTTGCTGCACCCACTTATTATTATTATTATTATTATTATTATTATTATTATTATTATTATTATTTCCCAAGGTAGCCTACAACTTTAAGATTCCTGTGTAGTTTCTCATCCACATATTAACCAGATCTCGCCCTACTTTTAGTCATCTGCCAAGGTTGGCTAACTTAGGGCCATTTGAAGAAGCTTGGGTGTCTTTGATCCTTCCCAAACATTTTGCCTCCTTTTCAATACCTCTCTCCTCCATGTGCATGATAGAAATAGAGCCAGGTAGCACACTTACCTCCTAATTCTTCCCTCTTAACTTTTCAACAAATTCTTTTTTAAAAGCAAAGAACATCTTTTATCTCTTTTCACATTGACAGGAACTTTTCTTCCCCTATTATTTCCCAAAGATAGATTTTGCCAAGTAGGTAGGTTGTCTACCACTGATTCGTTGAGAGGGAATCAAATTCTGATTAATTCAAACTTTCCATAAACGTTCTTGACATTTCATGTCTGCTAACTCTGATCAACAGACAATAGTGATTTTGTTGTTCCTGGCTATTAGACTTGTGGAAATTATGCAACATCTAATTTAAACCCTCTAATTGCAATTTGAAAAATCAGCTCCAATTTGATATAGACATTAAAAACGAATTATCAGATGAGGTCAATCCAATTCCTACTTCTGAATTTAGTGATTCAATCAAGTCAGTAGTTCAGATCAGCTTTCTGATGCTGAGTCTGTTTAGGTCAGAGATTCAATCAAATTGTCATCAAATCAAATTTCTGAATAGAGCAATCAAACAATCCAGAGCCTTGGATAGTACAGTGATCTAAAGCACCCTGTTATTAACATCAGCTGCCTGCAATTATTGCAGGTTCGAATCTCACCAAGGCTCAAGGTTGACTCAGTCTTCCATCCTTTCTAAAGTAGGAAAATTGAGGACCCAGTTTGTGGGGGCAATAAGCTGACTTTGTATAAATATACAAAAAGTATGAAGGCTATTGCTTAGCGCATTGTAAGCCGCCCTGAGTCTCCGGAGAAGGGCGGCATATAAATCAAATAAAAAAAAATTATTTCTATTCCATGACAGACAGCCGTAAGAGATCTCTTTTATCCCTTGCATTATTTCTCTCACACCTGCTTCTGATGCCCTTGAGTTATCCAACATATTTTAGGCCCGCTCTTTTCCCAGCCAATTGTCGCCAATATATTTAGGTAACAAATCCCACAAGCCTTAAACCACTCTGTCATTGCTTGCTGTCTGTGAACGATATTTCATAGGCATTTAACATATCTGAGAATGCTTCACACTTTCTGATGCTGCTATTAAAAGTTTTATGAGAGATAGAAAAGCATCAGTGGAACAAAGGCACTACTTAAGACCTTGTTGGCAGAAGCAGAAATGGCAAAGAGAAGTCCCTATTCAATCACCAAATAGATATGAGACATTGTTTAAGTTCACATGGCATTTTAGATTACAGATTGGGAAGTGCAGAAACGTACCCATGTTCCTCATCCCATGTGGTTTAGTTTAGGGTTCAATGTACAGACTCAATTTACTTTATGAAGTAAAACTTGACTCTGTTCAACATGAGTTGGTACAGTATACAAATTCAGTCGTTCTGCCTTGATCTGGAATAAAAACTCCTCACTTGGGAAAACCCCTGTGGTCATTGTCAGCAGAAGTTTGTGGCTAACCAGTTGTACATTGAGGCTGTTTTTAATACAACCACTTCCCCTCACTCGGACAAGATGTACCATGTGAGGGACAGAGCATGGAAGGAAATGGAAGGAAAAACCTCCTTCTAAAGGCAGTGATGAAATCCAAATTTTTTTACTACCGTTCAGTGGGTGTGGCTTGGTGGGCATGGCAGGGGAAGGATACTGCAAAATCTCCATTCCCTCCCCACTCCTGGGAGAAGGATATTGCAAAATCTCCATTCCCACCCCACTCTGGGGCCAGCCAGAGGTGGCATTTGCTGATTCTCTGAACTACACAAAATTTCCACTACCGGTTCTCCAGAACCTGTCAGAACCTGCTGGATTTCACCCCTGAGGATAGGCCATTGCATACAGTAGTGGCCAAAATTGTGGAAACCTTTCTTTTCTTTTTTGAGGTTTGATGGCTAATAACACTACTTTTTTTTGGAGTAGTACCATAAAATTATATATCAATGGAAATATAATTTAATCAAGAATGTAATGCTTTTCAATCTTTGTTTGAGAGATAAAAGTGGCCAAATTCCTGCAGTCTGCACCGAACAGTCCTTGCACTCAACTTCACATTGCAGTGCGCCATTTCATCTTGTTATATACCCAGATGATTTTCTTTATGACGTAGGCACAGTCTCTTAATTCTTCTATTATCACTTGCTGTTGTGCACCTTTTCCTGCCTTTACCAGTGTGGTTTTGTAGTGACTGAGTCTCCTTATACCTCTTCAAAAACTTAAAAATGCCACCTTTCGTTAAGTTTCCACCAATTTTTCTCCTAATTTCTTTATAACTGTAGCCTTGTTCACTTAATAATACTATTTTACATCGGTTCTGGGCGACCAGTCAACTCTGTGTACCATTACTTTAATTTTATTACGTTTTTACAAGCTCACTAAATGAAAGAACACAAAAAATCAACTTGATAGCGATCACATAACACACTGACAAATGTCCTCCTCTCAGCTTCAATACATGACTTCAATAACTGAATCCAACTGTGGTCTAATTGGCTCATTGCCAAAACAAAATGACACCTGATTGGCTCTCTAAACACTCATGCTCATTGGCTACAATCAGATGAAGGAAAGCTACCTGATATCAACCTAAGCAAGTTGTGCTTCCTTTTTCTGGTTATTTGACTATACCTTTTCATAGAATACAGATAATTGAACAAACTTTATTGGATTATATTCTTGATTAAATGATCTTTCCATTGATATATAATTTTATGGTATTACACCCCCTCCAAAAAAGTGGTGTTATTAGCCATCAAACCTCAAAAATACACTTTCCCCAAAAGTTTCCACAATTTTGCCCACTACTGTATGTTTAATCTGCAAACAACAGATTTCCCCACTGCACAAAAATTTCTTTTTTCTCCTTTTCATTCTTTCCAATCCAGCAGAACTTTGGAAAGACCTGAGGTGAAGCGTCCTGAAACTGGCAAAAGAAATGTTGAGTTTGAAAACAGATCTAACATAGGCTCGCAGAAATAATCCAGATAAATAAATTTCCCCTCCGCATCTTCCTGAGAGGGTCTCAGAATGTTGCCGCCTCCACCATTCTAAGCCTCCCTCCCTCCTGGTCATGTCACTCAAGGGTTACAGAAATATTTCTGGAATCCTTGTTTTGCGGACTTTCCCTCCCTTGTTTCAACACTGTGCAAGCCCTTGCCCGTTTAAGATTGCTATTCCAAGCAGCAGTGATAATAGAAATGATGCTGCATCTGCCTCTATTACTGCTGTCTCACCACCAGGATCAATTCCATTGACAAATATATCTTCTCTGAATTTATAGATGCTTTCTTTAAAGCCATCCAGTGAGATGTATGAACCCAGCTTTTGTGATCTATAGACTGTGATTTATGGCAAGAAGTCTATAATATTCCTGAGCTGAGCAGGCCCATTGGAGAATTTTGAGAGAGTATTTTGGTTATCACACTATCACTGTCATGAGGGGAGGGTTTGCTTGTTTAAAAATGGTTAAAGAATGGAAGCAACAATACACTAGTCCACCCATTAGTAAGGGCAACAAAGAGACTGACAACAAATACAGGGACTGTTAACTGCCTGGAATAGCATGCATGTTCTAGAACTGCAGTTCAGTGGCGAAATGTAAAATTTGTTATTACCGTTTCTGTGGGCGTGGCTTGGTGATGATGGGGAATGTGACTGGGTGGGTATGGCCAACTTTTTTTTAATTACTTTTTTAAAGCATTTTTTATAACCTATTCAAGTGAATAGGTTGTAAAAAAAATGCTTTTAAAAGGTTGAAAAAAAGGCTCTGACGATCACAGCTGTGGCACATTTATTTATTTATTTATTTATTTATTTTATTTATTTATTTACACAGGAAGTAATGACACCGGGCGGGTGGGCGGAGCCTCGCACCGCCATCGCTACCGGTTCTCCGAACCACCTGCCACAATCGCTACCGGATCGCCTGATCCAGTCTGAACCAGGAGCATTTCACCCCTGCTGCAGTTGTATATTTCTATAAAATGAGATTAAATTAAATTAAATGAAGATGAGACACTGTCAACAATAACACTGGTTCCTCTTCCTAAATTCTATATTTTTTCCACACAACTCCTAAGCCAGCCGATTTCAACCTGGTGCCTTCCATCTGCATTGGGTTTCATTTCCCATAACTGATTGGGAATTATGAAATGTGAAGTCCAATACAGGTAGTCCTTGACTTACAACTGTTGCTTAGCAACCATACAAAGTTAAAATAGACCTCTCCAACTACTTAGGACTCAGATTCGAAGTTCTGATGGCTGCCTCCCCCCCACCATTCCCCTGCAGCCACATGATTGCAATTTGGGTGTTCGGCAACCACCCACATTTCCAGCTGTTTGCAGTGTCCTGTTGTTACATGATGGCATTTTATAATGGGTTTTTTTTTGCTGGAAATTGATGTTTATTTCTGGTTCCCAGCAAAAATGTTCATAATGGATGAAGGGACAGCAGATTTGCTTAACCACTGCCTCAGAAAAGTAAATAGAATCACACATGTTCATGAGGTGACCCATTTAACAACTGGCTTGATTTACGACCATCATCCGTGGGCTCAATTATGGTCATAAGTCAAGGACTACCTTTATGTCAGAAACTACCACATGGCTTCAGCTATTCTTGCTCTGCCTAGTTTATCCTGGCTAAAACCTAGTTTGGGGATTCCCATTTGGTTGCTTTGATTTCCTATCCGGTAAAAAGACTCATCAATGACTTTATTTTTTTAAAAAACCCAGTCGTAGCCTATTTCTCTAGAAAAGTGCCAAAAGTAAGCAACCACAAGGCAGGCACGCAGGCAGAAAGGAGCTGCTGACCAACAGACTGACACGATTAAGCAAGGAGGAATTTCCGAAACTGCAGCATCATAACTAGCTTTTCAAAAAAGACAGCACTGTCTGTTGCTTCCCCCATGTCAAGTAGAGGGCAGCAGTTTCCTGTTTTTAGGACCAGTGTGGTTGTGTTTCTATACTGTGCTGATTTGCCCAATACCCTGGGTTCACACAAACTGTACACCAGAAGTGTCAAGCTCAATTTCATTGAGGGCTGCATCAGGGTTGTGTTTGACCTTGGGGGGGGCCAGATGGATATGGTCAGTCGTGTTGGGGGCACCTGTGGTGGTCCGAGAGCTCTGCCAGTGAAAATGGAGCTCAGGAGGGCTACCCATCTGACCTCCGTTTTCTCTGGCAGAGGGTTGCAGTAGGCCATCACAGCCAAACATGGAGCTCGGGAGGGCAGAGACACCGCAGACCAGTCCTTCACTGTTTCCAGGGTGGCCCCACAGGCCAGCTGAAAGCACCTTAGATCTGTTATATAAATAAAACAACTAGTTGGGAATCCTGCAGGGGGTTGAGCACCTTGAGTTTGACACCCCCTACTCTACACTACAAAGAAAATACCCTATTTCAAGCAATCTAACTGTACTGTCCTGGGTTGTACAACTCTTCAAGTGGAAAGAGGGAAAGATTCAACAACCTGTAACACAGATGGCTGTATGATATGTCCCACCAAGATGCTGTTAGAAACTGGACAATGGTTTGTTTTGTAAATGATCTGATACATCTTGTTATGACCCAAGTCGTCAAGGCAAGGCAGGCCTCTCTAGTCCAACCTCCTGCTCAGGCAGAAAAACCCTAGACCACTTCAGGTCAATAGCTGTCCAATCTCTTCTTAAAAACCTCCAGTTGTCATGGCCCCATCGGAGCCCAGGTCCGAGGAGGAGGAGATGGAGCCAGGGTCAACAGAGGGAGTGGGTGCAGCCCCTATGGCCCATGAGGAATGACCTGGGGACAAGGATAAGGCAGTCCCAGGTTCCTCAGAAGAGTAGGCAGGGAGGGTGCAGGTGGATCAAGGAAAGGGGGAGGTGATGGAAAGGACAGGCAGCAGAGCAGAGGAGCAGCAAAGCTCCGGAGATGAGCAAATGCTTCCCCCACCCGATCCCCAAGTGCGGAGAATGGAGAGGAGGCAGAGTCAGCGCAGGGCGACCCGACTACTGGGGAGGAGGGTGCCTCGCCCCCTCCTCATGAGGATCACCTGGAGGGTAGCATGTAAGGAGACGCCATGGGGGGGACGGGACTTTTGTCGGGGACAAGTGCTGTATTTTTGCAGCAACACTCCCCACAGTTCTGAGAAGAACTTTGCTCCAGAATTTTTGCTGTTGTTGATGGATGTTTGATTCTTTGCCTTGACGTCAGCGGGCTAATGGCAACGTGGCTCTGTTCTGGGTTTTTCCTGCATTCTTGGTGGACTCTCTGTGCCGCAATGTTCCAAAGCATTTGTTGTGAACTTTGCCGAGTTTGAGATCCTGTTTTGCTCCCAGAGCGGTGTAGCTCCCTTGGACTTCCATGCACGCGCTAAGCGGGTGGGTGGGTGTGCGTTTGAGCCCTGGACTGTAAGTGTAAATTGTGTACAGAGACTTTGGGAATGGACCGGGAATTGCTGGATTGTGGGGATTTGGGGGGATGGTGGTTCAATAAAGGCTGACAAGCCTCCGCGTAGCACAGGGGTTGGCGACCTTAAACCCTCAAAGAGCCACAAAGGTCCTAACCGGAAGCCCCCCCATTCAATTCTGCAGCCGACCGGAAGTCCGGTTCCCTCACCATAGAGTTTCGTCCTAGTGTGGTGTCCTTTTTCCTCTACCTGTCCTAACCAAAAGCCCTATCAATTGTGGAGCCGACCAGAAAACCTGCCCCTTGCCATAGAGTCTCCTGGCACGCCATGCTCCCCCCCCAACCCAGAAGCTCTTCTCAAAATTGTGCGACAGGGAGCCGCAGCAGAGGGATGAAAGAGCCACATGCGGCTCCAGAGCCGCGGGTTGCTGACCCTGGCTTAGCACGTGTTGCTTGCACACCAACCCTGGGTCATAACACCAGTGTTGGAGCACTCACAATTTCAAGTCGTTCCACTAATTAATTGTTCTAACTGTCAGTGGAAGACACTATAAGCTTCTCTTTTATAACCCCTTGGCCAGTAACTATTGACGTCCTTTGAAATAGACTGTGAAGCAAATGTCTAACTTACCCGGACTAGAATGTTCATTCCAATGGCAGAATCTCATCTCTTGCTTCTTAATCTTCATTACGAATAATCACCCAGCAGGAGATAGATGTTGGAAGGCAATTGAGGTCTGAAACACTAAAAGGGTGTTAAAAAGAAAAGGGGAAAAAAGACGCTAGATTTATCAACCGGTGAATGTGAGCAGATACTGCCACCTTGTGACTGAAATCAATAAGAAAGCACCAATGAAACCTAGTTTGGATAACGAAATGGCTGCACGAAAACAAGCAAGCTCAGAGAGCACCAAGGACCCTTCATATCACCCCTGAGTTACAAATATTCTCCTTTATTAATAAGAAAGTCAAATAGTTGTTCGGGGCTCGATTGTGAAACTTTCAATAACGCAGCGAAAAGTTTCTTGCAAGGACAAATAAAAATGGGGCAGGGGTTTGTAGGAAGTTAGCACCCAACCCTCTCCTAGAAGAATGAAATATTCTAGGAAATATTAAAAAGGCAGAATATTATACCTCCCTGGATGAGAAATGGAGAAACATGTTTTTTGAGGCAGGAAGCAGACTCACTCTTAATAGCCCCCACCCTCCTCAATAGCCCACAGCAGATGTCAGCACTTAAGAGATGAAGAGATAGCTAGGTCTATTCATAAGCAAATGCCCCCAGTCAAGATCCATCAAAGGTAGGATTAGCCCTCTACCCATCTCACTCACCACATGGCACCTAGGGAGATTGCATCACCCAGCAAGGCTCAACCAAGCCTGGAACTCAAAAGACACCCTATGAAGTTACCCTCATGGGAGTCTGATAACCAATCAGCATACAAGCTCAAATTCAAAGCCCAACAGAGGGTATAAACCTCTCTCTCCCACTCTCACCCATGTGCTTTTTTACCCAGGACCTCAAACCATGTGGTCCTGTCCACCATTAAACCATCTTTTCAAGCAGTCTCCATGTTTCCAGTGTCTTTCTCTCCACTTGGAACTGAACCCAGATGGACATTTCTTCCAACAGGTTCAAGACTGGTCCTACCTTTAAGGAAGACCATGCAATGGCCGCAGGTAGAAGCTGTTGGGTGATGCCAGTTACACAGCCTGTCCTGAACCTTCAGTCTGTTATGGGAAAGGGAAAGGGAAAGGGAGAGGGAAAGGGAAGGAGAAGGGAAGGGAAGGGGAAGGGGAAGGGGGGGAAGGGAAGGGAAGGGAAAGGGAAAGGGAGAGGGGAAGGGGAAGGGGAAGGGGAAGGGGAAGGGGAAGGGGAAGGGG